>JBBPDA010000001.1:28267462-28288070 GCA_037974385.1 Arnoldichthys spilopterus | reverse complement strand
GATTTTCTGACAGGGGAAGGATATTCACAAGAGGGATGGGAGCAACCCCCCCCCCCCCCCCCGATACTTTCAGGGTCCTTTAATATTGAAGATCAGCCAATTCAATTTAGAAAAGATATGTTATGTGCAATTAATGTTTATGTGAAATCTTTTAGTTTTTAGTAAGTGAGTAATGTGTACATTTTTGTCTACTTTTTTAAAATGACCATTTAAGAGCAGATTCAGTTGTAATGGCTACAGTCCAAAGCCTATGCAACAGCTATATTGACAACAAATTTTGATATTATGACCAGAGCCCACAGTTTTGTATTTATAATGGCATAACGGGATTTTTTTCTGGACAGTCTCAGAAAGTTCCAGAAAGATTTAAGAGATTCAAGAAAGTTTTAAAAACTTCTGGACAATTCTGGAACTTCTGGCCAGTTCTCGCCATTGCAGAATATTCTGGAAGTCTAAACATTTAAAGTGAATGGAGAATGCTTCCAAACAGATACATTTCAATATGTAATTCATGTCATTGTCCTGACCACAAATGTAAAGTTTTTGTGGAACAACAGCCATTTTCTATTTATTTGAGGCATAAGTGATTGGGAAAACACACTTTGTACCCAGGAACAAAAATAAAACAGAACTGTTCCATAGTGTCATACACAGAATTAGGGTCACTAAAGCCGAATGTGTCCAATATGTCACTAGGGTCTAAAGAAAAGTGGCCAACTCGAGCACAACTGAATTACTGACGTTGCAGATCTTTAAAATAAATAATTATTTCGAAAAACATGCCTCACTGAGCCTAAAATACACCAAAAAACACAACAGGATCTGGTTTAACATCACGATACTTAATCCATCAAAACTAGATCATAGCAGGAGTGGAGGTCACGAGTTTTGTAGGGCATGAGATGTTTAGACAGTGGGGTTGCTCTGAACTGGGAGGAAAGGGGTTAACCATGGCCCACTCTATTATGCTGGTCTGGAGGGGCGACTTGTGAAAGACTATGCTACACTGTGGTGGGGGCCAGTTATACTGAATTTGGGAGGGTGGAAGTGTTGGGGTGCAGTATTCTCTGCCCGAGATAGACCATCACTCTCTCTACTCGGTGACCCCCTCCATCTGTCACTAGCACAGCTCAGTCTGTCACCATGGCAACGGGGTCATCCAGCGTTATTATAGGACAGGGATGCGCAGTATACTACGTGCCTAAGCAATGTATGCAGGAGCTGAGCGTATATGGGTGTCTCGGACCTTGAACGCATTCACCATCATCTGGGGGCCGATATCATTTGTGTCAGCATAAATGCGGCTGAAGGTGCTCTCAAGGCTTTATGGGCTCCATAAGCCATTAATATGTCATGGTGAGTGACCAGGAAGCCCTTCGCCTCTACAAGCGAACTGATTAGCATGGGATACGCAGAGGGCAGGGAAAGGAGGGGGAGGACACTGGGATTAGGTCAAGTCCCACACAAAGCCTCAACCCACACATGCTGGATCGTCCATAGAAGATATAGTTCATATATGTTGTCAGCGTCAGAAACAAAAACCTTTTCTTTCTTTTTTTTTTGCAACAATGTCAACATTTCCTGACAAATGAAAATTATGCAAATGGTTCAAAGCAACTTAGATTTAGAAACTTGTTGCTTTAACTTAAGTAACTTTAATTTAAGAGAGATTTTTTTCTGACATACAGTATTAAAATAGCACTGTTCGACTGAGCAGGATGTTTTTCAACCTGTGAATATTAGAATAAATACAAATAACAGTAAGCAGTGATGTTTAAACTGTATGTGTCCATGTGTTAGCTTAAACATTCCCAGGACTCTCCTGCTGGATGGCTGGTATTACTTGTAGTTCCCATCGAATTTCTGGTTTGGGCTCAATCAGTCCTTCACCTAGATGAAATCAGGTGCTGATGGAGCTTCACACGCATGCATGCAATGACAGGAGGCATGGAGAAAAATCTTGATCTAGACCTGTGTCTTCTAACCAACTCACACAACATCAGATACTTTTAATAAACAAATCTTCACTGTTTTCCTGTTTGTTTGCATTGATTCTAATGTCTACTTGTGTTTTTGCTGCAGAAAGAAACTCACTGCTCAAGTAAACGGCTTTAAGCTATTAAAACAGGTGCCCATGACTTTTACGCAGTACTGTACATCAGACCTTGCATTTCTGACAAGACCTGGAACTTTACTTCATATAATTGGTTTTCTACAGTTAAGATTAGGACTGATCTGCAGAGGGTGCACATCAAATGTTCACAAATGCTGCTGCAACCTGCTACAAGAATGACTCAAAGTAAGTCTAAAGTAGGCTTTGGTTAAGAAATGTTTTATCGCAATATCCTGTAAAAATCCTCACTTAATGTTTGTTATTGCCTCATCCAGTGTCACTGTGAAAGCCTCCAACTACTGCAAAAAAATCTGCACTGCAGGCTCCCAAAGGAATCTCTCATGGGCCTTGTTAGAACATCTTGCAAAATAAGATTTTATTTTCTAACATTTCAGGGTCGGTATGAGCTCTTCTGCAGATTTCCTGGTTTGCTCAGCTAGGGAAATTGTACATTGTCTACTGCCCAAAGAAAAGTCTAGGATAAAGATCGGACAAACCAGGAAATGCTACTCCAGAACTTTAGCTTAGCGTAACGTTGCACTTGAATCAAGGTTATATTTCCCTCAGTATGGGCTTAAGCGCACAAGCTCGCACAACACCACCAGAGCGGCTGCAGCGTCTGCATGTCCCATGGGACATTACAGTGACACCAGAGCATGCAGTGCAAAATAAGACAGCTGGGAAATGGCGCCAAATGGGATGCATGGTTTTCCTCTGGTCCTCAGACACACTCTTGATTTACTTCAATCTCTCAACACAACTGTATCAAAATATGGGAATATTTGATAAGCTTAATGTGCCAAAAGGAGATTTTTGGAATAATGAGAACCACTTTAAAGTTCTTAAAGAACCTGACAAGGGGTGGATCTTTAAAAGGGCCCATATCATACATTTTCCTGTGTTTTACTTTTTCCTTGAGGTCCACATGTTATATTTGTATCAAAACAGTCTGCACATTTTACCGTGACCATATTATCTCTTTGAACGAAGGAGGCTTTAAGATTGATTAATATGTAAATGAGCTTTGTTCTGATTCGCTGCCCTATATTGTGCCTCATTTAAAAAGGCAATCCAATGTGAAACATTACAAATATGCAAATATGTTTATTTTTGTATAATCACAAAAACAGGTTGTTTTTTGCTGCTCGGTTTTTAATTATATGGACTATAAAATTTCGGGGAATTTGGTTTTCTATGACACTGGCCCTTCAGCTCAAATACAGTTTTGCCTAATCCTGCTTTGAAAACAGTTTTTGCAGTAAAGGACACACACTGTTGAAATCTGCCCCTCTTCTGCCATTTCTTTCTTTGCGCACGTTCCCCGAGGTGATAAGTACCAGGGAGGGGGGGAGACACCTGTCACTCTACGAGCTCCTGGTGGGGGGCTCGTTTCTCCTCCCCTCCACACAAGGGATTAAATGTACAGGCTGTTGGCTGTTTGCATAGGACCAACAGATGTCTGCTTCAAATCTGACAGCCTGCACTCCACATTCAGTACATTAAGCAAGCCAGCAAGATATTACTCATAATCCTTCATCACTAATACACCAAATACCTTCTCAAGCACAATGTGGAAATACAATGGTCTTCTACAATTGAATCACCGAAGCCATTAAAGGCCGGAAAACGAGAAAACCTACACTCTCAGACATGCTTTAAACATCATCTGGTGTATTTTCCAGCTGGGAAATGCAGGAGTCCCACAGTGATTAGTGTCTAACTTCACAAAAGCATGGTAAAGGAAATACCTGCAGTGATAAAATTGATGCATTTAACAATCAAAACTCTATAGTGAGCATATTTTTACAGTTCCGATCATGTACAACACATAAAACAAACACACATTTTATTGCAAGACAAAAGCAAGTCAGTCAGTCTTGCATCCTGTAAATTGCACTGCAATTAATAGAGAAGCTACATTTACTGGGTGTAATAAGCTGCTAAGGTGACAAATTCTATAAGAAAACTTAAAGACTGGGTTCAGTTTGTAACTGGGTTATTTTTGCTCAATCATGCAACTCCTACTGAGCTCTAGGATTAAGAATTGGCATTGATCTTGTAATGTTTTGACCATCAGTGTTTGAACAGTGAAACACTGACTACTCGCATACAAACTTTAAATGGGGTAACTTTAAATGGGACAGCTGCCAAGGGGCTATTTCAGCAGTACATCCATCATAGCGAACAAACCAAAGCAAAAGGGCTTTAACCACCACATGATCAAAACAAACAATTAGTCCATATTAGCAAACTAAGCTTAAAACCCATTGGAAGTCGGTAAGAAAGGTAATTGAATTTAAGGCTTGTCTGTTGTAAAAGTGTTCCTTCCAAAATTGTAACAAAGCACTGAAATAGTGATATTGCAATGCAAAAGTGTGACCATATGCATCATGGAAACATGAGAAAACACACTGTGAAGAATAAGCATTATGATAATGATGACGTTTGATGTAACTGCATTGTTTATAATGTTTAACCAGTGCCAAACAACAGCCCAGCACATTCATGTCAAAATGAAGACAGACTAATTGTGGAGTGAACACTTAAATATCGCATCGATACATCGAATTGTGCACTACCTCAGTCGATGAATCAACACAGGCATAGAAAACAGCATCAGATTTTGTATGAGAATAAAATGAGAGAATTGCTGTAGTTTACTAGTGTGAAAACAGTGATACAGAAATATCACGTGTAGGTGAAATAGTGATCACAAAGCACTAGAGAAATCGAGCAGCTTTTTATGGGGTTTCTGTAGATCTGAATGTAGTAGCATTGTTATTATTGGCCTGAGGGAAATGTGCCAATGTGCAGGGTAAGTCAGTCAGCTTCAGGACTCGTTCGCTGCAAAAACAGGCCAAGTCCTGTCCACAAGGTCCCTTCAACACGAGCGGAAATGTGCAAGCTGCACACTGACAGAGCAACGCCCGGCTGAGAACAACAGCAGCTCAGCAGCTCATAAACACAACACACACGGCCATAACCCGAAACAGATCCCGAAAACCGGGCCACGTTTCACCCTCAACATGAACCCCTGCTGGGTCTCTGGAGTAAACACTTGGACTCTGGAGGAAAACAAATGCGAGATGTTGAGTGAACTAGTCGCTACATAAACAAACATAAACCCCCATTAGGAACTTAATTATACCTCGGTTATCATTATAATACATTTGAGCGGATCTACACAGCATTAAGTCAATATATCACTACTACACAGCCTGCTGGGGGGCTGTTTACCAGGTGCCGTACGTCCAAGTTCCCACAACTGTTGTGCTCCTCTCGCAGCCTGTTTGTCTGTCCGCCTGTGTGAAAACACTACCGAACTCGAGTGCCAGTGTGAAGTTAGCGAGCTAGGTGGCGTTTTCCCCTAAACTTGGACTTCGTTTTGCACTTCTTCACCAGTTCCTACAGTAATTTAAAACTCAGCAACCGAGTCCAAGTTAGTGCTATGGTCGCAGCAGCCGGTGCGCCCGTCCAAACAGCGCGGCGCTTTAAACAAACCCCCGAGCCTCCGGCACCAACTTCACCCAGTCAGCACACAAACACCCAAATGCCCGCAGCGCCTCGCCCGCAAACAACACTCCGCCGTACTGTACCTGAGACTGAAACGCTACTTTCCGCTTGAAATATGCCGAACACACAGCGCACAGCCGCGAAGAGTCAACTTTAAGAAGAGCACCCTCTCCCGTCTGTCCCTCTCGGCCCTCCGCTCCACTTCCTGAGAGCCCCAACTCCACACACAAGCTTGGCGGTGGCAGGCAGCTCTCCCCTCTGAATGGCCGAGGCCGCCGGTGACGCGACGCACCAGCTACAAGCCGATTGGCTTTTCCTCCAAAGAGACGTAAAAACGTGCAAACTGTCTGACAGCACAAAGGAGTCGCGTGCAAGAGAACAAAGATTAAAAAAAGATAAAAAAGCTATCATTTTAAATATATAATAAGAAAAATATATTTAAAAAAATACAATAAAAAACGAAGGGAACTTAAAATAATCCGAAGTTAAAAACAAAGTAACAGAAAAAAGTAACCATTAAAAAGTAAAAAAATATATATATTTAATTATAAACACAATTAACTTGATTAAACAAAAACAAAAATAAACACGAAACATAAAAAGATGAAAAAGATAGAGCGAGTTTAGACGAAGATGAAACAGCGGTGCAGTGAGGGGTGCCTCTGTGATATGGGTGCTGTGACAAATGGCAACCCAGTGTGGGGGGGCATTTACATAAAGCTTTGGACCCAAAGTCACTATTTGATGACAAGACTGGCAGAAAAAGTAGGCTGATTCATTAGGAAAATGCAAACAAGGATTTTTAAAGGATTTAAGAGTTAACATTTAACACTATAGTCAAAATTATTTTGCCTGAAGATAGCAAAGCAGTTACAGCAGGTATGAAGAACAGAATAACACTCGTCTTCATGAGATAAAACTAGCTTTATCATCAGAGTACAGTGAGAATGAACAGGTTGTGTGCAACATTAATGCACTGCTAAAAAACATTTGACAGAGTAGTAAAGGCTTAGGCATAGGTAGGTGCAGCTTGGCACATTGATATGCACTTTGAGGGAGAAACCACAGGGATTGTAGGGCACACCTGCTCTTTAGATGTGTGTTAGTGTAAGGGCAAAGTTTCATTCTGCTCATGACTTTCAGCAACAAATATTTTACTGCAGGGCTAAACACTGTACCTCTCTAAAGGAGACAAAATGTATGTTAATAAATAATAGTAGTAATATCACATCTATGCACCTATACATACCACATCTCTGAAGTAGTAAAGACATGCTGTAAATGCTTTCATACATTAAAGCCTGCTTTGGCATTTGAAATGTCCTTTATATGTATTCATGTAGTCATTAACAAAATGGAAAATTCTCAGTAATGCACATCCACAAATGTTGTATTTGTGACAATCCATTACTACATTGATTTAAAGGAAACACTGCAAGACTGCATATTGTAATAGTCAGCATATGCCTCACTTATGAGGTTGTTTTTCTTGTCCATCTGTCCCGTTTCATCCGCCATAATATTGAAAAGGCCATAAAGTAATATTTGTTTCATAGTGTCGTCACTGTAAAAATAGCTACTTTCAAAGTGAACACAGACTAGTGAAAACAGCCTATATGAGTCATTAATGCTACTTTCTGCAGAAACTTTTGCATTACCTCAGATTGCTTTTGCATTTCTTCTGAGAAATGAAGCATAAACAGTGTTCAAATAAAAGCCAAAGCTCTTTCAATTGGCTTAATGCAAATAACAGTAGAGAAATGACTGATCGCCTTATCTAGAGCATCTACTGTGCCAGAATTCAGCTAATTTTGCTGATCCACATTTATATCCAAGAGTTGTATGGCACTACACTTGTAGCTGTGAATGAGTGACTAAATTCCTGTATATATTAGCTAAAGCTAGTTATGAAGTCCTTTAGTTTTTTTAAAACATGCAATAAAAGCTATTGCCTTTCATAAAAAAGGTAATGTCTTTCATTTTCCAGAATTTATACTTACCTTAATCATTATAATGTAAACAGTCATTCAGAGTGGTTTGTTTGCTTCTAGGATAATTCTGAGATAAGATTTAGCCCTTATCATATACGCAGAGCCACAGATGGCCATTTCAGGTCCAGAAAGACCTCTCCACAATTTTGTTCCGACTGCCTGGATACATATGCTGCTGGTTTGAGCTGATCAGAGAAAGCAAGCAGTTGGAACTGAATCCTGGTGTGAACTTCTACTCCAGGATTTAGTTGCCATTGCATACATTTCATATCAAACCACTGCTCTTTCATTAACTGAATCTACTGCCAAATTTCTTTCTTCTGTTTTGACTCATCTTCCTGTCTGCCTTTGTTTCTGGCCTTTTCCTCCCCATTCTGATAGCAATATACAGTACTACTTCCTGCAATACAGTATTGTGCTAATAATGCATCAGAGGGTGTAGGAACAATGGGTTCCAGCTGTGCCTTTGTTCAGACAGAGGGGTTTGTAAGTCATCACCCAAAGTTGGGGATCCTGTGGCAATTGTTTGCTTTAACCTTAAACACTCACATTTACTTCTATCACTGCTGTAAAACTGTAACTTCACCAGTTTCTTAATGCTTTAGGGAAAGCCTGTTTTCTTTGAAATCTACATAATATTTTATTTTTTGACCTAAACCTTATTTGATGTATTTTTATGATGTATTTATCTATTGTAACCATGTACCTTGACCATCTAAGGTTATTCACTGCAATCAAACTGCTTAAATTACCAGCAAAAACCAGTGTTCTAAAATATCTGACCAGCAGTGTATATGGAGGTTATGAAAAGGTAATCTTAGCTGTGATCTCACCACAAACGTCAGCATCTGAAGTATGCAACACAGTTCTCAGAAAAACAAAATCATTTTGAAACTGGTCTGATGAAACCAAAATGGCTATAATCACCAAAGGTATGTAAAAAAACAAACAAATGTTATAAAGTATAAGCATTTCAGTAAAGTAAGAAACTGGAAAGGTGGGAACTCACATCAAAAGAATAATGCAAATTGTGTGTCAAAATCAACCTCAGACAACCTCAAGTAAATAGAGAGTAATAGAAAGTTATTGAAGATCTTTAACAGGCTGTGCATGCAAGATGACCTGTGAATACTTCTGGATTAAAAGCATTCTACAAGGAAAAGTGGGGGAAAAACATAGGCCAAGTACAGAAAGACAGCTAGCTGGCTACAGGATATGTTTTGAGGGTGTGATTTCAGCCAAATGTTAAAGGTCCAACTTTATGCACATATAACATTTTATGCTTTATTTTTTAGAATACATAAAAAATTTGAAAAAAACAAGACTGAAAATTGCAGAAATGTGTAACTTAATGTTAATGTGGTGTTGTCATTTGAACACAGCAGCCACTCAACACAATGTGCAGATACTCTTTATTTATTAATTGTTTTATTGATTGATTGATCATGTTGAAGGTAAGAACTGATGGTAAGTAAAATGGCTACAATACCTGGTGAGCTCAACATCAGTTTGCTGTAAGAGTTTGTAGAATCTCAAATTCACTCAAAATGCATAACGTCGCAGGGGGAAATAGAAGACGCATTCACAAGCAGTGTTAGGGTGTAAGGATCTAGTAGTTAAACTACATTTTGCAGTATCTTGCTGGTAGTTTAGCAACATTTATTTTTGCACAGTGATTTTGTGTAGTTAACTGCTGAAAACTACAAACATGAAAGGAATTATATGTTTTTTTTGTTTTTTTTTTTGATTCCTTAAGGTAATTGCGCTACCCTTTGACCCCAGGTGGGCAGTGGTGGCCTAGTGGTTAGGACACTGATTTGGAACCTGAAGGTCACACATTCGAGTCTCGATCATGTTTGAAGGTGACAACTGAGTTTTAAGGTATTTTTTTGCAATTCGATTTGAGTGGCATTTTGCTGGCATTTCCACCATTTGGGATATAATCATTTATTATAATTTTGAATCTTTTTTTTTACAAGGTAGTTTGAATGTCTTGTTTAAAGCACCTTTAGTTCCTTCACTGTAGTTCAGCTTCTTCCAATATGATGCAGTTGGTAGCTTCCTCAACACTGAGCACAAGGCGCTCCTGCTTTTCTGTTCCCCGATTTAGAGCTTTTGCAGAAAATGTAGTTCATAAATCAGCTTCTATCCACCAGGTGTCGCTGTTGTCGGGAACGAAAAGTAGTGTTTCTGCTCTTATCCAATGCTCACATCCAGGTGAGTCCCAAATCACAGCCCCCCTACTTCCCTCATCCTCCAAAATATCTCAAACCTTACATCACTTTTTTCATATCTATTACTGTCATGGCTTCGCATGTCTACTTTTGAAGAAACTGCTGTGAAATAAATCATGTTGAGAGATTTCACCATGTATTTGTATTCTATTTCTCATACTCTATTCTCGATTTCTCATGTTCCTCTTTTCTTTTTCATAACCCTGCATTTCTGGACACTCTGACATTTCCCCCATAAGTCTGGCTCCTCACAGGCTTCTCGGCCTTTTAAAGAGAATAAGAGTAAAAGCTGCATCAAATGATCATCTTTATAATGAAATGTTTATGTAAAATGTGTACATTACCAATAAATGTACAGACATACTTTGTCAACCAACTACTATGACAGAAAGCAATATTTATGTCTCCCAGTGCTTCAAAACCAGCTCACCCTCATTCCACATATTGTTTAAACCTAATTTAATAGATTTACTAGTATTTTAAATTCTGTATTTACAGCTTTTGCACGGCAATGTCATGGTGTTGAATTTGGATTGAGGACGATCATACCAATGAAAATTACTTGTAAGGGCAACCCACTTGAATATAAACCACTGGCTCGCTCTCGCTCACTTCCTCATATTATAAAACCAAACAATAAACAGCGAGAAGACACTGATGAATAGTAACTTTAGTTTTTTAACTTCAAGTATTTGATATATTTGGAGTTTCATGCATTTACCTGAGGAAGACAAGTCTGTGAATTTTTATCCAGCACCTTAACAATAACCTGTACCCTGATGAAAACTCTCCACCTGGCTCCAACCCTCTCGCACTTTTGTTCCTTATCTCTCAGTTCGATAAACTCCATACATCTAATGGCCGTTTGATAGGCTTCCCCACCAAGAGCTGACTGAATGACCATATCATAATAAAAATGATAAAATAATAATTCTATAATATATTGCACATATTGTACAACTACATTTATTGTACATTTTAGTACATTTAATTTTTAATATATCAGTTATGTGCAATATCCTGTCTGCAGCTGCATCTTTTACTGTGTATATTTATATATCACATTCATAGTCTTACTATAACGTCTACCATAAAATAATGTCTGGGAAGTGCAGTATACTCCTTTTGCCATGTGCAATTTCACGGTTTCATACAGCTGTTTACATAGTATATAGTGTAACTGATCTGGAATAGGTAATGTTTTACATAGTGTATAGTATATAGTGTTAAGAACGTTTACATAGTATATTTTGATTAAAGTAATTATATTTAAAAAATATTTGTATTCTTTCATTTTTATTCTGTTTTGAAATTTCCCACTATCACTTAGTGCCTCCTTGTCTTTTCTGTATGAGCTGCTATAACAAACAATTTCCTCTGGGATCAATAAAGTAATCTGAATCTGAATCTTACCCGTACATACCTGAAAATGGTCAAACAGGTTCTACTTTCAGCTTTCACATACCATAACATCTTTCAAAGGAAGAAAAACAAGTCGGCTACAAACTCCAAGAATATGTATTTTAGTACAAAAAATTGCTCAAATGTCAACACACAAGAAATCTCAGTTTGGTAATCAAGTAAAGATTAAACAAATTAAAAACAAAAAACAAAATTCTCAAAAAGAGTTTTACCAATATGTTACACTCAACCGATCCAAGAGAATTTAAACACTGACCTCTGACACTAATCACACGTACAAAATGAAAGCAGGTCCTTTCTGTTAAACAGAAAATCAAGACATCAACATTCCTTGAACCAAAAACGTCTTTAACACCCACCTCCCCATTTTCTTTTTAACCGTTTCCATAGAAAACCCAGCCTCTTTCTGAATAAGCTTAGTTAGAGAAGAACAGAGCATTAAGGCCTTAAATTACAAATAGTTCAGGTCCAACCACAAATATGAGCACTCTGCAGGTCCTTAAATGTGTCTGCAGTCTTTTCACCACAGATTAGGAGATTTTGGAGAAGTGGTTCCTTTAAGAGTAAAGTCCCAAGGCAACCAGTTGGCCAGTTTAGAGCAGCCTTGCAAGACCTGAGTAAGGGCTAGCAGTAGGATTAGCGGTTTCATAAGCAAAATGCAGAACAATAAAAAGCCCTACAAGAATGCTAAGAACAATACGGTACTCCATCAATTACACATGTACAACAACCCATTCTTAACCATTCATGCCATATTGGCCATTATTTAAGGTGCCATTTTCCAAGGTATCAAGTGTTACACCGTCTCTAATACATAATTTAGAAGTGTGTGGACACCTGCTCATCTAACATTTCATCTGAATTCGAGTGGATTAATAGGGAGTGTGTTGGATGATTAGTTTTGGTTCAAAAACCACACTCCAATTCATCCCAAAGGTATTCACCTGGAGTAAAGGGTGCACCTCAAGCTTTCGCTAATTAGAATGGGTGTCTGGATACTTTTGGACAAAATGTACAACAACCTATCGTTGCCTAGCTTGAAAAGCCTAACCCATCCATGGAGTCAGCTCAGAAATATTCCCCATTTGCTCAGTTCTCTAGGGGCAATAAGGTATGTTTTTCTGCACGGCTCTCCACGAGTTCTTCAGCATGAGTGGCTTAGAACTATTAATCCACTAATCTGAGAAAACATTGAGGCACTGAGATTAGCAATAATTTCACCATCTTAAACCTTAGAGCACCTCAGACAGCTGAGGTAATCTCATTTTGGCACACTCATCTGGATTTCTAGCACACAGCCCTAAAGAGCTGTTTTTTTTCACTTACTTCCCCAAAGGAGGTGGAAAAGGGGAAAGCAATCTGCCAGTGCTTGTTGGGTCTTGTGAAGATTTTTAGTTCCAAATGTTTGTCCTGTATATTGCAAAATTGTGAATGTTGTCAATGTTGTAACAAAACTACAAATCTCAAAAAGTAATTCTACATGAGAAAGCAATGAAAGCTTATGAAAAAATATGTAACAAGGTCATTTTGGACAATTAACATTGGTTTGTCAGTCATGAAAAAATTGACACTAACAGAAGCTACTATTTTCAAATATGTTTTTAAAAAGGTAAAAGAAATGTAGATGCAAGGTTTTGTTACAAAACTGACAACATTGTACTAAGCAATTTAGTGTCCACATATTGCCCCACAGGGTCACAGACACACAAAACCTTTGTCTGCAGCTACCCATCAATACCGCATAGCAAAAAAGGCAGAACTAAAGCTAAAAACCTCAACAGACTGATGAGAAACCAAATGCCATTGGTTTCAGGCCCAACTCAGGATTTTAATTATATGAACAAACCCTCAAAAAAAAAATCTACAGCATCTGAAAAATTCAACCTACCTGTACTAACCTAACCACATACTAAGCAGCTTTATATGACAATTCTGCCTGGTGTTCCCTGTTTCTTGCCATTATTTAAAATCTTAAACCATAAATTTCTCATAAGCTTAGATTTTAAACAGTGAAAAATATTTTGTTCTGGAGATGCACGCCAAGGTGGAGTTTCACAAAAGCTCTTCAGCACCAAAACTATTGCTAATGTTAATAGTGAAGCTTGCTGTACAATCATGATCCTCAGTACGACACTTTTGGGAAACTCACCCCTTATGAAGGTAAAGTCACACAATAAACCACATTAACACATTCAAAACAGCAGTAAGAATTCTTCTAGAAAAGCAGTCACTCAATAAGGCCTGAAGAGATGATATAAATGACATCACTGAGAGAACATCCTTGCCAGGTCTTCAGTACAGTTCCCTTTATTTCAGTTAGTTTTAAGGCAATTTCTAAGAACATATGTTTGTTAGAGCCTTCAGACTCGAGAGGGAGCTCAGCGGAGTTTGGATTCAGTATGAAGGCACTGTTCCAGCTCTTTCTTTTTACCCCTTTTAAATGGATTGGAGGGGATCTTGTAAAGATTTACGTCATCTTCATCAGACATTACAGTAGAACAGTGGACCACTGGTGAGACACACAGAAACCCAGAAACCCGAACTTCTTGCCTTTGCATTCATTTCCAACATGAGCATCTGCTAGCTTTCTTTAAAGAGATGATTTCTGACATTTCTAATTCCAGTTTAAACTGCAGTTTCTTCCACAGGCTCTTTTACTACCAACACTATACACCAAAGCTTATCAGCAGCACAGTCTTTCAGACACTTTGATAGGTGCAGCAGTTTAAAGCAAAATATTGTAAAACTCCTTAAACAAACCCATCAGCAAACAAAAACTCTACAACAGAAATATCTGAACAGTTTGTTATTGCTAGAATATCCAGTTGCCATTAATAACACTTCAGCTAATCATCTGCTGGGTAGCGTTCCAGTTATGGATCACCAAGAAGAGCCAAGTAAGTATCGCAAGTGTGGTCTTCAAAAAATGGTCTTTATGTTAAAAAAAAAAATCCAGAGTTCGATTTCTGCTCCCAGCTCAAAAGTGCTGGTTTAGGATCGGAAAACATGCACGGCCCGAACCACATACTGTCTGCAGATGGGACATTCACTCATTCGCTTGCCGCACTTTGTGCACGTGACCATGTGTCCACATTCTAGTAGCACACAATCGATTGGCGAGTCCATGCAGATCTTGCACAGGTTTTCTTCCATGCTGGGTCCAGCTGTTGCGTCTGAGTGTAAAAGAAGAGAGAGGGGGAAAAAAGACAAATGACAGCATTGAGATACTGATGATTAATCTTTTAAAGCAGTGGTCATCAACCCTGGTCCAAAAGGTCAACCTTCCTGCAGAGTGTAGTTCCCACTACAATTTCCCACACCAACCCTGGCTAAACATCTTCAGATATCCCTGATTGGTTGGATCAGATGCATTAGAGGCAGGAGCGGCATGTTAGATGCAGGTTGGAACTATACTTAGCAGTAAGGTAGATCTCCAGGAGGAGGGTGGTGTTTTAACAGACCAAACGTGAATCGGTTTTTATTACTGTGAGGCAAGCTACATTCAGGTCAATAATATTCAAACAGACATATTCAAAGCAGCTAGATAGCATAGTGTTTCCAAACTCTGACCCTGTTCTCTCCCTGCTACCCAACACACCTAATCCAACTAATCAGCTCATAAACAACCCCCTTACTGGACTGAAGGTGTGTGTGTGTGTGTCGAAACAAAGAAAACACTGACATGTGCAGTGCAGGTGGGCACTACGGCCAGAGTTAGAAACCACGGACATGGTGGAAACAAATGTTGTCACACTAAAACAATTCTGTCCAAGCTGTGTCTGCCACTAGTCTACCAATACAGGCACTTGGCCAAGACTTCACATGCTCCCATTACAACATACATTTCTGAGCATGTTGTGGATGTCTTCAGAGTTTAAAGGATATTACCCACTTCAAGTTTATTACAGTGGATGAATCAAGAAATCAATGACATTTTGATGTAATTATTTTAAATGTGGCATTATTGATTTTTTCTGGCTTTATTAAGCTTTAGAAAAACAGTTAACTTGAATCTCAGACTGCACCATGAACTTACCTGTTCCATCATTGATATTAGAAACTGCAAGAGGAACAAAGAAGCATTAGAAAGAGTATAAAGTATCCTGAGAAAAGTAAATGCACAACATTTTTGTATTTTTCTCCCAGCAAACTCTGTAAAAATCCCCAGTACTTATTTTTTCTATTACATGCAGCTTCACTTCCAGAACAAAGAGTCAAACATATGTGTACATGCCCCACCTAAATTCTGCAGATCTTTCTGGTCATGGTAGAGGCGTGTGACTCGTTCCATCAGTTCCCATTTCTCACAGCAGCCCTTGTAGTTGACAAAGTTCCTGGCTAGGATTTCCTTTAACTGACGCACACTGAGAGCCTCAATGTCCTCCACTGAACTTAGGTCAGACAGAGATGCCCGTCGGCCAGAGGGCAAGACCTCTTCAGAGTCTGATGACTAAAAGAGAAAAATTAGGTAAATATGTAAATCAAGCTCTTCCAACATTTACATAAAAAAATATAAAGTATATGAACCAGTGTGAAATGTTTTCACCAGTATAATCCTGAGAGCAGGTTGCTTGTGGAGAAACATGAGAACAAGTCTTAAAAGCTGCAAAAGCCTAATGATAACCATAACATTATCCCAGAGTGAAGGGTTATCATAACCTAGTTTGCCATTTCCTCTAACTCAAACTGAAACCACAACATAATCTGCAAAACACTGCAAAAGACTACACTGCTCTACCCCATGGGGTTGAATGTGGTTCATGTTCTAGCTCTCTACTACTTGCACTTAACAGCTTTGAGCTATTTTTCTGCTTAGTTTTAGGTCACCATCCTAATCAGATCTATTTAAGAAATATTGGTAATCTAATTTGAATGAAACATTAACCAATTTATAACAGAATTTAAGGTCTGAGTTCTGAATTAATAATTTCAGGATCATTCAATTAGGACAGTGGCCCTTAGACCTGGTCCTGCACCACCACTGCTTTGCACATTGGGGTTTCCACTGCTCCCAACACACCTGATACAACTAATTAACCAACCCTGCCTGAGGTGGACAGGGTATGCTGACAAGGAAGAAACATTACAATATGCAAGGCAATGGTATTCTAGGGCCAGGGCTGAGAACCACAGAATTGGGGCAATCTAAACTTGCAAATTGACTATAAAAGTGCTTATCAGAATATGGAATAGTGCAGGCCTCCGTCTCTTGTGCTCTGAATGCAAATATTACCTTATTTCCGACTGAGCACCTGAAAAATACAGCAATTAGGACTGTTTATAAAGAGGGTCTTTGTTAAACTGCATCAGTTTCACGGTAGCCAAAAAGCTTGTTTGGTTGTTACCCAGCAACATTGGTAACATTTATTTAGCTTTCAAAAGGTTGAATCCTTAGAATGTTATAAAGTCATAGTTCCAGGCTAAGGGCAAGTCTTTGTGACTGTGGCTGTTTGCAAGCCACATACTTGTTTGCTAGAAACATCAACATGGCTGACTGCCTCAAATGTGAGTTCACTGATACAAGACGAGTTACACACATGGGGTGAACAGCTTGAAAGACTCTTTAAACATGGTCATGAAACAAAGGCAACTGTATTATAGTGAAATTACAATGGGACATGCTTACACTGCAATTATTTAAAAGGATACTGTAGAATGAGAAGGAGATAAAAGGAGAAGGGGAAAAGAAACAAGAAGGTGGTCCCGCCTTGTATGGTGTGATGTTAGACCTTGTGCTGCCTGGCATATCAGGCTTGTTCCCATGACGAATTACGTGATAAACACATAATGACCAATGGCATGTGACTCCAAAGTCAACATTTCTGACCAAATGATAAGCAAACGTCATTTCAACAGTTGCAGCCAGTGTGCAGGAGTCTTGACGAGTTTGCATTTTTGACTAGATCTCTCATGTCTCTCGTGAGTGTGTAATCTGCATCTGTTTTTTTACAGTGTGGGCATTCAGTCAAGCCAGTTATCAACAGGTTTTACAGTCAACGTTTTTTCAAAGAATTCAAAGGCTACACAATATGATAGTTGTCTAGACAGCATGGCTTGAAACTTCTGAAAACTGGCATAAATTCACTTCGGTCATAGACTAAGGTCATCATTATTCAGTGTCTACTTTGATTAAGCACTGCAGTGTCTTTCTCTCCTACTCAGAGATAAACAGTTATTTAGATAGAAGATGTAAATAGAAGATTCTTGCGTTCGAGTGAGCATCTGAAACAAAGCAGAAAATTCCCCTGAAGACCACAGACACCACAACCCAGGACAAGCAGTAAGACTACATGCAAAGTGAAATTGGTAAGATACGTTTGCAGCTTTTTAGGCAATCAAACGGACTTAAGCAGTTACAAAATGAACTGTCTGATATACGAAACTTAAACAGTGATGGAAGTACCCTCAAACCATTTGTAAATTATTACAAAAGCATAAGGTAGAATGTGTATAGTCAAACACTTAAACCATAAACTGATCAACCTTTATGAGATTTCTCTATTCTGTCTGAAGTATGTTTTCAAAATAAAAGACTGAATGAACATCTGAATGAATATATGGTCCATTTTAATTAGTCTAAAGCCCTAGCAAGCCCTTTAAAAAAATCACATCTATTTAGTGGATAAAGCTGTTTTTTTTTTTTTTAATAAGCATGTGAAGCTGCCCTGCTTATCAGAGAGTAGCTTTTGTTAACTCTAGAGCTGGACAGAGACAGAGCAAGATTCTAACCGATGAGACATTTAGGTCTGCGGAAGTCTTCTGGCTGAAAAAGTTTTCAGAGGGACTGAAACAGCTTATTTTGATGAGCTAACAAAAAGCAGGACTTTAGGACTTAGGAACTTACTGAAGAAGAGGACTTCTCAAAATCTCAAGAAAGTTCTCAAGGTAGAGTAAGTGCTAGATATACTTTAAGAAAATGTGGAGAACAATCATTTCACAATGTTGGTTTTCCAAGGTATCTGTCTCTGTCCTGTCAGCAAAAGGGAGAACACTGGCTTATGTCTACAGCAAGGCTACCTGGGACTCCTGCTCCCCCTGAGGGTCTGTGTCCATCTCAACATGAACTGGTTCTTCTGCCACTGACAGGCTCTAAAGGTCAAAAGTGACACAGCCAGGGTCAACCATGCAGCCATACTTCACTCTCTTCAATGTATGACCATTTACACATTAACATTTTTCTGCACAAAGATCATGGCTTAAACAAAAACACAGTAGCAACAACATGAAAATGTCCCTGTCGACTTTTACAAATCATGGGTTAACATAATTAGGCAAATTCATTTATCTGGTTAGTTGTAGTTGTTTATGTATAAGGTGTATTCTATAGTAGCATGCCAGTGAGGCCAAAAACTCACTTTTTCTGTATGCTGAATCAATTTTCATTCATGTTAAAGACAAAAATAGTACAAGATCTCATTATTCCTGTCTTTGTTACCCTACTTTAATCAGATTAGGCCACATTAAAAAGTAACATCGTTACAAAGAATACTGGAAGACTGGAAGTAAACACACTCTCCACTCACCAAAACCGTTTTGTGTACCTGATGAGCCACTTTATTATGCACCTACACTCATTATCAGCTGTACCTACCATTTAGGTCCTTCACAATTACAGACTAGGGATGCACGATATGGACCAAATACCAGTATTGCGATTATACAGCTGCATTTTGCGATTATGATATTTTTCAATATATTAAAAGGGTTCATTTAACTTTTCTCCAAATAAAAATGTTAACTCCTACCATTTGTTACACACCATTAATCAGTATTTAGGACCCCCACAGGAGCCCCAGTGAGCGGATTATTTTCATATTGGAGTCAAAAGCAGATCAATGATGAAGGAATAGAGGATAACTAAACAAACTGCGCAGCATCAGATAACCCATCATCAATTACTTTACATCTGCATGGTGGACCAAGAAGCTAGATGTGTCTAACCAAAAGTGGACAGTGTTTAAAACTCCAGCCGCACAGCTGTGCGAGATCTGCTCTGTCCAGCAAACATACATTAACATACCAATAAAATTGTTTCTGCTACACTGAGAAAATTCTACCACACAAATAAAAACCTGCTCAAAGATGGTCTGGTGGTCCTGTGGGGCCAAGCTTACGGAATGAACAGGACTAAGAAACGATGCAGAAAGACCATTTGGTCTGCAATTATAAACTACACACCTACATGGTAAGTGGAGCTCATAAAATTATTTAAGAAGTGTAGACACGATGTAGGTATACCCAGTAAAGTGGCTTGTCAGTGTACATCAAACACTACTGTGATTTCCCAAAACTTGTGGAGGACACTGTACAAAGGCTGATAACAGCATACACATGTGTAAACTTAGTACAATGCCAATAATAAGCATCCTTCTCTTCTTCTTACCTGATCATCTCCTGATGTCTGTGACTGTGAAGGCACTTCCGTCATAGCACTGCTCCCAGTGCGGGGCTGCACTGTGGCTGGAGCTGGTACAGAAGGCACTTCCTGCTCTGATGTGTGTGCGTGATCATGTGGCTGAGTTGGTGTAGAGGTGTCTGATGTTGGTGTGTGTTGGCCAAGGACCAGGTCAACAAGTTCTTCTTTCTCTCTGCATGTTTGTGTAGGAACTTCATGCAAATGTAAGTAGTCCCGCAAGTCCTTGACTTTCAGTTTCATTAGCTCTGCTCGTTCAAACATGGTGCCATGGAAACGATTGCAGGTATGGCACAGCCGTGGATGGGCCTCTAGCTGGGCAGAACAGCGGCCACAAAAATACTTCTTGCAGTCCACACATGTATGCTGTGATGAGCAAAAGAGGGGTCATTTCCCAAAAACATATAATCCTGTCTTGTAAAATGTTCACATAAAGCAATGGAAAAGGCTATTTTTCTAGTATAAGCTCATTTGACAATCAGCACAAAATGGTTCAGTAACTTTAGTCTAGTGCGTTAAGCGATTAAGTGACCACGCTAAATGACTGATCCGTCCACACCACAGAGAGGGCTTCGTTTTACTGTGGTTCAAAGTGATTGTGTCAGAAGACTGACACAGTAAAACAGGAAATACATGAGCTAATGCAACAATATTCTCATCATTGTAAACTCAGAATAAGCACAAATTATTTAAAAGATCTACTAGGTTAAAACTAACCAACTGATTAAAATGTTATGAAACCAGTACATTCTTACTGTGTCTGCAGCTTAAATTCAAAATAAAAAGCGTTTTGAGCACATTGCATAAACTCTTAAGTACAAGAGTACGAACACATCAGATATATCTACACCACACACACACACACACACACACACACACACACACACACACACACACACACACACACACACACACACACACA
>JBBPDA010000001.1:28233403-28267362 GCA_037974385.1 Arnoldichthys spilopterus | reverse complement strand
ACACACACACACACACACACACACACACACACACACACACACACACACACACACACACACACACACACACACAACATCATTATGATTGCACTACAGTACAGAGTGTTCAGGACAATGGAATTTTTTTGGTTTTCAAGAACATTTACTTTAAATACTAAGTAGGCTTCCGAAATATTCTGGAACTGTGAGACCTGTCCAGAAGTTTCTAGAATTGTCCAGAATTTTTTTTTTTTTTTTAGAACTTTCTAGAACATTATGGGACTATCCAGAAAAGATCAAAATTTGCAACTGTAAACAAAATGTTTGTGGGCTGTAGTCCTAAAATAAAAGTTTGTGATGAATAGAGCCGTATTTATGTAGATACTGCAGTTGTTATAGAACACGAAGAGGCCAAAAACAAAAACTGTGCAACACTGTGTAATTACAGTACATACAATATTCTTAGTTCTACTGGTACTGAAGGATGAAAACTATCAATTACAATTTGGTATTATTTAAGGTCCCTTTTGGAAATCTGGCTTCTGCCACATTAACCTGTACGGCACTGTGTAAGAACTGTTTTAACATAATTTTAAGAAAAGCAGAAGAGAACAAAAGAGTTTAGTCAAATCAAGTCATGCCAAGATTGCAACACATTCTTTTAGCAGAAGTGTCACTACCCTGTACCCATTGATTCATCAGCTTCATTGAGGAAGCATCACCTGACAGAGTAAGCAAAAATCTTGTGACTTTTTAAATTGACTTTTCTAATACCAGCTAGTAGTGTGTAATCTTCTGAAGCACAGGGCTGAAAGACGCTGATGTTAATTACCTTCCTTGACAGAGTGTCAAAGTGTCCTCCACAGGCCTTGCACATGTGGTCTGGGGGTGGAGGAGATGGATAGCTACTGTAGCCAGAGTTGGTGTACGCCTGGTGACGGGAGTTATTTCTAATTGTACTGCTTTCCTCCACTGTGGACGAGTCCAGGCAGAGCCAGTTACAGCAACTGGCCCACATGCTCCAAACTTACTGAATAAAGACAACAACAAAAAAAAATCACAAAGAATAATAATTCAAAAAAAGCTTTAAAAAAGCTCAAGCTTTAAGAGAAAGAGGGATGTTCTACTGCATTTTAAGAACAACATATGCTTGTCGATCCACAATATGCAAAAGCAGCACAGTGACCCTAAAATAAAACCAGTTTTTCCAATACATGCAATACAATCATCACCAACAGGTCAGTTTGCTGTGATCGTGATCAATACGTTTTCCATTAACGAAGCGAAAGCGACGAGGCCACAGGGTCTCTTGGATGATACGAATTATACTAATCTGGCATGTTGCCATTAAAGCTTATTTAACATATAAGCAGTAAATGACAATATAGACAGAAAAAGGTCATCATCCACCTCATGGATGACTGAAAGCTACAACATGTTCTTTTTTTAAAGATTCAAGATTTTTTAGCATTTTCGGATTAATGTGCAGTCTATTCTGAAGCAATTTCTTCACTGGACATCGGCTATTAGCTGCTGCCATAATGGACCTATGTTATATATTAAGTTTATTAAAATAAACTACATATTTCATCCTGTAGCTCACTGTTCACACTCACCATTATTCAGAATAAGTCAGTATACTGTCCATGAACAAAATCCTACATCAGCGCCATTATTCTGCTCTTTGACCTTGAGTATCACAGTTTGCAACTGTCGGTTTTACAGACTAGACTGTCCTCATCTGATCAAGAACATCATGTTGGCGTGCCTTTGCCAGTTGACCAGTGTGTACTTTGGTGCTTGGCTGCTGAAGTAGGACTCCCATCATTTATTCAGAGGTTGTGTGCAGGCTGAGATACAGGAGCCCTGCAACACTGCTGCTACTAGGATGACAGTCATCTTGAAATGAACACAAAAGCCAACCGATGTCTTTCCAGGTTTCGAACACCTTTTGTTCATATGCATCAAAAAGCCTTGTGGGCAAACAAATTTTATTCACAAATCAGTCAACAGCTTCAGTCCATCACAGTGATGAGACCAAAGTAGGGGGAAGTTATTGTTTGTGAGACCAGGCCACTGTCCACTGTAATACTACCCAGTGTAGCCAGTTAGATTGTAGGCATTGGAAAATGTACCAGATCATACTGAATCATAATCATAGTCTCTTTTGTACTGTGGCTGACATATTAGCTTATAGTAAAGTGATTGATTATTTCTCATTGTGAACACACCACAGCACAGAACACAGTGCATCACAAAGAAATGTGACCTCTACATTTAACCCATCTGTGTAGGTGCAGTGGGCAGCTGACATAGGTATCGTTCAGGAAGCAAGGCTTGACTGGTGCCTCAGTGGTAGTTGTACCATTCTGTACAGTTTAAACAGCAGCCTTCAGGTCACAGGGGGAACTCCCTAACCATTACACCACCACTGCCCCATAATGTCCTAAAACAGGCTTTGCTTAGTGTTTCTCTGCTACTTGAAAACAGTCTGAATGGAGGCAAAGCACTGTGCCATTCTACACTTTGTACTTTAGTAATTGTAATGTCTTCAAGCGACGACTATTTGGGTTTACAAGCTTGGCAAGGTTTGTTATGATGTGTAACTTAGCTAGTAGTATCTTAGTAGAATCACAGCTGTTGACGGATTTGGCCCTTCAGATAGAAGAACAGACAAGGAGTGTCTGCTAAATGCTGTAACTGTAAATGTAATTTGTAATGCTATAATATACATGTACAAGTATTACTGTACCTCTTGAAGGTTCAAAGGAAACTGGAAAAAGCAGCCGTCTTCTCTGCAGCTAGGGAAAAAAATAACCATGCAATCATTTGATGTTTTATCAATCAATGCATGTATTGCAAACCCCAACACAGCCTAGAGAAACTAAAACATTTCCCTGACTAAAATAATCATGTTACTGGCAAAAACAGACCATTTCTCTCCAAACTGCCCTATTCTCCATTACTTTACTGTAATCACCTTTCTTACTCTCATACTGTTTAGCCCAAGTATGGCATAGAGCTGATTTGATCTAAAATAAAGTTCTCAACTGCGATGGGTTGGCCTCCTGTCCTGGGTGAACCCTGCCTTGGGCACATAGTCAGCTGAGATTGGCTCCAGCTTCCGAGTGACCCGAAATGGAAGGAGCGGTTTAGAAAATGGATGGATGCATAATGTTCCCTATTCCAGATACAAGGAACAACTACTTTTTTTTTTTCCTTTTTTTTTTTTTTTAATAAATACAGGCTTTACAAGAAATAACCAGACAATCATTTTAAAAGTAAAAAAAATAATTCTTTCATTGCTTGAAACATTTTATGAACATTGTTAGCATGATGCTAAATTAAAATATAAGTTTAAAAATATCTGCTTATTTTCCTAAAGGATATATAGCATAACATCTCATTTTCTGTTATTAAATAAAAAAATTTTTTAGTGAGCCTAGTGTTCTCGTTCCATAAAGGAGGAAAAGATTAACTAGCATAAAAAGCAGATTACACAGTTAATCTGCTTAAATTAACAATACACAGAGATACATGACAAAAAGAGATACTGAGAACAATAAAACTTAAGCCTTGGGATGAGAACTTGTGCTATTAAAAAAGTTATTGTAGACAATGTAAACAAAGATTACATAAGACTATACACAGCAATGAGATCAGGATGACGACAGCTTTTTATCCCCTGGTGAAAACCTCAGTGGAAAGCCCATTTGCCTGCAGATTGGTCACAGAAGCCACACCACAAAAGACAATGCAAAACCAACCAAAGGTGTCAAATAACAAGGAAGCAGGATGAGCCTGTCCCTCCGTGGTTCTCTATTATTAGCCTACAGTGGTAACTAAGTCACTTACAAAGACACACAGCTGCTACCATGGAGACAAACGGATTCACCTGGCACTGAAGCAGTAGCTCGCAAAGAACAACAGCAGTATAAGTGACAGAGAGACAATAAAACCTTGGCCATTGATCACAGCAGGTTAGTTACTTACTTTTACTGAGTAACCTCACTAAAACCTAAACTCTATAAGATACAGTACTCCAAAGTACACAGACTAGGGCTCCATGATATGGACAAAATATTGGGATTGTGACATTCAATATATTAAAGGGTCCAAATTGCTTCAATTTAAAAAAAGAAGTACTGCTAAAGCGTCAAAATACACATTCACTCCCCCATTCATATAGTCCATATATAAAACCTAAGCTTTAAAAACAGCATGTTTTCAAATCATAGTTTTTGTGAGGTCACAAAACCAACTCCTTATTTAGAATAAACAGTTAAGCCCCACCCCTTCACACAGAAGTTCTAAAAAGTTCTGTGATTGGCTAGAGTCTCATTTGCATACTGGAGCCTTCTGCAAGATCAGTATTGCAATATGGATGTACAGACTGTAATCAGTCTGGTTCTCTGCAACATTTGTTAGCTCCTACCATTTGTTACATACCATTCATCAGTATCTAGGACCCCCACAAGAGCCCCAGAGAGCAGCATATCACAGCCTTCTGCAAGATCAGTTTTGCAGAAATTGATACCGCGATAAGGATGCACAGATGATACATTGTGCAGCCTAATATGGACACACCTAATCACTGTATTCATCTACTCACTCTAAGGTGCATCCACGGCACACTAATGATCAATTGTGCACATACAGCTTCTATAAAACGCCACAAAAAAGCAGTGCCACTACATTGGGATATTCTGGAACTGCCAAACATGAGCCTAAGTTGACCATACCTAATGCAAAGCATCAGTTGAAGGAGCAAGAAACACCCAACAATGTGCTGAGAAGCAGTGGAACTGCATTCTGCATTCTCTGGAGTGATGAAGCTCCATTCAGTACCCTTGGGATGAGTTGGAGTGTTGTTTGCGATATAGAGCAAATCATCCAACATCACCACCTGACCTCATTAATGCTCTTGTGGCTGAATGCAGACATTCTACACAAAATATTTGTTTCGCAAGTCCTCATAGATCAAGCCACATCGAATCCCTTCGGGGGAATCCCTGATGCCATCTTATGGGCTGTTCCATCAGCTATAATCCCTCAAGCAAGGTTTACTGCATAAGCTCTTAAGAGAGCTGAACAGAAGTGTCTCCTTAATGAGCACAACTGGCCAAAGAATCAGTGCAACCGGACACATTTTTAACCCCTAAAAAATGGCAGACAAAGCTTTTTATAAGCCAGGGCATTAAAATACTTAAGGTTTTATATATAACTAGAACACTCAGACTGCTCTGCAATGAAACCTCTCTCTGTCCCACGACTGTTGCTACAACTTCACACCAGCTGTGGTCTAATGGTTTAAGAAGAGTGTTTGTGACCTGAGGGTCATTGGTTCAATACCTGGAGCCGGCAGGAAAAATGTGGGAGGGGTGAGTGTGTGAAAAGTGCTTCCCCCCTCCCACATCTGTGTCTGATGCAAGGTACTTAAACCCCAAACTGGCCCCGGGCCCAGGCGTGCACCCCACTGTTTTGAATGGGCTAAAAGAAGTGAGAAAAGTCACAGTGTGTGTGCCATCACAGTCTGACTGAGTGACTTTCTCTTGATCACTTCATTAGCTGGCTAGTTATCAAGCTAAAGGCTGGGGGGGTAAATCTATCTAAAAAAGTGAGTGTTTTCCTCTTTTAAAAGTCCACTCCTCGATATGTAACATAGGTGTGGCGTCTGAGTGGTGACTCAGGGTTGGCAAGTGCAAAGTACTGAAATGAAGAAAAGCCTTTTCAGGTAGTCTGTTACTGCAGCAAAGAGCAGGATGAGCTCCTTATTGAGATATTTTGGAAGAAAACATTGCTTGAGCAGTTCATCTTTGGCACAGTGTAAGTCTTTAATTCCAAACCAGAAACCAGTCGTTCACATTTTTAAGCAGAATGTAGAAAAACAAGACAGAAAATATATAGAAAATGACAGACTTGATCAGTGCTAAACACTACCTCCACTGACAATGCAGACTGTGTGCTGCTGCTGTTGATGTTTTGGTCCAAACACAAGAGTTTAATATGTTCATGTGTGCTTTTAGCAAACACAAAAACAAATCATTCATTCTGGAACAACAATCGGTCAGATAAAATCCACAGATTGTTTCTCACTCACATTAGCCAGTATCAGCAAACATAGCAGGCTGTACAAAGTTCAACAAGGCAACAAAGGCACTCCCACAGTGCCAGCTCTCCAAATGATGCACTATTGTCAATGTTTCTGTACAGTGCTACAGCAGAGGCCCGAGATAACAATGGCACTGCTTTGGCAAGACAGCTCGCAGAAGAACAGGATGCTATTTGAAAAACCCAGTGGCCACAATAACAGCTTACAGCAGATTTTACACCATTCATTCACGCATACAAAAAATCGGCCAATTCTAGTCTAGCCCTTTAACATTACATGAATATTAATTAACAATTATACATGAAATATTGACCGATCACATGCAAAATACACTATGGATGAATATGTTTAACATAAAACATATGGTTAAGCCACTTCATACAGTTTGTAGTAAACAGTTGTGAAGGAACTGAGTGATCCTTAACAATGGGTTCATCAAACAATTTACAAATCTGGATTTACAGTCTGCTATTGAATCTCTGGCAAATTGAGTAACAAGGCAGAAGTCAGTAACATCGATCCCAACATCAATGAGCTATGTACAGGATTTTACTCTGCTTCCTTCCATGTGGACCCACCATTGAACCAGTATCTATTCTACCTCTATTCGAGTGCAATAATACTACAACTTAACACTGTTTATTCATTATACACACACACACACACGCACACCATTATCTCTGTAAACACCCTCTGTTTTCACTGCTGAGCTATTACTTTAATTTATTTGCACCAAGCACCAGCACCTTATCCTCCATATCCTATGCATCTGAAACTATATATAGTAATGTGTTTTATAGTTTACTGTTTAGTTTAAACAGCTTGAACATCTGTACATTTAATGTTGTCCATCTGTAGATTCTATATTCTTATATTTATATTCTTCATGATAGTCTTACTTAATGCATCTAAAGATTTGCTCCACATCTCATTGTATTTGTACAGTGACAAAGCTCTTCAAATCAAACCAGACCAGCTGGAATGAGTCTTATTTATGGTCATTATAACATTTGAAAATCAAACGACTACGCTAACCCTTCAATAGACATTTTTTGGTTCTGAGGGATGCAAAAGTTATAGTTTTGTCTTAAAGGTTTGTTTTTAAAATGTAAAATGTTTTGCGACAACCTGATCACACAAGTGAACCTGATGAACGGCTCTACTGATACCTTCAATCTGACATGCGTTTATGATGGTGCAGCATGGAGCCAAACAATGCTTTAATGTTTTTAACTCCTGTTTGGTTCAGTCACATGACCAGGCAGGTATCTGAAGGTCACGTCACCAAAAGGAACGGCAGGGGAAACACTGGCATCCTTACAAGGCCAGTTTTACTTGCTTTGCACCATTGTACACTGAAGGCCATTCCTTTCTTGCTGGCTGCCTCACTGACACACACTTGTCAAACAACGAAGCTGCAGTTGTTTTAATGTCCTTACCTTGAATAGTATACAGCTATGGTCTTGCAGGATCCTATCCTCAGGTGTACTCAGGTCCAGCACATCACTGGCACTGTGTGGTGAGGAACCAACACTGTGGCATGAGAGGTGGGAAAGGTAACATAGTACTCAAAACAAACACTGACACAGTTCAACTTTACTATGAAGAAACCTGACATGTATCACCAGCATGAATATGACTGTGGACTTGGAAATCAGGCCTTTACTTTCAGCTGGATGTGTCCAATCCTGGAGTTAACCCAATCAAGAGGCCGGGATAAAAATGAGGGGCTCTCGGTAACAGCAGGCAGTCTAGCCCTATTCAGCAGCTCTAGTTAAAACACTGGATCAGAATAACCATCACTACTTTACAGAGCAAGGATTCACTCTAACTCAGAGATGGGTGTTTTGATGGGCCGGTGTCCAGCAGTTTGGTAGTTTCTCTTCTAAAACACACTCAAGAGTGGGCAAGTGCAGTCCTGGAGTGCCCATGTCCAGCCCAGGTTGATGATCTCCCTGCTCTGACACACCTGTTCATTGCTAGGTGTGTCGACTGTATCGGAGGAGGAAAACTACCAAACTGCTGGACAACAGCGTTCCAGGGCAGAAGCTGCCCACCCCTGCTCTTTTTACACCTGGCATTCAACAGGTGAGTTATACCAGGTGTGTCTGAACAGGGAAACCACCAAACTGTGCTGGACACTGACCCTCCAGAACTGCAGTTGTCCACTCCTGCTCTAAATGCGGCTTTTAAACCGACTGTGCTGTGTCACAGGGCTGAACTCGCGCTGCCGGACGAGGAAGAGCGACCGCGAGAAAAACAGCAGGAAAACACGAACGCGAAAAGCTACAGTGAACCACTAATGACCAGGAAAACTTGCTCCAAACTTTAGTTTCTACAATAGATGTGTTAAAGCTGTGTCCCGGCGCCTCCACTTACCTCCAAACATCCAGACGAGACACGAAGTTAGTTTGTCCAACAGTCTCAAACTTAAGCGCTCAAAACTTTTCAGTGCTATTTCACACGCAAACTTTAAACCGTATTCCAGTGTATGTAGTTACTGAGGGCAGAGAAGGTCCAGATATCCCAGGATTCTTGGTTAAACAGCTCTTACTGGATAAAACACAACTTCTCGGTCCACTCTTCCCAATTCGAAGTTCAACGGTCCAGCCGTCACTGTTGGTACGTGCGCGTAACACTTTGTAGACGTCACGGTAGCAGGAACGCGCACGTAGAGCGAACAGAAACCCTGCAAAACGACGCCCTCTGGCGACTGAAAGAGAAACAACCGCCTGCAAAAGTAGAGATGTGTCCAGCAGCGCCCCCGGCGGTTTGGGGAACCTTAACAGTTCGTATCTGTCAGTGAAGCGGGTCATGGAGCTTCTTTAGTTGGGGAATCTCAGTTAGCCAGATAGCTTAAGCACAAAGTAGATTTGTCCAATAAGAAAAAAGCTTTGGCTTTGGATTTAAGTTATCCTGTTAAACTGTAGGGGTACAACAATGATTTGATCACAATCTGATGTATCAATGACAAATCTGTGTTCTTATCCCAGTTAATTTTACTTCATTTTACTATGTGCTAGGCCTGTTGTTGCAACTAACGAGTCCTAAACAGACTTACCATGCACATTCACATTTTCCTGTGTTGCATTACAGGCCAATAGCAATGCTGCTACACACAGATCTACAAAAACCCATAATGTTTCATCTTCATATGATAATTGTTTTCATGAATATGAAATTATTCCACTTTGAAGTGAAAGTGACTGTCATTGTGAACACACAAGCACCAGAACAAAACGTGACCTCTGCATTTAACCCATCACATGTGCACACATGAAGCCGCGGGCGGCTATCTACAGTGCCCGGCGAGCAGTGTAGTGGGACTTTGGTACCTTGCTCAAGGGTACCTCCATAGTGCCTGGGTTGGGACTCGAACCTGCGAACTTCAGGTCTAAAAGGCAGCGTCCTAACCACTAGGCCACCACTGCCCACAGTCAGAGTAACAAACTGTTAACATAAATTCATACCGATATATTGGTTTAAGGTACTTTATCAAAAATAACATACTTAAGTATTGTTCTCATAGGTACAGTTATACTAACAATCAAATACCTAGTTTTCATACAGTGGTGTGATGTTCTTATACACTTAAAACAGACAGTAAAATACCCAGGAAAACATTCTGTAATCCACTGCACCAAAGTCTCACTCTAAATCCCTCCCACACTTCCCTGGGACCTGCAAAATTAGCATGCACCTTTCTGAAAGTTCTCAAGTATAGAAATGTTAATTCGGACAACCATTGGGAATCATGCAGACATTTTTTGAACATCTGGGGATGCAGAAATGAACACTCGGCTTGTAGAATTTCTCTGAATTTATATTCAAGGTCTTCCACTTATTTCACAATTCATGTGGCATAAAAACTTATTTAATTCCTTTCTAAGCTTTTGGAGTCATTAGCTCTTTTCATTCACGTACAACCATGTGGCACCGCAGATGTGATGTGCAGTTCCATGAACATCACAGAGCTTAGAGTCCGAAGCTGAGCCTGGGAGATCACGGTTTTGTTTAGCCAGTGGTAATGTTTGCCTGCGTCTCAGTACAGAGGCTGCATTCTCCTAATACACAACAGGCACTCCTTTCCACTCTGCAATCCTTACTCTTTTTTTTTTTTACTTGCATCATTCATGAAATATTTTTCCTTAATGTTGACAAATATGGAAATTAAGGGTTATTTAAAAAAAGCTACAAAATATCAGCATAACCAAACTGAGAAATTTCAGTGTCTAACCATGTGTGGTTATATGCAGACAATATGTGCTGGTCAAGAAAGCACTGGACTTCATTTAGAAAACCCCTATTCCAAAACATCTCAGGAAATTTTAGTATTTAGAGTGGGTAATTATGGATATATGGCAACAAAAACAACCCCCCCCCCAAAAAAAAATAAAAATAAATTAAGATTACGTACTTATATACAGTCTGATTCTGTGTAAGAACAATTGACAATTGTTGCCGCAGAGTATAAATTCTTACAGAATGTTACAGAATTGTTTTCTACAACTTGTATCTAACCCTGTTGTACCTTAAAACTGAACACATTGTTTTTGGTGAAAATTAATTTAGACAAAATGCCTACTTATCCCAGATATAGATGAGCAGTCGAGGCGTGTCCCTATAATTTAGTGCAGGATCTTTAGGGCTTTTAAACAATAGAAGTCTCCCATATTGTTTCTGCAAATCTCCCTAACTTTTCTAAAATCTTATCCAGTGCTCCATTAAGGTGGCACACTGGTGAATGTTAATTTAAGACATGAAACTCTGCACTATAAAAATGAAACTTGTTAGAAGTCGCTATTTTAGTTGACACCAGGGCTGAAGATGTCTGAACTCAGATCAGATTTTTCATGTTTAGGACTGTTGAAACCATGATAGAGAAGTAAGTCGTACTAGGTGCAAAATGTCTGCATCACCTTAACAAAGAGCTAGATGAAATTTGAGCAGGTTGAGAGATTCGGTAAAGATTTGGGTGTCTATTGTCCTCTAATTTGCATTGCAGCTTTGGTTTCAAACACAATAAAATGGTATCTGGTCAAATATGTCTGGGCTGTGTGTCAAAACAAATTTGACTTCATCATTCGTTTGAATGCTCTACTGACATGGTGTCAGCTCTTAACATTTATCAAAGAACCAGATCAGCAACTAAATATTTAGCCTCAAGGTAAGGTGGTATACAGACTCAAGAGTAAAATGAGGTACAACTGCCCAGGTGAGTTGAACAGAGTATAGCATGGCATACATTTTGCACCCAGTATGACTTACCATGAGCTCCTCTACAATTGTTTCAATCATAAACATGAAAACTCGGATCCAGGATCAGACATCTCCAGCCCTGGTGTTTACTGAAATGGCGAATTATATTTTATTGCATCTTAAACTGAATCAGCTTCCCAACTCTTGGTAAGCCACCTAAAGCTGTGTGCATTTTCACTATGGACACATTTCAGAACTGCATTTCCAAATCCTGACCTGAAGGCACAGTCCTACACATCTGAGCGTTTTCACTGCCCCAACACACCTGACTCCAACTAATCGGCCCATTAACAACATTTAAGAGGGTGCAAGAAAGGCAGAAGAATATGTATGCTAGTGTGCCTGCAGGAGCATTGGTAAACACTGCTCTAGGACTCACATATATGCAGTACAATCGACAGCTTGCCCATTTAAACACATTCATTTGAAACACTTTAAGATGATATATTTTATTGCCATAAACAGTGTAGGAAAATGAAAAGAAAAACAAAAGAATAAAAACAGCCAATTGCTCTATAGTACAGTAAGAAAAGGCTCTACTTCTTCCTTTTCATGTCCAGTAAAATGTAAAATAAAATGGTTGCAACACATGGATATCCAAAGAGAAATCTATACTTAAACTAGACAAGACTAGTGCCTGGTATCACCTTGATTGGAAATGTGTGGGTGATGTGTTTTTTTTTTTTTTTTTGTTTTTTTTTTTTGTTTTGTTCTTGTTCAATAAGCTTCCTATGTCAAGGCAGTTGTACTGACCGTGTTAAAGAGTGATCCATAGTTAATTCATTTTTGATGAAATACATTACTATCAAGCAGTGGAAGTTGACAATTGCCTGACTGATACTGTAGCCGATATCCATGTTCAAAATCTAGCATGCTTTCATCTCACTCTTCTAAACAAACTGGCTGTCTCGCATTATTGTAGAAAGCCCTGCGTACCTGGATAAAACAGACTTGGTCAAAAAAAATCTTTCAAGAGGATTATGCCAGAATTATATATGAAACAAATGAACATTCAGATTCTCTTGCCATTTAACCATTTAATGTTTAAGACAGTGGATGCTGAAAGCCCAAAATGTTAGTTCATAAATGGAGCAGCAAAGATCATGGAAGCAAAATATAAAAAGACACAGCAGGTCTGCAATTACTCCCGTGTGTCTAGAATTTTTTTAACATAAAGATGCCTTGGGAAAAGGAGAGAAAGGAAATACACACTGTAAGGTCCTTACCCAAAGGCAACAGAATCAAACTGAAGCCACTGTCCTTTGAGTCTTGCTTAGGTGGGTGAGGTTCACATATAGACGACAGACACAGGTAGGTGTAAGCCTGTGCCACACCTTTTTTCCCCCCATAGGCCCCGAGTCCAGCTTCTCTTTAACCAATCGCACGAGGCCTTGTTTTGGGTTAGTGTGCAAAGGGGAGGAGCTTGGGAGCTCTCCCTCTCTGCCCACGTCTGTGAGAGATGTCTTTGAAAGATTTTTCGTGGACAAAGCCCGTAGATCCAGTCTAGCCTTCCAGAATAACGCAGCAACACGGCTTTATCAATTCTTAGAGAACGAGAAAACAAAAACAAGAACATTATGATTAGACAAGGGCCTGTTTCACAAAGGCTGAAATGTAACACTTATTCTGCACATGAACATAGTGACCAAACAATAGAAAATCAGTCTCATGTGAACAGGAGATTGCAGCCGACTAATGAGATCAGCTGTCATTTCTACTAATTATGTTCGTCATATTACATTCACTCGGCCCCAAAACTGAACGATGCCTGTACACTGTTACGACCACCCTTCTACTGCCAATTCACTACTACACGCCATCAGGGCTAGGAAAGCACCATGTGTAACCCAGTATGCATTCAAATGTTCGCGTATGCTTCAACAGTAGCGTTGTCCATAATAAGTTGAGGGCTGGTACACTGACCACGCTGGACAAGACACTGCTTGTGACTCCACTGAAAACAGCAAACTTATGCTTTGTTCACAGGGGGCAACGCAAAAAGGGGAGGACGTGGGGGAGATAGTTCACCAACACTATAACCTGCATCACCATCACAAAAAAGAATACGGATTTAACCTTGTTAGCAACGAGGCAATGCCAATTTAAATCCTTATCCAAACCCGCGGTATTTTCGTCGCACAGTAAGGGGTAGAATTTGAAAAATGTGTGTGTGCACATTAAAAAAGCAAAACAAAATTTAAACTACAGTTTGGATTCCATTTAAGAGAGCAGCTCTATCAAACCCTTTTTGTGTCTCACAGAATGTGAATGAGCCTTCCCCTGACGAAAAACTACAGCACAGAGCAGGCACTACTTACAGGGAAGCAGAGGTGGACATAAAAACGATTTATCAGTTTGACATGCATTCACGAGCTGCTCGTTTTGTGTATGTGCATGTGCAAGTGTGTCATGAAGTTGTTTTGTTTAATCTTGTTCCTTCTTGAATAAATATTCACTCAAATTGGCTTCAGAAGGAGGGACTCCATTCACCTCTAGCTATAGTAGGAATGATGACAGAGCCTTATCTTATTTTTTTTCCCTTTCTTTTTTTATCCTGTCCCAGTCCTGCACTCTCCTCTCCTTTCCTCCGCCCTCCCATCCCATCCCTCCCCTCGTCCGTCTCAGCACACTGAGGGAGGCTGCAGTCTCTTAATGTTTTTCTTTGGATATTACCTCCTCCCTGGGTTTGGCACCCCCAAAGATGGCCGAGTTTGGATTGGCCACTTGGTTTAGGGGCTCGGAGACTGTGCGAGGCTTCAACTGTAGCCTTGGTCTCTGCGCTCTTTCCTCTGAAGAGAAAAAGGAAAACAGTGTTGTTAGTACAAAAATCAGGTACAAGCAGTAGTAGCAAAAGATTAAACAAGCAAACAAAAAACAGCTCACATTCTACTTTTTCTGAAAAGGTCTTTAGAATTTCCATCCACAGGGTGGAGGATCATCAATAGTATTTGCCTTGAACTTGAGCTACAAATATGTGAACATTAATACAATACACCCAACGAAGGGCAAATAAGTCCAATGGATTCTTATTGGAAAATGTTCAACACTTCAAGTCTAACCTGAATGTACAGTATTAAACTAGTCCTCTATCATTTTGTGCATTTAAAAAGGTCACTGCCATAAAACCCTACAATAAATCCAAAGAAATTTAAATATATTTACTGAATTGTTCAAAATAGACAACTGTGATATTTTCACCTTTTCAAGACAAGGCTAAAACTATTTATATCAACCAGTAGATTATGAATAGAATGTAAGGAACATGGATAATGTACAGACACAGCATAAAAAGCAAGAATTTGTAATAAGAATAAATAAAGTGGCGACACCATCAGAGGGTTCTCTGAAATCCGTCTGGCCACGTGGAGGTCCATCCCTGTAGCGACCCATTCCGCTTCCCATTCCGCTTCCCATTCCGCTACCCATTCCGCTACCCATTCCGCTACCCATCCGTCGTTCGCCAGGACGGCTGCTGCTGCCGCCGCCGCTGCCTCCTCCTCCTCCTCCTCCTCCTCGAGTCCTCCCTCCCATGAAATCATCATCTCTAAAGCCTGAGATTTTTTATAGAAGAAATACATAACATTACTAATTCTACAAACATTTCCTCACAAATTAGAAGTTGCTCTAAAATACTGATCTACAGACAAATACTGCAGTCAAGCTCAAGAGGATAAACAAATAGATCAGTATTTATAATCAACTCCTAAGAGGATTTACTTCCACACCAGCAGGAAGACTCCTGTAACAATATGACTGATGGCAATGGAATGATGTCCCTGTAAGATTATGAAGGTGACAAAATGACAAAAAAAAGATTTAAATGGAGAGACAAGAAAAAAATTACAGTGTTCATTTCTGTGTGATTCAGCAATAAGGGCTGTGTGCATCCTAAAACTACTAGCTAGACTTTCTAGACCTATGTATCACCCAAAGTTGGGTGTTTTTGCACAAATGCCTTTCTGATTTCGTTCCCGCCCGTCGCACCTCCTCCAGAGTGGTCGAAGTCCTCTCTAGAGTCGCGTCCCCCTCCTCTGGACCCCCGTGAGCCACCGCGGCCTGAAACGGACAGGGGGCTCTGTTTAAAACAAGCTGCAATCTAATGCAGGGAGTGCGGGAGAAGAGACCCGCCCTCTTCCTGGTTCTGGCAAAAAGACCAGACTTCCTGCCATGCCCTGGTTAGTTGCACTGCTAGAAGGAAGAAATTGGCTTGAAAAACAAAGGCAACCTTGGGAGAATAGTCTTTGTTAGTGGAAACTAAGCGGAAAGAAAGCTCATGCTGAACTGGTATTTATTTTATTATGAAAACAAAATAATGGAAAAGGAGGACAGTGAAATGAATGAACAATGAGCAAGAAGTGAATAGTCCCTCAAATCCAAGTTTTTCTTGAAATACCATATAGAGAAAAATTACTATTATTATTTCTATTCTAACACAAGCAGCACATAAGTCCACACTGCCCACAGGTAAAATAGAGGTCCCATTTTTTTAGAGGAGTTATTTCCCCAAAATGCATCAACCTTTTTTTTTTTTTTTTTTAACAGTGACAAAGTACAAAGAAAGGATTTTCAATATAATTATGATGTAAATCATATATGTAAATATTCAAAAATTTAGAATTTGATGGCTGCAGCACACTTAAAAGTTGGAGCAGAGCGAAAAGAGGATTGAAAAGGGCACAGAATATTTAACTGACATCAGTTTGGAAGACTCCACAAGGATGGATATTAGCTTACCCTTTGCACCACAATTTGTGAGAGAACTCTTATGTACATTTACATTTATTCATTTGGCTGACGCTTTTATCCAAAGCGACTTCCAAGACGTGGAGCAGTGTAGTGGGATGGTACCTTGCTCAAGCTCTGTTGCTCAAGGGAACCTCAGTAGTGCCCGGGCTGGGACTTGAACCTGCAACCATCAGGTCCCAAGCGCAATGTCCTAACCACTAGGCCACCACTGCCATGTCAAAAAAAACATGGTCTTTCTATATCAACAGTACATAATACGGTAAAAAAATGGAGAATTGCGTAAAGGGCAAGGTTGGAAGCAACTGTTGAACATGGATGATCTTTGAGCCCTCAGGCAGCATTACCTAAGAAATCATCATGTTACTGTGACAGATTAAGCCACCTGGGCTTGGGAGAACTTGGGAAATGCTTATGTATGGCTTTCTTTATATGTAATACATCAACACTACGCAGAAACAGGTGTCGAGTTCTTCATGTCAAAAATAAAAACAACCATCCAAATTATCAGAGAAAGGTACGAAAGGCAGCATTTTTGACAGCATGGATGAATTGCATGAATGAAGGTACTGACATTAACGGAGGTATATATTAGGATTTTAGAAAGACATAGGTTGCCAATAATGTGACATCTTTACATATTTACAAAATACAATAAAGCTAGTCAATAAAACTATTTTAAATCTTTTTTGCACTTTTGTCGATTAAATAAAGGTTTAAATAAACTAACAACACATTTTTGACTGTATTGCATTTTGGTAAATATCCCAACTACAAATGAGTTTTGAAATCCAAATAACTCACAATTTATATAAAAGCTGATAAAAATGTTTTGTGTATTAAACATTCTTAGACTTGGATTTGAGCAAGCAGCCAGCGGATGAAAGACCAAGGCCTCTGCAGTTAAAGATGATGGCTTGTTAATTTCCATCCAGGACCAGTACCTCTGTCATCTTTTCGAAAACCAAACCCTCCACCACGCTCTTGCCTTCGGCCCTCTGCGATGTCCACCCTCAATGACCGGTCTCCGAGGAGCTGTTCAGGAGAAGAAAATCTTCAAATAAATAACTAAATAAATTAGAATTAGTTTTAAAAAACGCTCAGTCATGACGACAGGACTAAGCAGATTACTACTAGATTTTAGAAAATGTAAGGCACTCACAGCACCATCATATGTCAAAGCCTCTTTCAGAGATTCCAAGTCATCAAACTCTACATAACAAAAACCTTAAAGGAAAATGAGAGCAAACATCAGAATACAGACTCAAACATGAACGAGGTAAAATATATTAATTCAATCTTTCTTGAAAAACTCACCTTTAAATTTGTCTGTCTCTTTGTCTCTTACTAGTCGCACACTCCTAACACTGAGGTCTTTGAAAATGGCATCTATGTCTCCTTGTACTGTGTTGAAGGGTAGGTTTCCCACATATGCTGTGTAGGGGGGCTCTGTTGGCAGTTCCTTTTGCTTGCGGGGTCCACCTGGGCCACTTCCACCTCGAGGTCTAAAGAAAAAAAAAACAAAAACACTCAAAGCTTTCCAGCATCAAAAAAAGGAACCAGAGAGACATTGCAGCAAAGGCATTAACAAGGATTTCTAAGACTACATTATTACCAAAGGAAAGATTTTTTGGTCCTTATTTCCTAAAACATCAGCTCTGTACTGAACAATTACACAAAATCAAGAACTTGACCTTTGTAAGCAGGTAATAAAAAAAAAAACACTTAATTTAAGGAGCTGAGTACAGCCAGTCTTAGGACTTGCAAAGGAAGAAAGTACAAAATCCCATGTTTTCATGACTGTCAAATGAATTACAGAATTTGGAAACATTTAACATTTATATTGGTTCAAAACATTTCATGATGAATAGAGCGAAAGAAAAGGTTCTAAATTACAAAAAACAAACTGCATTAACCCCATTATAAATATTTAAAAAACCTGTCTTGTAAAGTTGCTATTTTGAAGATACAAGGTGTCTGACAGCAAGGATATTTAAGGAGAGTCAGCATGATTGAGCAGGCCTAAAACCATGCCTACAAAAACTCCCTAAAAGAATGTACAGTACATTAAAAAGGGGAAAGAAAATTAGAGGAGCTAATTTTTTTTTGCAGTAGAGCAATTCTGCTAATCTTATGAAACTCTGTGAAACAGGATGCTACAGCAATATGATAGAAACATTCTGCATTAGTATGCACAGCAGGTTTGTTTGTTTGGTGAAACCATCTCCAATGGTAAAACAAGGTTAAAGTGTAAAAGTTTGAGTTCTGGGTTGTCACATCTAACCGGGGTTAACCCCATCAATGTAAGCATATTGCTTTTGTAGACTTCGGTCATGCACCATTTTCCATAAGTGTTCAAAAATTTTCTCAGTGAAGTTATGTTCTAAAAGAATATATAAACATATATTTAAATATAGGTTTGCTAAATGATGCATTCTACTCAGACTTGTGAGATAAAGCTGGCTCACTCTTCCTCTGCTCATTCCTTTGTTTTGCTATGTTGCTGGCACCAGGACCAAAGCCTGCAACAATGAGAACACCCTCTTGTGGACAAATAAATAAAAGCAGCCAAGGTTAAAAACAAAAAACCTCTCCCCAATGTTGATACAAGAAATGCTGGGTGGGGAAGGGTGTGAATATTTATCAGCTGGGCATGGACCAGCATACAAAAACACGCCACATTATAAAGGAGGAGAGTTTCTATTGCTTTGTACTGACAAATGATTTTGTACATGAAATTTGTACTTAAAACTCTATGGCAATGGTATGGTTATGTTGGCCACAGGCTCCAATGAGAGACTACATGGCTACAACCTGCTACTGATAACCCATTTTGCCCTGTTTGCAAGAAAACCTTTCACACATGGTTAATGCTCACAAGAAACACCCATCATTCGCTGGATTCTGACTGAATACTTACCGAACTTTACCTCAGGACCAGTAACATATGTATGCATGTATGTATGTATGTGCCACCTTGTATTTTGTCATTTTATAATACATGTAAACGAAATGTTCATCATGATCAGATCAGCTTAATTTCCTTAGTTAATTACATAGACTTTAAGGACTGAGGTGCAAGTGGTATGATTTGAAAGTGTTTGTATCCATCAATCCATTATTGGTAAGAAGCAGCCCGATTTTCCGGCCCTTATCAGGAATGTGTGAAGATCAATATTTTCATTTCTTACCTTGCTGAAACCAACAACATTCCCTAATAATTTACATTTATTGGCTTGTAGATTCAGCAGGCTCCTCCAAAAGATCTTAACTTGTACGAATAGTGTAGTGGGCAGTGGTGGCCTAGTGGTTAGGACGCTGCCTTTGAGACCTGAAGGTCGCAGGTTCGAGTCCCAGCCCGGGCACTACTGAGGTACCGTTGAGCAAGGTACCGCTGTCGGTAGCTGCCCGCTGCTCCACGTGTGCAAGTGTGATGGGTTTAATGCAGAGCTCACATTTCGTTGTGGTGCTTGAGTGTGTTCACAATGACAAAGAGTCACTTTCACTTAATGCAGAAACTCATTGTCTGTGATGGACATTAGACCTAGTGCACCTGCTTTAATGAGTAAAACCAGTTACCTCACCATTATCCAGTAGATGTAACTTGCTTTATAAAAATGGCATTTTTCCATAATTTCAATAAAGAACCCAAACATGTCTGAAGTACACTAGGATTTTGCTCTTCTCTTTGAGGGTCATTTTTCAACAAAGTAACATCTAGTGTACTAAGAAATAAAGATATTGCCAGCACTATACACATTTTTGTCTGTGCCCTGTTTCACAACATTACACATTGGGCAGCTGTGGTCTAAAGGTTAGAGAAGCGGGTCTGTGAGCAAAGGGTTGCTGCATCAAATCCCTGAACCTGCAGGAACATTCACAACTGAAGGGTACTAGGGCAAACCCACAGCTGCCCCAGGTGTGCATGCCACATACTCACAGCTCTTAGTATGTGTATATGCACTGCTGCAGATGAGTAAAATGCAGGGAACGATTTCTTCTCTGGGATTAATGGAGTATAATAAATACATTTTTAAAAAATCAAGCTGTAAAAAGGGTTGTGACATTTTGGCTCCTCATGAATCCCGTTCGTTGTTGCATAGAGATAGAAGCAGATTATGCGCAGTTACCTAAAGTCAGATTTGAATGTTGTCTCTCAGTGTCAGTGCAGGCAGTATTATGTTGGTAAATCAAGACAGGGAGATGCAGATGGCGCCCAACATGCCAGAGACATTCCACTGGTGTCAGAGTAAATGAATCTCTGGGGACACCCAAGTACCTGACATTAACAGACACAGTGCCACCTGGGTCTTTTCTGCATAGGACTTGCATGTGTGCGTTGTGTTTTCTTTTGAGTTTCATCGCCCAACACTTGTTTTTAAAACATCGGACCATCTCAATTTTGTATTTTACATTTCTACATGTAAAACATGCCAGAAGAGGTAGAAAGTGGGTATGCACAATATGGACAAAATATCAGCATTGCGTATCAGCATCAACCTGCTTCATATTGCAATGGTTTTCAATGTATTACAGTGTCTATACCACACTCCTTTACTTTATAAAAGCTATAGTCCAAAACAGTCCAAATATGGGAACTAAGCTTTAAAAACAAACGGTCTGTTCATAAATCATAGATTTTAGAGTAGAAAGCTGTCTGACACATCAACACATGGTCTGTGACTTTAGGTAACACTACAAAATGTTGCACTGAAACCACGTGGTTCTTCAGTGTCAAACTGTTGCACATGAATAAGATGAACTCGGGAATAATATGTTTGAACATTTTTTAAAATTCAAATGCACCATTTTTTTCCCGATGCATAGACAAAGATAAGCGTATAGACAAAGATAAGCGTATAGACAAAGATAAGCGTATACTTTGGATGCAAGTCCAACACTGACTGCACATCTGCTACGGCTGTATACATCTCATCAGACGTCGGTGTGATCTGAAACAATCACGTGTTCAAAAGCCTTGTCATGCACAGAAATGTGGGCTTTGTGCTGCCAGCTGAATGCAGACACAATATAGCAGTTAGACTTTCCTATGTAACGAGATTTATATGGTGATATCGGTGCTGGGTGAAGGACGTGGGTAACGTAGACAAGGCCCACAACAGCCAGTCGACCATGCAGACCTGCTTCACACTGACTGGGTGCTAACAAGCTACAATTAGCAACCGCGCAGCTAGCTAGCATGCTTCAAAACAGGCAGAAACATCAACAAACTCTGTTGCAGAAAAAAGCCGTGATCAATCATTCCCGAATTGTTGTAACTGAAAGCGCAGACATGCACTGGACGATGACTGCGCTTATGGGCAGCCCATGTGCAGTTTTTTTCCATCGTGACTGCACCTGGCGCCAACTGCTTTGCTGGCGAAATGCCCCACAACTGACCCAAATCCGACTCGTCTTACCCCCTCGGTGGATCGTGTAAAAGAAAAAAAAACGTGCCGTATGAAATATTTCCAGACCCGCCCTCGCCACATCTGGATGCAGCGCGAATCCGCGGAGTCGAGTTGCTCCGCCGCCCGCCCGTCCATTCATCCCGGCGGCCCGAAGAGCGCGCTCACGTACCCTGGGCCTCGGCCTCGGCCTCCGTCCAACAAAACACAACCATACCGACATGCGCCGGTACCGCCTGCCTTGCTCTGCGAGGAGAAACAAGCTCTACGGTGTTCGTTGTGCAGCGTTATCTTACCCTCTGCCGCCGCCGAAGCTCCCGTAAGCCCTATCCCGGTCGTCGTAGGCATCGTAATCCGCCATGGCCGCGTTCTCTGTCCACAGAAAGCGGAGTCTGAGCGAGGGACCTTCAATATTACTGCTGCTGCTTTAGCTGCCTCAGCAGTGCCTGCACAGCGTCAACACCTACCGCCACAGCGGAGTACACCGCGCTCGAAAAGAGTGAACAAAACGCGACCCATGCGGTGAGCAAGTCTGTATTTTCACATTTGAAACTGCACAGAAAATGGGCTTAGAAATTAAAATTTCACCGACGTTGGAATTAGGCACGAACCGGGGAAGTCGTTAGAAAAACGCAGATACCGGCGAGCACAAAAAAAATGTGCAAAAACAACGTACCAGCGTGATTTTCACACAATTAAAATGTTTTTTTTATTAAGTATACCGCAGAATTTATTGAACACAGATATTTTTATTTGTTTAGTTGTGCAGACCTTCAACACTTTGGGTATATAAACCTTAGATGTCTAAGATGTATTTACCCGCACCCAGCCCACATAATAATAATAATAATAATAATAATAATAATAATAATAATAATAATAATAAATTCATGAAAGAAAAAGAAAAATCATCAAATTAATACATTATTCTAAGTTATCAACATGTATAATAAAACATTTACACATATTAAATCTATAGAAATAAGTAAAGAGAAGCACCGGTAAATTAGTATTTATAACGTAAAAAGCATTAAAAACTAGTATAATAAAAACCTGAAATGCTAGATTAAAATATTTGAGCTTTTAAATCTAAAAGGCCTACTAGAGCATGCCAAATATGAAGGAGTATCACTTTCCAAATCTTTGGAGCTTAAGACTGTAAACAAACTCTGGACAGAAAAAAACAGGTTCCAAGTATCAAACATTAGGCTTTTTCTCATGTTTCACTGTAGGAGGACTCTTTACTACATTTTACCCAGGAGACTATCTTAATTAATACTTTGCTTTTATTGTGCAGATTACGTTAAATTGATAGGCAGTGTATGATATTATACGGTATGGGCAGATCTCTCATTATTAAGCTCTATATTCTGTATTGTATTTATATGTGAAAATGTTCTTCTTCAAAGTTTGTGCACCCATTAGAAGTTTCCATAAATTATTTATAATTACCCCCCCAAAAAAGGAGTCATCAGATTTTTGTAAAGTAGATAAAGAAAACACAGTTAAACAAATTATACAAAATAAATACTTGGCCATTTATTTTATTGAGGAAAAAACAACAATATTACATATGTGTCAGTGGCAAAATTAAATTAACGTTTGCATTCAGTATTTGTTTTTAACCTATGTCCAATCTTTTTTTGACCGTAGACATATGTACCAACAGTTGCAAGTTTTGCTTACCAATCCTTTGATTAAGTTTTGGGGTTATTGGAGACTTCCTTTCTTTCTGCCTGCTCTCTAGCTGAATTTGCAGATGCAGTTGGTCCTGGACAAGATGGTAGTCATTTGAAATCTTTGCAATTGTCTGATAGAAGATAATTTAGTTATTTCATGATTTTAACTTCGAAACTTTGATAAATGTAACAGTGTACTTTAATTTTCCATGTGATTAAACTGTTTATGCTTATTTGAATTGTCACATTTTATGTGTCATTTCTTGGAGCATAATCAACTTATTCTGTAAGCACCGTATCAAAGAGGGTGAAATGTTTGCTTGTTTAAGTATGCTGAGAAAATGGGTTGTACTTATATTTTCAGATGAACGCAAATATCCTGATTTGAAATTACATTGTGGTAACATTGTGGTCAATAACATTTAACAACAAATTCTGTCTTTGTGTTAAATTTTATGATGTTACATTAATGACCGCGTCTACTGTTTTGTTACTACTCTGACAAAAGCCATGAAAGGATACCTTTGTATTTAAGTATCTCAGTTTCATTCTGAAAAAAGCATGTGTAGCAATATTAGCCTCCACAGAAACTCTTCTAAACAAATTGTAACTGAAAACTATTTTTTTTTCTCACTTGATTGTTCAGAAACTTCACTGAGGTATGAATATGAGGTGACACAGAAGCCAAATTCCCTTAGTCATTCATAGTGACCCACAGGAAAGGTGAAGTTGTGTTCAATTTATTTCACATAAAGTTCCAATTTTTCATTTTTTCAGTGTGCAATGAAGTTATGAAGTCATTTTTTTACCCATCTTTACAAAGGGTGCCAATATTATTTATTATTATAGAACTCTCGTCTAGTTTAGATACATGTGCATCACAACTCTTGACACCCCTATAATATATTCCTGTTTTAAATGTTTAACATTAATACGGTATGGTTGTGACATAATTTTAAATTGCACTGAGAACAGGAGGTAACACACTTAAGCAACATACAAATGAAACAAGACAGAAGGTTGTTGACCTTCATGAAGTACACCTGAAAATATCCATCCCCTCTATGTACTGGAGATGGGAGAAAAATCTTTATGTATTTTGCCCTGACAGACATGGGGGGGGGTAGTTTGAGAGACAAGAAAGTCTCCAAAGTGCTTTCTGCCTAAACAACACACTCCACAACTACATTCCTACATTCTGAATTTCTTGACTGGCAGACCCCAAACTGTCAGACTAGATGAGTCCTCTTCCTCTACACTTGCTCTGAACACCGGAGGCCCACAGGGCAGTGTCCTCAGCCCACCGCAGTTCACCCGGCTCACTCACAGCACTGGTGCCCAGCATTGTTCAAATTCAATCATCGGTTCTGCTGATGATACAGCAGTCATTGCAGATGATAACAGATGAGCAAAGAGGAGGTAAAGCTTCTTACAGCATGATGGATTAAGAGGAACATCTCCATCAATGTCAGTGGTGGAGATAATAGGTTCAAGAAGGTGTGTAAGACATTCTCACTGTTATTGACAATGCAGTTATGGAAAGAATGAGCAGTTTTAGATTCCTCACATCACTGAAGCGTTCATATGGATTCTCAGCATCTACCACTTCATCAAAGTCAATCAAAAGCTTGGCTGAAATTTAATAAACAAATATAAATGTTTCAAAAATGTAAAAATGTTCTATCTACATAAATATGACCTTTGTATTCTACGTAATATATTTTATTCATGGGGCAACTGTGTAAACATCTGAATCAAGTACTTTTCTCAGTGGAGGCATAGGAAAGTCATCCTTTCACTTCTGATGTTCATAAATTTTGAGAGCAGACTGACCAGCTGAACCACAGTCTGTTCTGGCAGCAACACTGTGCCCCAAGGCTCAACAGCAGGTGGTAAAAACATGCCAGTTCATTACAAACACTTCACACTTACCTGTCCAAGACAGGACAAGAAAACTGATTGTGATAATGTTAGTGTTCATTCCTTTTTCTGTCATATTTATTGTTGTGTGCTGTTTCTGGTTTTTATCTTGCCTGATTATATAAGCAGCTGTATTTGGTATATTGTATTGCCTATTGTATTTGTATATTCTGTTCTTTACTGTGACTAGGTCTACTTGCTAAATGTTTTCACTGCAATCTTCAGCACACTGTACACTTGTGTAAAGTATTGTGTAAACATTTTGGCAACAGCTTGTCAGTAGCAATTTGCTTATCTTCAACAGTTAGGGGACCAGACCTAGTAGGAAATGTATGACAAAAATGTAGATCTCTAAATGAAGAATGATGATATAATTCTAAAAGACCAATCCAACGACAACAGTAGTGTTGCTTTACGTTATCATTTGAATACATATGTTTTTGTAGTTCATTGATCCAGAAGAAAAAACATATGTCTGCCTATTTCATCATCATCTCTGTCATTCCACACCTCTGTATACAGACTAGTCATTTATGCTAGGTAAATGTAAATGATTGTAAGATCTGATTTCAAAATGAATAATAAAGTATGGGACCTTTTTTTTAAATTCAATGGACAATGACACAATGAAATACCATATAATGATCACTAGGGGGCAGTAGCATATTACTGATAAATATCCCTTTTAAGGTGGAACTGCATTATTATGGGTAAAATACACTGATTCCATTACTGCTTATATACTGCTATAATGTTTCCTCAGATCGCCATCAAGTTCGTCCCCCAGACCAAAGAGGTGGATATGATCGAAACAGTAAGTATCTTTAACAAACATTTGATGTGTGTTCACTGAAAGTCCCACGGTACATTCACCATGAATGTTCCCTTAAAGGTACAACATGGTCCTCAATGTCCTATTTTATACCATTCTAGATTCACTACATTCACTTTCCCAGGGGGGCATTTACAACTCTATTAATAGAATAATAACGTCATTGCCACAACTGTCTGAAATATTTAATTTTGTAGAAGAAGAGAAAATGTCTCTAACTCATTTTGACCCTTTCAATTGGTCCAGGCAAATGTTCACATAGTTTAAAGCGTGTGTTTAAAGTGTGATGCCGACAGTTTGTTTCTAGATGAGTTTCAAACAGACTACTTTAACCTTTCTTTAACCTCTTCTCCCCATCCTCCTGTGCAATCACAGGGTGTCTTGCCCCTAGCGTTAGCGCTGATGCAGATGGCCAATTCAACACCCTGCTCCAACATCCTGCAGCTCCTTGAGTGGTTTGATGAGCCATCGTATTATATCATGATCCTGGAGTGGCCTGAGCCATATAAAGAAGTGGAGCCTTTCTGTGAGGACCATGGTGGATGTCTGAACAAGGGCTTGGCTAAGAAGGTGACATCACAGCTGATAAGAGCTCTGCTCCACTGTTAGACCTGTGGAGTGTTTCACCGTGACAACAAGCCAGATAACCTGCTCATTTGTACAGACACCAATGAAGTCAAACTCTTTGACTTTGACTGTGGGCACTTCTTCTACAGATCAGGTTATGAGGAATATGCAGGTAACTGATATCACACTAATGTTTGTCAGTAGTGTTCTCTTGGTGTGTATTGTGCACATTTGTGTATCCAAAGTTACAAAGAACAGTCATTTTTAGTGCTGAACAATTTGCGGAACATGTCTTAACTGTAAATTTTTGTTTATACAAGTATTTCATGTACATTTACATTTATTAATTTGGCTAACGCTTTTATCCAAAGCAACTTCCAAGACACAGGAAATCAAGCATATTTCATTGCAATTTGAATGTAAAAATCTTCTTTAAATTAATATTTTTCATCATCATGGCCCTTTCTTTGCCAAAAAATGGTTTAAGGATTGAAAACTAAATGTATTATGCCAGACTGCTAATTGCACTCTTTTAAATTGTGATTTTGATTTAAAAACATTATTGGTCAGCCCTATTTTGAATGACCTGATCCATTGAGTGGTGTTATGCGGGAAAATACTGAAATGTGCAGGTCTGGGCGGTTATAGGAGCACGACTGATAAACACTGAGCTACACCCTCTCTTACCCTCCCTACCATTCCTTCTTCTACCACCTACTTCTAATCCTCTGAGATATGAAAAGGTTACAGATTGTAAAGATTGTAAAGATTATTACATTGTCTATTTCAGTTAGTTTGTGTTAGGTACAGAACCTGTTGTAAGCTGTTATATTATCTCTCAGTTTAAGTTCCAGCAGCCCAGAGTCCTTTCCAGTGATGTCATCCACCATCTTCTTGCAGACACCAGTCAATCCAGAATCAACTCTTATGGACTGACTGGCCTCCCCCAAAAACCAATGTACGTATATGATCCCCATGTTTGGTTTCTTCCATATCAGACTGCCATATATGCAGTGTATGGATGTGATAAACACTTAACAGTGGATTAGCATCTGATGTCCTGTTTCCCACTTTCCTCCCTCTATCTTGGTGTATGTGTGTTTCATGGTCCACTCCATGTGGCAGAGGTTTGACACTGTAGTCCACACTGAAACAGGCACAGATAGGGTAACACTTCATGCACTTTCACTAATGTTACAAAGTCCCATAATGTTTAAAAGTTAAGCAAGCACATCCCACTGTGGGTTTTGAGAGACAGCAACATAGCAAAATGATGAGGTAGATATAACATTAGTGATGCATATTGACTGATATGTTAGTGAGACCCACAGGGAGCGATTTTGTAGAGAGAATAACATTAATATATAAAGAGTGATAGTAGAAGAGAGGTTGGGATACTATAGCAGTTTGTATAGGTGTATTAAACACGAATGTCCATGTTAATACACACTATTTTTGGAGGATTTTTTGTGCAGTGCTTTTGTATATCTAATATACAAATAATAGCATAGTAATTGTGTACCACCCTATGAACCATTCAATCAATATTTGCTCAATTTATATAGTTTAGTCGGAAAGTAGATTTTCTGTTGTCTTTTAAAAGTTGGAGGAGGCTTTGGTGAATATGGTGGTGAAGGATTTGTAGCAGGGCAGCACGGTTTGACAGTGGTTAGTGCTGTCACCTCACAGCAAGAAGGTCCTGGGTTCGATCCCTGGGTCGGCCATGGGTGCCTTTCTGTATGGAGTTTGCTCGCCCCGTGTTCGCATGGGTTTCCTCCAGGTGCCCCGGTTTCCTCCAGGTGCTCCGGTTTCCTCCCGCTGTCCACAGGCTGCAGTAGGTTGATTAGATACTCTAAAATTGCTGGATGCTGCATGGATGTCTGTCTGTCTATGTGTTGCCTTGTGATGGGTTGGCCTCCTGTCCTGGGTGTACCCTGCCTTAGGCTTGTAGTCAGATGGGATTGGCTCCAGCCTCCCTGCAACCCGGAAATGGAAGAACGGTTTAGAAAATGGATGGCTGGATGGATTTGCATCCCTTCACCATTGTGAGGAATAAGGAGTTCTGGACCATTGGTCAGTGAGGAGTACAACAGCACAAATCAGGAAGCCAAGGCTGACATACAGAAGGTTGATTCGGTTAGTAATGCTTATGTAATTGACCATAAATGTCATATTATTTTAATTGATATAATTAATATAACATGGTTTGTCCCTGTTTTGCACATTAGGCTCGCACCTGAAGGATGGCCTGCAGACCAAGCCATTCCAGGTACTGGCCTTGGAAATATTGCTCAACCTAAAGTTTAAATCTCTTGGGTTTGGAAATCCTACCAAGGCCTAAGAAACTGAGAATATTGACCCTTGACCCGGGAGTGCACTTCCTTTCTGCGTTTAGCTACCACACCAGAATGTGATGGTGAGCAGTTACAGTCCCCATTTCACTGAGGTGATTTCAAGCTATAATATAATGTCTGAGAAAAGGAACTGCAATTTTCACTCCGATCAGAACCACAAGCCATCAACGCCTTCAGGCCCACCATCAACATCAGCACCACCGTCATTAGCAGCAACATCACCAACCAAATCAACAGTTCATGGGAATTTTTCAATAGCCATGTCAGTGAAACCTCTACTATCCTTAGTGCAACTGCTGATGCCACTAAAATAAAATAAACACAACTGGTAAAAAATCTTAATTGCAACATGCTGCTCATTACAGTCCCAGGTTGCTGTCCTTCAGAAAAAACAAATGTGTATGTTGTAATGGGATTTCTCCAAAATATTTATTGATATCCTGCCATAACCCACCTGAATAATAAGTAATTCAGAATTTGTTGATGCTGATATGTCATTGTTTTACAGAAGAGCATCCCAGTGTAACTCCTGGTTAGAAGCGTCTGAGTTTATAATGTTGATGCTGATTCTGATAGAAAGGTGTCAGAACACACAGTGCACCACAGTCAGAGCTGTGTTCCTACTCCGTATTGGCCAGGTGGTGTTAATGTTATGCCTGATATGTGTATAAAATGTTTCTTGTCATATCATGAGAATTTTTTTGTCTGCCAGAGACAACGGTTTGTTAAGGACAAATAAAAAAGGGAAAATAGGGGCATACTGGTACTGCTACACTGAAATTTATTTAAGATTTTACATAAGTTTCTGTGCTGAGGTTTTTATGATATATATCTCCCCAAGGAATTAAAATCGGCCATTTAATTTTCATTTGATGCTCACTTTACATGAATTAACAGATTATTTCAGCAATGAAGTATTAGTAATAAATTATGAGAGGTTGTTCATAAACACTTAAATGTAAGTTCATTTGTACCCAATGACAAAAAAATAACATTGCAGATAACAGCTAGGGGGATATCATTGCAGTATTTGGTTACAAAGTACAATGTGCAGCAATGTTGTACATTTTATCAAATGGCTAGTCTATCACAGGGACCTTTACATCAGCATATGGAAGATAATTGGTTTAATTCCCTAAAAGCAGCAATTTTACTGCAGTTACATCAAGAAGGCTAGAGCCAATGTTTTGTTACAAGACAGCTTATTTATAGCAGTGCATTTATTTCATCAGACAGGCATAGTTAACATGACTCACTGATGGGAGTAAGACTTATCTTGATTTATCTTATAATAATTATCTGCCATCTAGATATCTTTGCATATTACCATAAGCTTGCAACAGATTTAGTTAGCATAAACATTCAGAGTCCATCAGTTATGATGAATCATTAAAAAAGGAGAGAAAATGGTGCATGCATCTCATGTCCACATGCTTTTAAAACTCCATAAAATTAAGTGATTGCACTTTAAGCAGCTTGGTTCCTGATTCGTTAATGGGTGTCATTTTGAAACAAGCCTATTATCTATACATATCTTCAGGTGGTAATGCTGCCTGGAGTAATGAAATCAGCTTTCCAACCTGGGAAAGCAAAACAGATTTCACATATGAGGTACATTTTCTTCTGCAAATTAGCCAATTGTTAAAAGTAATAATTTACTCTTCCTAGTTAAGAAACATCTAAAAACCAGTGAATTAAGCATGTGGTGATGTTTACTTTTGTGCATGCAGTTGGGAAACCCAACCTCCAAGTCTTGTTAATGTACTAAGTGAAAAAGTGAAGTGAAGTGAACGTGACTATTTGTCATTGTGAACACACTCAGGCACCACAACGAAATGCAACCTCTGCATTTTACCTATCACACATGCACACATGGAGCAGCGGGCAGCTATCAACAGCGCCCGGGGAGCACTGTAGCAGGACGGTACCTTGCTCAAGGGTACCTCAGTAGTGCCTGGGCCGGGACTCGAACTTGCGACCTTCAGGTCCCAAAGGCAGTGTCCTAACTACTAGACCATCACTGCCCACTAAACTAGGCCACAACTGCCCACTTAAGTTTAGTTTGCTTAAATGTGACACATTTCTATACATTTTGTGCACAATTACTATTTATTTGCTGAATTGAATATTATGTTTAATATTAATCTGTTGGAATCAGTTGCTATAATGTAAAACTCAATGCCACTACAATTGCCAAAGGTAGGTTTGGAGAAAAAAAAGAGAACTTCCTAACCATTATGAATGGGAATGGATCTATTGGCCTTTGTGACTGTGTGGCAGCTTGTGTCACAGGAAATGTGGTGGAGATAGAGGGAATAAAGGACTCTACTAAGCACAACAAATACTGGAAGCACATGTCAAATAGTCAGTAAAGAAACTGAAGAAGAAAAGAGGTTGGGTATTACAAGAAAACAATAAACATACTTCAAAATCAGCCTTCTACTACTTTATCGAAAAGTTTACTTTGTAAATTGCTAAAATAACACAAATCTGCTATTTCTACATTTTCTTGAATATTTAATAAATTACAGAAGTACAATATAGAGACTTTTGTCTGCTTGATTTTGTAAATATATAAACAAGTTTTGAATCTGATGCCTTCAACTTTGGGGTGGGGGAAATAAAAAGGAAAACTATAGAATACACAAGTTACATTTTCTGTCATGATCCGGGTGTGTTTGGCAGCAAACGCAGGCAGGACTGACGGTGAAACACGAGGGGTTTATTAACATAAAGGGGGAAGACACAGGGACACAGATCACAACAGTGTGTGACATGCACAAAGCAACGTTGGACGAGGAGGGACGTCCATGAAAGCCCCTTATTCTCTTGACTAATTGCCCGGCTCAGCTGTTGGGGCAGGACCTGGACGCCCACCTGACATTTTCATACATTCCACAATAAGCAGGTGAGTTGATAACAGGTGAGGGGATCATGTTGGATATAAAACGAGCATCCACTCAAGACCCAGCCTTTGCAAGCAAAGATGGTTTGTAAATTGCCACTTTGTGCCAATTTTGTGAGAATTGCTAATTAGATCAAAAAGTGTTTCTCAATGCAAGATTGCAAAGAATTTATGACCTTCACTATTTCCAATATATAATACTGTGAAAAGATTAAGGGAATCTAGAGACATCTTAGACTGTGTATGTAATGGCAGAAACTACTTGTGAATGTCCATGACCTTTGATCCCTCAGAAAGCAATGCATGATAAATAGTCGTACTATTGTGATAAGTATAGACATATGGGTTTGGGAGTACTTTGGAAAACACTTGTCACTTAACACAGTCTAACATCTGAAACTGTATTTTGAAAAGAGAATATTTCAGTTCTATGCAGAAACACTGCTGAATTCAATGTGGTCACTAGCTAATACCATCAAAAGACAGTGGAAATATGGTGTGGTCAGATGAGTCACCATTTGAGCTAATTTGTTTTGGGGGGGGGGCAGGCATTAGGCTATTCAAGACAAATAAAAACTGTACAGAAATGTAAAAGCCGGTCTCTGTCATGGTACAAGGCTGTATCGGTGCCCATGATTTGGGTGTCTTGCTTACAAATATTGGAATTTTAACAAGACATATGCTGTCATCAAGGCAATGTCTTTTCCTACAACAGCCTGACTTTGTAAACACTGTCAACAATTCATATCTATCTCCTATTGAAAATGTATGGTGAATCCTGAAGAGGAGAATCAGATAACTGTGGCCATGGTCTGTTGGGAAGCTTCATGTCTCATATTAAGCAAGAATCTCCACTGGCAAAACTGCAACAACTAGTATCCTCAGTTCCCAAACAATTAAAAACCAAAAGGTAATTTATAAGTTTTATTTATATGGACACAATACATTTAGGCTGGTCAGAAAAAACATTGGGATAGTTTTCTTTGTACTTTTGTCAGTTAAAAAGGTTCAATGAAGTAATAAATCAAATTCTCATTATATTGGATTTTAAAAAATGTCCCAACTTTTTTGGAAATGAGATTTATTCTTTCAGAAATTAAAGATTAATGCCTTGGAGTGACACTCAGCATTCCCAGATTTGAAATATGCTTTTTAAAATTATGCTGTGCATGTAAGACAATGCATATCTTTAAACCAAAAATTCAGAAAGGAAAAAATAATAAAGTTGTAATAGGGTGGTAATGAATTACATAAACACAATAAAGTCTGTAGTGATATAGGAGTCTGATACCCAGTACTAGCATTTAGCATTTAATTCTCTTTAAACTATAGTACAATGATAAAAAGAAGGCCAATGTCATTATAGCGATATGCTGAAATCAAATGAATCAATCCTTTTTCAGATCTATGCTAGCAGAGATGATGCTGTTTAATTATCAGTCTAGAATATGGTGTATCATGCTTTAGGCCCATGCAGCCTCTGTGACAATGAATTCCAGAACAGCCTGAATCAGTCCTCTCAAGCCCAGGGCACTTCATTAGCATGCACTGGGGCTATCTGATTGATTTCTGCTGGAGCAGGCACAGGACAGCGCTGAGAGGCTTTCACATCATTTGAATTTCCATGATTGATGAGAGGACTTTTTAATGGCACAAAGCAATGAAAGGACCCTATGAAAGGGAGCTATACTATTGTTTCAGAGCAGATTCAAATAGGGTAAGCTCTTTCATGAATAACCTTGAGAATATAGGGAGGGACTGGAATTGCGTTGAAAAGGAGATATCAGAGGATTTAAAACAATAATGGCCATTTTCATTTTTCCATCAGAGCTTTTAAGAACTTCAACATTAGTAACAAATACAAACCCTCTGTAGTTATGCCCTAAACCAGCCACATGAACAGGGTGAGCTTTGACCCATGGTTTGATCATTGCAGATAGGTAAGAAGGAGCTGTACTGTACTGTTGTAATACTGCACTGTTCTTGCTCTTACACATCAGGAAGAACACACAAGTACCTCATTCATTAGTAATGAGTTTACATGTGTTTCACTTTATAATAATGTTCTTCTTCATTATTAACTCCCTAGGAAGACAACAGTCACACCTCATTCATTAGTAATGAGTTACAGTGAGTTTCACTTGATGATTTTTAACTCCTCACAAGAATACATCTTTGAGTGATCATGTCTTTAAGTAGAC
>JBBPDA010000001.1:28212444-28224226 GCA_037974385.1 Arnoldichthys spilopterus | reverse complement strand
TAGATAGATAGATAGATAGATAGATAGATAGATAGATAGATAGATAGATAGATAGATAGATAGATACTTTATTAATCTTAATGTAAAATTAGTTTCTCTAAAGAAAGTTAGTTCTCTAAAAAACATGGAATGGAGAAGATCATTGGAGAAACCTCCAAAAATTTGTTTTGTAAACAAATTAAATTCATTTGCAACCAAGACTAATGCCTAAAAGTGCTCTGTTAGGGGTCAGGCCATGGTTAATATTCCTCAGAAAGGTTGAAAATTCAGAATGAGATTCCCATTTTCTGATTTCTCAACCTACCATATCCTACAGCTGTATCTGTACCATATCTGTACCATATCTGTAACAGCTTAAACAAAATTTTAGCTTTCTGACCCTCCAAACAACACAATTTTGCTGGCTGTGATCAGAGGGAGCTGTCCAGTGCTGAATAAAGTTAATGAAGAAAAAACCCAATCTCACTGTACAGTTGGGGGTAGTTTGGGTGCCCATACCAAAAGCCCCAATGCTGTATTAACACTTATGGCATTTATTCACATCCAGCTTGACAGCCCCAAACTCTGTAAAATTGAATTTAACACCAGAGCTGTTGTTACTGCACAGGGAATTTTGCTCTAACAATGCAATGTTTAGCACATCAGTGATGTCGTGAGAGCTGCTTCAGTGGAGAAAAGGCAGTTCAAGTTACAGTGCTTTGCTGCTTTGTTCAAAATGTCAGAGAAAAGGAGCATATGAACGCATACTAAAATAAAACATCATGACAACTGATTAGCATGGGAAACATTCAGAAATAAAAAACAATATTTACGAAAACTACTGTGCTGATTACAACGTTGATTGGTGTGTTTTGATTAGACATTAGATAGTTTTAAACAACACTCCTTATGGTTTGTTATTAACATGTAGTAATAAAATGACTGTAAATTTTCAATAAAAAGACATTATTTACCTCTGTTCACACTTACCACTGGATATTAACTCATAGTCTGCAGTTACTAGCAATAACAAAAAGCATGTGATTTGAAATGATATTCTTACTATTCCATCATTGAAATAAGTGAAGAAATGTTGTCTGTAGTGTTGATTCTGGTTCAGTCAATACCACATTTGGAACATAAGCAGATGATAATATAGTTTATGATGATTTGACTTTGACAAAACTTGTTTGTACTATTAACAAACAAATAAATAAATACAATCATCCTTAACATTTTCTGCTGTATGTTTATCATTTATTGACAGTGGTAACAGAGTGAAGAATTTACAGAATTTTGATCTTAACATAAATTAAAGTCTATTTAAATACTTGAACTAATTGTGTAACATTACTGAGCAGTTAATTATGTAATTATGCAATTACATTTCAATACTTTAGCAAAATGACAATAATAATTCTGCATATTGGCTTAAAATATAATATAATTGCATAATTTCACAACTATCTACTTAATTACTGTACTTTATTTTATGTGTCTGGTTCCTTGCCAACCACACGCTTCTAAAAATATAGGCTCTTGGCCTCGGCATATGGTTCTAGGAAAGAATTTAATGCCTAAAGAACCTGTGTTGGCACCTTAAAAAAAAAACTCTAAGTATTAAAAAGCCTCAACACGTTCATCCTGCCCACAGACCTGCTCTCTTAAACTCTGACATGACAGAAACAGTCAGAAGTGATGACTTGGGGATCTGAGGGCCAGTGGAGAACTGCTGACTGTCCATCTGCAGAGATGAGTTCCTCAGCCTGCATTGTCAGTGTCTAAGGACTGATCTTCTCCGGGCTAAATTTAGAGCAAGTCATGGCTTGTTATATTTCATTTGACCCACATACTTTATCATGAAATATAATGTATTCTGTTAAGATAGTGAGTCAGAGGCAATAGAAACAAGAAAATGGACAAAATATATTTTTTTTGCATTTGTTACCGCAGTCCCAATGAGAAACACTGAGAACCTCACTTGAAGATATTTACACTAATTTATCTCATGAATGTTTAATAGTTTTCAGTATGATCATCTTTGTTGTTTGATGCAGTTAAGAGCAAGCAAAATATGTATCTAGTATTTAAAAGTCAAAGGAACAAATATTTAAAAGTGAATGGATAAAATCACTTATGTCACAAACCTGCTCAAAGTTTGAGGAAAAGAATGGAGCAGTATTGGTTTTCATAAACTCTAGAGTTATTGCTTATACATTAGTAATAGACCTGTGCTGGTGTTGCGAATAAAGCCCCCCCCCCACACACACACACATACATCACAGTGAAACTCAGCACACCCAACCCCCACACTTCAGTTACAGTAATGAAGCCTCCTGGCAATAACCTGCTGAAATGAGAAAATCAGGGCACACCAGTCTCCTCTCTTCCAACCAACACATTTTGGCAGTGTAAAAACAGGCAAAAGGACTTTTGACATATACACATTAGTTTGAAACCAACAAATGAGAAAGCATGCTTACAAGTTTCTGAATTAAATATGGCCCCTCCCATAAATCATTCTTTCATAGAATCTGTTGCTAGGACTGATACACTTTGCAGAAAACAAAAATCTGACAAAAATCTCATGAGAAGTTCTATTGCATAACTCATTGTCAAAGGTTTTATCACAGTTTTAGTCAAATTACAGCATGTTATAGGTTGTTGTCAATTTTAAGTCATATTATTTTGCATCTGTGTGAACAGTCAAAAAACTAGAATAGAGTTGGTGCAGGAGTGAACTGCACAATGCAATATACATGATAGATGTGCAGTATACAATGTAATGGGTTGATTTAACTTTTTCATTATTTTCAAATATCTAAATAATTTAAATTCAATATTTGAAATCCTTTAGTGTAAATTATAGGTAGAGACAAATAGGAACATGCCACTGAAGATTTAGGGGTGATATTCTTAAAAATTAAGGTTCCTGAATGGTTCTTGCCTATGAAGTGAAAAGTAGAATATGACATTTTGTCTGATAGATTTACAAAAGGAAGAGCTGAAGAAAGTGATGGAGAAAACATGACAGACAGTGTAGAGGTAGAGCAGAATGGGGCCAGACAGTAAAATGAGGGAGTGCAGAATAGCAAAGAATGCAGCCACAGGTGAAAAGAAGATCAGAATATGAAGCACTGTAACCAATGGTGGAGAGAAAGAGAGAGAGAGAGAGAGAGAGAGAGAGAAGGAAGAATAGCCACTGACTTAGTTCTGGGAAAGCAGAGAAAGGAGAAAAAACAAGCCTCATACTGAGAGGAGAGTAAATGGAGGCAACAGCTGATGGGCAGAGGAGACAAATGTGAGGGGAGAGAGGGTGAGCAAGCAGGAGATCGGAAATGTACCAGAACAAAGGGTGAGGGAAGAGGTCAGGGAAACAGTGGAGGAAGCAACTGAGCTGAGTTGGGTGAAGTGAAGTGTCAATGATCAGCCAGTGAACAAAGAGTGCAAATGCTATTCTGAGTGATTATTCTATCAGGTTCTCCCCTCAGGCCATATGATCCATATATAAAAGCAAAGCTGCAAAAATGTTTTACAACAAGCGGCATATTTACATAATTCTGCTTTTTCAGCAAAAATGTAATCTAATGATGTAATATTTTTTCAGTTCATTCCCTCCCATTCACATTAAAATTATATTTACAGTGTGTCAGCCCACATTGCTTGAAGCACGATACAACGCAGTCATTTAATATAGAAATCATTTACACATTGTCACTGTTTAGACAAAACATTGTATATCCAAAATTTGGGAGAAAGAAAAAACTTTATGGGAGAAAGAAAGATGTTTTTTAACTTTAAATGGAGGTTTACAAGATTTAATTCAAAGCCATTTTGGAACATTTCTATTGGTGAGTTTTTTATGAACAGTAGACACAATATAAAATCAGCAGCAATTTTCAAATCATGTTAAAAAAAATGAAAGAAAAGGAAATATAAGGTTAGAAAATGGTTATATAAAAACTTTTCTTGGTACACAAACCTGCATCATTAGTTATTCCTAAGAGGAAAAACATTAATTTACGAACGTTTTAGTTTATGGCTCCTATAACCATTTCACACAGCGTTCAATACAGACTCAAAACCTCCACAGCAGAGTGCAAGGAGGGAGGAGAAGAGGTTGGGGAGCATGACAGAATGCTGGAATCCTGATGAGTAGGAACAATGGATGACAGCTTAATGACTCTGGTGTACACAGAGCTACAATGAGAAGGAAAGAGAGAGAGAGAGAAACAATGTGGTTTAGTAAAACCATGCAGCCCCGTAATTGAGCGCAGGGTAGACCAACTTTTAATTAGGACTCCTGAAAAACGAGTGAAGCAGTCTTACAGCAGAGTAACTGCATTAATCACTGCAAGTTACAGCAACACAACAGAGAGGTCATAGTGTGTGAGGTTTGGGAAAGATTCATCACAGTGAATAGAGAAATTTATGGAAGCTTGTTTTGGCTGCATGTATAGGGCCCTAAATACCATGCATTAAGTTAATAAATTCTGTATGATAAATCATTATGTTATCACACAAACTGAAACCTACAGTGAATTATGTAACTTTTTTAAAATTTCTCTTCTGATCTACATAATTCTAAACAAAATAGGCACCCCATCTTTTCCACAGTGTATGCCTGATTGCTATTATTCCATCATCACCTTATTACATTCCATTAAAAGTATTTTTTTTTTATTTACAGAACACTGATAGCTTTTTTTGCAAAAGACAAAGGCAAGCTATTGCTTTTCTCAAACACTTAACTTTAGGTCTTTAAAGAATAAACAAATGATCCCTTTTCTTTGTCCAACAATAACTTTAACATTGCTGCTATAAACAAGACCAGAAGCAGCAGCAAAACTTTTTGATCTTACTAGCTAAATTTACTGGCTAAAATGTCATGTTTCCTGTACATGCATGCTTACGCAAATGTCTACAATAGCTTAGAATCATGTTCAGTGTCAAGTAAATCTATTTTTATGAACAAAGTATATTGATTTTCTAACTACTACACTAACAACATTAGCATAGTTTGTATTAGCAAACTATTGGCAATCAATGGAAAAATCATTCATCTGTTTTCAAAATATTTCAAAATTTATTTTTTTTTTACAATAAAATAACTTACAAGTTTAAAATATTTTACAACAACAACAAAAAAAAATGACAATAAATGGTAAAACTGGTACAACTGAAGTGGTGCATGGGGAAGAGAGGAAAATGTAGGGGCAGCATTAGGCTTTGAAAAGGATAGCTAAACGTGAGCTACAGTCCACAAAGTCAATCAGACAACTTAATGGAAATATGAAAGATGGAAAATGGAGCATGGGGAGCTTGCGATATTAGTTGTATAATTTGAGCATGATCTGCATGAGCAGAAAGTAATATTACAATTACAGAACTCACATATGCATAAAGAGTTTCTTTTTTTCACTTTGATAAATCTGAAATGCAGCTCAATATGATAAAGAATGGGCCACTAAAATAATAATGTGCCTCTAAGATTAATTTTGCATTCCTTTTAGATATTTATACATAACAGTGTGTATTCTAAGTGGCCAATTTATTAGATACATCTCTGCTGTCTATGAAAGTGATGCTTTAGCTCTGTCACATGCTTGGATGGATCAGTCTAAAGTGAATTTAAATGTATATATAAAAAAATATATATATAAGCATAAATTTAAAAAAATATATATAAGCATAAACAAGAATATAACACAATGTAAATATAATCTTAAGCCATCTGATTGTGTTAGTGAGTGCTTATACACAGTAAGACACTCTGTATAGTGAACACAGTTAGTTTATTTGATGTTTCTTAAAAACTGTGTATATACTGTTTATTAATTCAACATATGGCAGCCTCTTAGACAAAGGTTGTTGAAAAAAAACGATTGAGACTGGCACTATATAGGATGATTACCTAATGCATTTTTGACTACAGTTTTGATGCCAAAATTGGGCTATTACAAGTAAACAACTCACCACTGGTTGTTTTGTGTAATGGATAAGACATGGCAGCTTATTAGGGGTATTATGTAGGTGTGTCCCATAAAGGAGCCATTAGTGTAAATGGCAGGCCATTAAATTAATGATGTAATTCTTACAAATGCCAGTGCAACTGTGTATCATGCAACCTAATCCTTTTTCAGGCAAAACTAGCAGCCCTGTTGCCTAAACAGTCCTACCAGGGGAGAAAGAATAGCTCTTAAGAAGCTCACGAAGTAAGTAACGGTTTACATTTACTCAGTAGTATCCACCTAAGAGTTTATGAGATCTGAGAACTGTTTTGTATTTCTGTACCTGAATTTAAGTATATTTATCAAGAACAAAATGTTTTAGTGGTAATGCACCACTGAAAGTATTTTTTTAGTCTGGTCTATGCTCTGGTGAGTTCTGAAGCCCTTTTATGTGGAATCACTGAACAAAATGTATTTTAAGTGCAACACAGCCAAGATATAAAGACTTTAATTATTTAACCTGGGAATTATATAAATGAGAGGAACTGGGCCATTTCAAGTTTTTATCATTCATCATATTTGAACTGTCCAAAAAAAGTCAGATAAATAAATAAATAAAAATATTTTGTATATTTAATACAATATTTTTACATAATTTGAACACAAAATCCAACCTTTATTTTGTGAAACTTTAAACATTATTTATAAAAATGCTTTACATTGTCTTACCTTACACATTTGTGCCTTCTCCTGTAAAGTTACCTGGTATCTGGGGATACTTTGAAGTGTTTTTTTGACACCAGTGAAATGCATTTGATACTGATAAAATTCTTATAATGTAATAAATTTTTCCTCAGCTCAAAGTAATGTGTTCTAAACACCTGATTTCCTTGAAGATATTAATGTCGTAGTGCTTGCATTCCAAACAAAATAACGTCAAATCTTGAGCTTCTTTCTGTTCAGCTTAGTCCAGGCATGAAGTTAAACTAAATATTTACATTTTAGAACCTGCTGGGATGGTGATGTACTAGGCCCTATAGATGAACTGGTGCAAAATGTTCTCTATATATCTACTTCAACACTCAGTTGTACCAAATCTTATTCCTTGGCAACATCCAGGGAGCTCCTAGACTGAGGTTTTCTGTATGTTTCTTTCTCATTCTTTAATTATAGATATTTTTGTTATACATTTTTATATGGAACTTTAAGAAGAACAAAGAAGTGAAACCCCATGATAAGTGCACTCCATGGGATTTTTTTTCAAAACATTTGAACATGAAAACATGTCACCCTTTTTAATACAGTGCCTACAGATAGAGGAAACATACTTAAACAAAACCACAAATAACATTTTAAATCATTTATTCAACAATGTCCATAGATGTAATCACATCTGTGAAGAAAGTAAATACACCCTTGGTCTCTGAAGCAAGTCTTGCCACCTTAAGCAGAAATTACTTCTTGTAGGCATTTCATATAAATGCCCACAAATCTCTGACATCAGTTTGCTGAATTTTTGGGCTTCTCTTTTATGCATCATTCCCATTCCTGGGGATCAAAACCCTCCATCTGAGTCAGTCCTTGGTGAATTTGCTAGTGTGTCTAGCACCATTATCCTGTTAAACAGTCCACCACCTGAGGACAGATAGCCTCCCATTACCATTGAGCACTTTTTAATATGATCCAGAACTCTTGGTTGAATCAATGACTGCAAGCAGCAAGGTAACCCCAAACCCATAAATCCACCACCATTCTTCACAGTTGGTAATGGGTTCTTCTCCTGCAAAGCTTTGGTCATTGTCACACATGTTTACTGTTTCTGTGGCCAATCAACTCTGTTTACATTGTTCCATAAGGCCTGGTCTTTGTCTATATTTTCTTTGGCATCCTACAGATCCCATAATAATATAGATATTTCCTTAAACATCAGATTGTCTGCTCTCAAACTAAGTTTGTTGGGGCAGCCAGTCCTGGACAAACTGGCAGTGGTTTCAGATCTTTTCTACTTGTAGACAATGTTCCTTACAGTTGAATCATTTATTTAAAATAATTTAAAGATTAGGCCTAGAGTGTTTTTTTTAGATCTCAACAATTTTTTTTATTGCCAATAGCAATAATTCAATAGCAAAGAAAACATCAGACCTTATGTCAGATATAAACATTGTTCCATGACCTGTTCCACCTGTTGGACAGCACCTACTCTGGAACACCTTTAAATTTAAATTTTAAGGTGCGATAGATATAAGGGTGTAATTACTTTTTCTTGTGTCTGTTTTTTAATTAAATTATAAAAATGACAACAAAATATAGATTATATGTCCCATTTCTTGGAATATGATCACCCTTATAATTACCATGTAGGCAGTTCATTAAAAAGGGTAAAACTTTGCTTGTTCAAACATGTTGATAAAATTCCATTTCCAAAAATACAATTTTCATAGAGTGTACTTATTTTTTACATGGCCGTATATGATTCTAAACTTCTTCAATATCTCTTTAAAAATTCAGAGCAACGTTTCTTCATCTTTATCTGACCATTGGCTTCATTTTGGTTCAACCATTTGTTGCTCCTGCAAGTAATTAACAGCCAGCAAAACGTGTGTGGGCATTTAAATCAGAGCCTCTGAGGATACTATTCTTGTCGATAAGATGCGTAGCTTCACCATCTGACTCTTTTTACTAACCAATTCTCTGTAGAAAGCTGGCTTGATTAAATTCCTTGATGATGTGACAGTTTTGGCATTCGCTGAATGAGGCTTCAATACATGTTTCTTTTCAAAATGCCATTCTCATTAATTCACTACTAATGAAGAATTATGAGAGATTTATAGGCAACGTGCTATTACAGTGGAATTATTAATCTCCATTAACATAAAATTCCATATAGTGTTCAAACTCTTATAATGCAAAATTCACACAGCATCTGTCATGCTGGGGATTTCTTACTGCAGCAGTTCGGTTTCAAAGGTAATTACAAAGAAAGCAGCAACAAGGAGCTGGCTAGGCCATCTCTATTTCTACTGCAGGTTGACAGCTTAAAACAGAAAGTGAGTTATTTAATCAGACTGCGAGAAAGATTGGAAAAAAACGACCCAACCACCCTAAGAAGCGATTTAACCCGACTCTCTGCAGGATACAATAAATCACAGAATCCCAGTAAAAGCCTTGAGGACGATTGGTCTTTTGAGTGTGAAGACTCTTGTCAGGCAATGATTCTAACAAGTGCATCAAGCCCTGCTGGTTGTTCTGTGATGTCTTAAAGCTAGAGTACTGAGTGAAGTAAGTACATAATTCAGCCAGAACACCACCTGCCTAATATTGAGTAAGTCCCTTATGCTGCTGAAACAGCTCAGACTGTGGTGCACTGTGTGTTCTGACCCCTTTCTATCAGAGTCTACACTCACTTTTTAAATCACAGTAGCTCAGATGTGGTTAAATCAGATAGGCTAGCCTTCATTCCCCACATGTATTAGTGAGCCTTGGGTGCCCATTACACTGTCGCCGATTCACCAGTTGTCCTTCATTGGATCACTTTTGGTGGTACTAAATACTGCACACATGGAACACTCCACAATACCTGCTGTTTTGGCGATGCTCTGACTCATAGCCATCACAATAAGGCACTTGTCAGAGGGACTAAGACTCTTACAATTCCCCATTTTTTCTGCTTTCAGCACATCGGCTTCTTGAATTTATTGGGCACAACCTAATATATCCCACCCCCCTGAGAGGTGACATTGTAATGAAAAAAGCAGACAATGTATGTTATTCACTTTACCTGTCAGTAGTGTTAATGTTATGGCTGATCAGTGTAAATAAAATGCTAAAAGAATTAGTAATATCGAGCTTCTAATAGTAAATTAATGACAATGTGTTGTATGTTTTTTTACACAACCTTGAAGTTTGCTTGAAGTTCAGTAGGATGTAGACATGTAGGTCATTTCCTTTTTTAAACTAAAATATTGAACAATTAGTTTTAATGAAAGATGAGCAGTATTATTTTTACTAAAATATATTTGAATGTTAATTGTTATAACACTTTTACAGAATTGCACCATGAAAAGTTCAAAATCAAAATGCCCTAAACAAGCTTATTACATATTTCAGTTTCTTCAAAGCAATTGTCAGCAGCCTGGTGTGGTGTTCTGGCAGCGAAACCAGGCCTGTTCACGGTGGCTCATGATGAGCTCCGCCTCGCAAAACACATCTCTGTATTTCCATAGAAACAGACCAAATGAGCCGTCTGTTTGTCTACTATATTGAAAGCTTTTTTTTCCCCTCATCGGCCATGAAAAACATTACAAATACAGAGTACGGGCTGAGAACCTCAAATACCCTTTAAATATTAATGCATACAGTGACTAATTACCCACATTTAGCTCTAATTTGTCTTTCAGAAAGCACTCCTGTCATAAGTGCAGTCTGCTTTCATTCCCAGGCTGATCTCAGGGCAAATTAGATGCAAACATCAATTGGTGTTTGCTCTCACATCCAATTTACATTACATAAATGAGAATGAAATATTAATCAGGGCAAATAAATGTCTGGGATGCATATGCATTTCAGGAGAGTCATTTTTACAGTAGTATGACAGTGTTTATTAATAATAATAACAATAATAATAATAATAATAATAATAATAAGTAGTAGTAGTAGTGTTGTAGCAATTGGAACAAGTCAATGGAGAGCAGAATTTGTGTGTGTGTGTGTGAGGAGCAGGGACTCCACCAATAGGCTGAGTCAGTGTGATTCAGTTTGTTAAAGCCTGGTCAGTTTCTCTGACTGATCAACACTGCAGGGAAATAAAATGTGCTGACCCTTCTGACCCCGTAAAGGCACAACTCTTAAAAACAAGTTCACTTTGGCTGTTCAGAGAATGCTTAAGGACTGGTAAATAATTTATGGTTTATATAGTGCCATATGCACTTGTTTTTCTTGTAAGCACCACCAGAGATTATGTTTTGTGCCACTAATATTATAATTATTATGATTATTATTTTTTTTATTAGTATACAAAAAAAGCATCTAAAGTGGCAGAAGCTCATCCAGTGCTTTTGTAACTTCTTGCAACCTTACTCACCCAAGGTAAATTCCTGCAATCTCTCACACTTGCAGTTCATCTCATGCTTGCCTCAAGATATTTATTACCTTCTTCCTGGGTAGATGACTTTGTCCCTTCATCTAATGGCTGAATATAAACAGCTAAAATTATTGATTTGTCTTTCTGCAAACATCATGAAATTGATTCATTTGACCAGTAAGACATGGTGCAATTAAGTTAAAATATGCATACCACCAGGTAAAACTCTCATTCCTCCAACCTATGAATCTGAGCTATTCTCATCTGTCTTCAGATTTATGAAATGGATTTCAAACCCTACTTTCATTTGCTCTTTATTGTCTCTTAAGAGTCTTCACCCACACAGCATCTCTTAAATAAGCAGGTGATTCATGTCTGTGTAGAGGTTTTCAAGGGTCATCAGCATTTGTCTGCTTGACTGAGTGCTAAATTGCTGCAAGGGAGTTTTTTTTAGGTTAGGTAGGTAGGCAGATTTCTCTTTACTTTTACAACAAACTTGATTGTTCTGTTGTTTTAGTGATAACATTTTTGCAGAGTATTTTGTGTTGATTTGTTTTGTGGCATATAGTGAAGAAAACTGTATTTGTTACCACTTCATTAAGTCTATAAACTTGACGTGTGCAATCAAAGTTTAAGCATTTCTTCACTCTAAAGGGAAATTCAGCAGGTTTAAGAACGGAATTTTGCATTTACATTTGCTATAAGGAGCTTTGAAAAACTGAAGCAAATACACAGACAGACAGACAGACAGACAGACAGACAGACAGACAGA
>JBBPDA010000001.1:28182599-28210659 GCA_037974385.1 Arnoldichthys spilopterus | reverse complement strand
ATAGACAGATAGACAGATAGACAGATAGATAGATAGATAGATAGATAGATAGATAGATAGATAGATAGATAGATAGACAGATATAGATAGATGAATAAATGTAAAAATGTATGTACCAACAATATACCAAAATACCAAAATTGTATCAACAATACACATTACTATACACACTATATAAATGCACTATACAAACAACATTCAGTATATACAGATTATGATATGCATTCATAGTGTACTGAAAAAAATATAAAATCCTGCAGTTAGTTAATAAAAAGTTACAGTTAATGTAGATGGTGCAGACAACGATGCCAGTACAATGGGAACTGTGCAAAAAAACCCCAAACAATACTAAAGTGGTATATAATATTAGAGTGACAGGAACCAAGATGTTCTTGCCTAAAGTTTTGGAATCCACTGACATGGCTTATACACATAGGGTCACATGTTTAAAAGGCACATACGAGTTACCAAGAAATTCTGGTTACAAAAAACCCACTGTAAAAAAGCTGCACTCTGATTCTCACATAGGACCCATTTCTTGGACAAAATCTATTCATTTAGCAAATAAGCTTCATTTCTGTAATGGCATAAGAAAGTAGCTTAAACAAGATGACACACGAGCTGTCATTTCTTACTTGGTGCAGTGGAGGATGACCCATCAAGCTGTTTCCTGCATGAGACTAATAATGGGTCTCAGCACTGTCTTAATTTGCAGCAAAACCACCAATTATATAAATGAACACTGTGAAGATTAAAACTGATCTAATTGCCAGAGACTTGTTAAAAGGGTGATGTTACAATATTTTTAGAACACAGAACTTAATTGGACCCATGGGATGTGTTGAATCTGCTGCAGAATAAATGTAACTTGAGTTTGTGATCAAATATATGAAGAACAAAGTGACAGAATTTGTTTAAGGAAATATCAGTTTTACATAGGTGGTCCAATCTGGAACAGGATTTTGATAAATACCCTTTCACCCTTTCTCCTCTTTAGTCCAGTCTTGTTTATAAGATCTGCAAATTCTTTCTCCCACACACACTAAGTTGCCATTTTTTCAGCAACACACGTAATATAGCCAACGTCATTTGCTCCTGTCTTGTGAGCAGTGGTAGTTTAGTGATTAGGGACCTGCCCATGTGATGGGAGAGATACAAGTTCAAGTCCCAGGCAAGAACAACTGAAGTACACTTAAAAAAAGTACTTTAAATTACCTGATTCAAATGTATTAGCCCCACATGACTACAGTATCTTACACCAACATAATTATTGTCAAAAGACAGTAAATGAAAGGCAGTTGATGTAAAATATTGAATTAAAGTGGGACCAATGTGCACATTTAAATCAAGGAATTTAAGGCACTTTTTTTTCAGGGTACCCTTACGCAAGGTACTGTCCCACTACTCTCCGGACGCTGTTCATAGCTGCCTGCTGCTCCACGTATGGATGAGTTACATGCAGAGCTTTTGTATTGGGATACATGTTATTTTCCTGCGATGTATGTATTGTGCAGTTTTCAATGGCTGTGGTTGTTGTCCGCTTTTTTTTTTACTTATTTCAATTTGCACATTTTTTATTTTTTCTTGAGTCAGTCATCTATTTTGAACTTTATTGTGCAACTTTTTATGCATATTAAATGTCTTACATAAAAAAATTATTTGACATAAAAAGTGCTAATGAGTGGAGGCTAAGAAGCCAGTGAAACACATAATTTCTGTCTACAGTCACTGAGAATTCTGGATGGCGAAAAAAGGTATTGGTGCTTGGATGTTTTTCATTGATAGCAAAGTGGAAGTGACTTTTTTTCAGGGTTACAGGTGCTTTCCCTTATTTCCAATTTCTTCTTCAGCTCTCTCAGAGCCACTCCATTTGCTTTGTGCCTTCTCTCTGACAATGCATCTCAAGGCCCATATGAAGTCAGTGCTATTCTCTTTTTCTCTCTCTACCAGGATTGTATTTCTGCTGAGTAGTGATGGCCACTGCAAGAGAGAAATTGGATTGCTTAAACACAGGATTAGATCAGAGGACATGAGGGATAGGGACAGTCATGGTAATCGAGTACTGGGCCGAGAAAAGTAAAAAAAGTGCCCATGTAGGCATCCCAGCTACAATGCCACACTAGACCTCTAGTTTTTAAGAAATATCTGTTTATTAGGTTGCCAGTGTAAGAGGTATAGCATGTCATGTAGAGATGTTTTATTAAGCTCTCAATTACAGTTAAGAAATTATATTAAGACACAAGCCCCTTAAATCCCAGGGCTTATTACATACTAAGGCTTCAGTAATTACATGGAATTCAATCCAAACTGAATTAGTTATGCTTAAGTTAACAGAGGAATGGAAACCTGAACTGTTGGACATTTTTGTGCATTTTAGGGTTTAACAACAGAGTGACAGTTATGAGATCCAGAGACTAAGTATACATACTATAGTAATAATAGGCTTTCTGCGAGGAAGACTTTGGAAGCTTGAAATGCTTAAGTCCCAGTGTTTCTATTATTGTCATTGTCTACAGACTCTGCATCTTTGATTAAATGGTGCATTTTTTCATCAAAACTGAATGACACTTAATTCTGAAAGGGACTTAGGTCGATGTGAAAATCAGATGCAATATCCATTTAAGATACATTGTTTAAATATGTGAAACTGTCAGTCTGGTTCTTACTGTCAGGTATTTTTTTTAATATGAAGATACACAGAACTGTGCAAAAGTCTTTGGTATCTCGTAAAGCTACTTACCTGGGAAGTAAACATTTAATTGTTCAAGAAAATATTAACATGAGAAGATACAAATAAGCAGAATATTGTGAGCTGCAGCTTGAGTGTGTTAGTTTAACTATATTCAAACCTCACCTTGAGGAAGCCCAACATTTACAGTTACTTTATGATATACTTCATTAAATCAAATCAGGGCCTGCTAATGAACATATTATAAAATGATTGGAGTGCACTGAAAAGTCAGAAAATATTCCTCAAAACTGTTCTTCTAACAAAAATGACAATTGCTTTTAACGTATATTGTTACTTTTTTAATAATATTATTATTATGGGCAGTGGTGGCCTAGTGGTTAGATCCTTGAGTGAGGTACCGTCCCACTACACTGCTTACCGGTTGCTGTTGATAGCCGCCTGCTGCTCCATGTGTGCACGTGTGATGGGTTAAATGCAGAGGTCACATTTTGTTGTAGTGCTTGAGTGTGTTCACAATGACAAATAGTCACTTCATTAAGTTTATTTGTGTTGTCTTAATGCCATTTAATGTTATTTAGTGTTTTTATCATCAAGACATTTTTACTGTCAATGTCTTGGCTACCCAAGTCCTTAGAGTACATAAAAAGACGTTCATAGACAAAAGTCCAGACATTTTTCTTTAGTTTCTATCACCACTATGTTTCACAGATGGGATAAGATTCTTATGCTAAAATGTTTTTTCTCTTTCTCCAAACATAAAAAAAACACATACATTTTACAGATTACAGTTCAGAGTTTTATCTTAACACAATTTTCCCATCAATGCAATACAATATTCCAACTTTTTCACTTGGATGTATATTTCAGGGTTGAAAAGGCCTATAAGTTGCAACCCCAAGGCTGAGATAAGCTTGACAAGCTAATTAACTGTCTGCTCATTTAAATCTGCATCCATATCAGACATTTATTTCATCTACTGCTTTCTCTCTCTCTGAGGAGCTCCAGTGGGCTTTAGCAGCATTAGCACAGTTGCCCCCCGAGGCGACTGCACTGCCTGCAGGGAGAGCCCCTGGTTCATGCACTCAGTAATTGGGTTAGCCTGGAGGCTTGGATAATAGATGCTTGGCAGACAAATTTGAAATTCTTCAGTATCTAAACCTGGCCTCCATATTGGACCACCCTTGACTCTAAAATTTAATGAAGGCTATAGGCTAACTGGGGAGTATTTGCTGGACCTTCGGAAGGGCAATATCTTGAAGAAAACAATAGTAGATTTAGATCCATTCACTGTCACAAAGGCTGAACTGAGTGACAAAGTAGATCCAAGCCCCATCTTTCATTTTTTATCTGCAGGCAGTGCAATGCTATGAAGTTGGAAATGTGTACCAATGCCTTTGCTGAATGAAAGAGTTAATACATTATTTACCATATTTGTTTTTAATTATTTAGCTTGTAATTCCACATTAGGTTGGCAACCTGCCCTAGATATGTTCTGCTGTGTTCTACTGTAGTGGAATCAAGTTCAACAGCTTGAATATTTGTGTAAGTTTTAATATTGATTCACAGTACACAGTGAAATTCATGAAAAAAAGATTACTGGAAAACAGGTCTAGAAGTGCTGATTTGGAAACAATAAAGAATAGGATGGTTAACGTAAACAGAGCAAATGTATTTGCAAACAGTTAGTAATATTGATGTTCTGAATGGATTCAGTTTTAAAGAGTAAAAAGCCTTAACCTGAACCAGTTAGGTGTTATGTAAAATAAATGTTGAATTATCATCTTGAAGTTGATTGAAATAAGTGGAGACGTTCTAGAGAAGTGCAGATAATACATCCACTATTGTAACAAATTATTTTAGTTATAAATTTAATTTTGTACCTTTATATTTTGAACCTTACACCTTTACTATAAATTTTATATTGCTGGGATGGAATTTAGCATGATGATTGATGGGAAATAACAAACAGCTGCTGATATTGGTCTTCTAGAAGGCAGCCACCTGGGAGCTTAACAGATATTTGCAATGGGTGCGTGATGCAGAGTTCAGCACCTCTCAATATTGCTGTCAGTATGCTAGAACCTTACTTCAAAGCAGGCACAATAAGCAGACAAAAACTGTTCTACCATATCTTCCTTCAGACCCTCTTAATACTCACGACTGCAATCAACATTTCATTATGGTGTTCATTTCAAGAGAATATGTTAAATGGGACAGTATCATAAATGGTGCTTCTGTTCTGCACATGATGAGTATGATGAGTATCAATATCTGGATAGAACATTACACATGGAGTGCAAAAGCACCTTCAGAAAATAAGTCAAAAAAGCAGATTCCCATTGCAAAACACACACACACACACACACACACACAAATTAAGTATTATTTAATTTGTGAGGACATTCCATTGACTTATGTAATACTGCATCTAAGCAACATTATGCAGTTTACGTACACTACTACATTTACCTGAACCTAACTCTCACCTTAATGTCAGTAAACAAAAGGCAGTTTTGCTCTTTTACTTCTTTCAAAAAGTTGCATTTTTGGTAAAAAATAGCAAAACATGTTTATGAGGACCAGCAAAGTGTCTCTGCTTAAACAGATTTTTCATGCTATCCCTTTTTTTATGAGGACATATTTTCAGTCTTCTCAAAAACAGGAACACCCCCCCCACACACACACACACACACAGAGACATGCAGAAATAAATAAATAAATAAATAAATAGTGAGGGTAAAAAAAACATTATTTTGCCCCCTTAGCATTTTAGTGCTATTTGCAATACCTGATGTTGCAAGAAAAAAAGATTGCCTTGACATATTGCTGATGTAGGAAAACAATGCCTCAACTGCTTTATATATTCATTTAAAAAGTGAATGTAACAGATGATATAAATAAGCATGGCATTTCCTGACTAATATGTTCCTCAGATTTGCTATGTAGATAAAGTACAAAGGCAATTGGTGGTGACCAGTTCATGTGTTTTTTTTTTTTTGGTTGGAGGGATGCTTTCGTTTATTTTTAAAAATGCTGTTCAGTCTGGTGATGACATTGTGAAATTAAACTGCAACACTCTGTTTTGAAATGATTATGGTTTTGATGTCCCTTATGAAAACATTTACATATGTGAACTAACAAAGTTTAGCCCACCCATTCATGCCGAATTGATAAGGCATGTTGTTACTGCACATTTTTTCCTTGTTCACTTTTTGAACAAGGCTCAATACAGGTTAAAAACACTACATAAATCTACTATACATGACAGCTACTTTTCTAATAAATCAATTAATGTTAAGTCAGCTGTAGCTGCTGTATAACTGGCTAAAGCAAACAGACTTTGTCTTCTAAACACACAAGAAAATAAAACTGCATATTGAAATGGGTGAACCAGAAACAGGGTGCTGATCTGTTTTATTTATCTCAAAATTAAACTTTTACTAAACAATTAGATTTTTTTTTTGCACAAAGCCTGTTTTAGTATCACCAAAAAGTTGAATTTTTCCAATAACATTAATAAACTAAAGGGGCTTAAAAGGTTTCTTTGGAGTAATTTCATTTGGTTGCTTAAAGAGCCTTTTGATCGATTGCTCTTTAAAGATTGCCTTTTTGTAAATGACAGCAATGATTTTCTTTAAAGGAACTTCACATAATGTAAAGGTTTTAAATCAATAAGATGTTTTCCTACAACCATATTTAACCCAAGAATCACTTACTGTCTTTTAACCTCTATTCAACATGTAAAACCCTATTCTCATTGGCAGTCCTGTATTTCAGTCTCTGAAAGCAAAGATATGTTGTCACTACTCACTACTTTGTGCCAAACTTTGAGAGAATCGCCAGTCAGTTCAAAAAGAACATTTCTCAACACAAGAATAAAAAGGATTAAGGTCTTTCATCACCTACAGTATATAATATTGTCAAAGATTCAGGGAATTTGTCACTTAACACATGCCACCACTGCATCAAGAAATCCAACCTGGAATGCCAAATTTCAATTCTATTAAGAAACACTGCTAAGTTCTCTGGAACCGAGCTCATCTCAGATGATCTGAAAAATAGTAGAAACTTGTGCTGTGGTAAGATTCCATCTTTTAGCTTTTTTTTGGGGAAAATGGACATTGAGAAGTGGGCAATCCAGACTATTATCACCAAAATGTGTAAAAGGCAACATCTGTCATGTTAATGGGGGTGGCATCAGTGCCCACAACATGAGTGTGAAGGTCCCATTGATGCGAAGGTTTATTTTGAGATTTTAGAGAGACATATTCTGCCATCAAGATTGTGTCTTTCCTGGGAAGTCCACAGGTATTATAACAAGTCAATTCCAAGCTTCATTCTGCACATGCTACAACAGTGTGGCTTCATAGATACAAAGTATATGCTTGACTGGACTGCCAGCAATTCAGATCTTTCTTCTATTTAAAATGTATAGAGCGTCATAAAGAGAATTAGACAACAGCCATGACAGCTGGTTAAGCAGCTGAAGTTTTATTTCAGGCAAGAACTGGCAAAAATTCCACTTGCAGAATCGAAAAAGTTAATCTCCTCAGTTCCCAAATGATTAAACAGTGTAATTAAAAGGTAATATTATGTAACAAAATGGTAAACACACCCATTTTCATGAGTGTGTTGCAGGCATTAAATTCTAAATTTGTTTCTATTTAAAAATACAGTACATTTATGTTAATCAGTAAAATCTTTTCTTTGAACCTTTATCAGTTAGATTACCACACATTCATGTTTTATTGCATTTTATGAAAAATTCAAGCTTTTCTCAAAACAGGAATTGTATTGGATATGATAGGTTGTGCATAAATGCTAAATAAATCCTTTCAGCGGGTAGTTGACTGAAATCACAGCCTACAAATATTTCTTGTAGTCAGATAATATTTCTGTTCTTGATTTAGGATTGCTTGCCACACATACCTTTTCAATGCTTTCAGTTTAGAAATATCCATAGATCATCTTGCATTAAAGGTTAAGTTACAGTTTTTTTTTACAGTAAAAGCCATTCCAAAACCTCACCACAACCACCAAATCATTTATTGGAATTGTCAATGAATTTTCTGACCTAATGAAATGAAAGTGACTCTTTGTCATCATGAACACACTCAAGCTCCACAACAAAATGTCACCTCTGCATTTAACCCATCACATGTGCACACATGGAGCAACTGGCAGCTATCAACAGTGCCTGCTCAAGGGTACCTCAGTGGTGCCCGGGCTGGGACTTAAACCTGCAACTTTCAGGTCCCAAATGTCCTAACTACTAGGCTACCACTGCCCACTATGAGTCAAATAAGCTCTGAAATCTTATTAAAAAAAAAAAAACAAGTAAGGATTGACTTTTTGACAATTGCACATTTTAATTTCTTCCATTATGTTAAATTTAGCAAATAAATGGTTATCATGCATTCAAAGTTGCCATATTTAAGCCACATTTTTTTCCACACAGATAAACTTTGTTTTAAATAAATTTGGTTGGTGAGATCAGAAAAACATTTAATTCAACGCAGGCAGTTTGCAGCTTAGTTTCCATGAACTGTACAGATCAGGGAGTAGATGGAAAATTTGGAAACTTAAACAATGTTTACATGTTACATCAAACAAAAATGGAGGAAAGCGTTGATTTTTAGTGATGTGGGCACTTTAAAACTGTGCTGGACAAAAATCCCCTTTTCTCTCTCAGAAATGCAGCATGTGCTCTTAAGCCTTAGTCACACTCATCAGAGGTATGGGCAGGAGATAAGAGCATTTTCAGGCAGCTTAAAATCCTACCTGGGAACACAAAGGCTTTCACTAACTGTTCATACTCAGCCACTGCTGGATTAATCAAATGTTTGCTTTAAATGTGGGCTGCTCTTTCTAGTGTGCTGGTGCTTCAAAGTGTGTTAGCAGAATAGGTGGCCAAACACACCATGCATGCCCACAGGCCCAGACCAGAACCCCTGTAAAATCGAATTTCTGTTGGTGCTTCTAGGATGAGCCAGAGTGACTAGAAGGGACTTCACAGGTCAGTGAGCTGAGCTAAGCTCCACCATAGCCTCAGAATAGAGAACAGCTGCTTTATAGAGAGAATTCTCCAACATCCCTGTAGCTCCTCATTGTTCAGCTTTTTTCAGCGTTTTACAGCCCTTTGCACCTGCTCGTTAATCTGTGGATTTAATGTTAGCCTGGAATGTTAGAATGACTGAAATGTCAAATAAAAACTACAGTTAAACATTTAGATAGTGTGTTACATGTGGTTTCATTCCAGTCAGTGCGGTTTGCTAACGATAGCTTTATTGTTTCCAGCTATACTCATGTCATTAAAAGAGCACAGACTAGAGAGATTTGGGGGCAGGATTTAGAGGAGGCCTATCCTGGTTAGTGCTGCAGTCTAGTATTAAAGTTTTAACAAGGTGTCCCCAGATGTTTATTCCCACCATATCTGGCCCTGCACAAACCAGGTAGTTGTCAGTCATTACAGCCTTCACGACTCAGCCGTCAATGGAACAGATATTTTGCCACTGAAAATCCAGAGACTGAACCATGTTATTGCATCACTGGCTGAGCATGACAGTGATTATACCTGACATATAGATTTTTTTTACTTGCACTGGTAAAGTGCTATTTCTGGTTTGCAAGATAAATAAGGATGGAACTCTCAAATAACCTTTTGTATTGCACTCTCAAAAATTAGGCTTCTTTAGGAGTTCTTTATTAAAGACAGTGGCTATTCATAGACACATGTGAATGCTTAAATGAGTTTTTGTATTTTTCTAATTATGTAACTGTTGCCTCCATTTATGTAACATAAAAAATGAAAAATCAATTTGGACCAAACAAAATAAGAAAACGTCATTTTTATACAGCTTAAAAGTTCATTGAAGAACCTGTTATATGATTAAAGTCAATTTAAATATCACCCAAAAAGGGTTCTGCTTTGCTAGGGGAACCATTATTTTGCTAAAGTGATGCACTTAACTGATTATCAGGTAACTCTGAGACGCGACATGCACCTGGACCTTTTTTCATAATGGTTAAATTATAAATATAAAATGTGAGCACATGATGTGAGCACAGTGCTGTAACCCACAATCATTGTTAGGAGTAGGTGAGGACAAAGACAGGATGAAAAAATAGATGAGTTTTGGCTGAACAGTGAAAATGATCTCTGTAAAACAGGAGCTGAAAGGGGTGTGAAATGCTTTCTCTCAGATCTTTCACTCGCTTCCTCCTCCTTGCTTTTACACTGGGATCTCTCATCAAGTGACAGCTGCTGTGCAGGGCCGGCAGTAGTGAGGAAGAGTTAATGAGGAAAGTAAAAGACGAATACTTAACCAGCGCGCCCTCAGAGAGAGGTCAGTGTGCTGGCCTCATGGCTGTTGTGAGATTTCCACACATACACACCCCAGCCTCATTAAAACGGAATCAGCCGCATTTGACTGTGAACAGGAAAAGCACCATTTTGCAAAACCAGCACAGTCTTTCTTCAGTATTGCAAATAACAGATCTATAAATTGAGCATAACAAAGGAGCAGGGAGGTTAAAAGCAACCTCAAGCAGAAGTGACTGGCCATGGCAGAGGTTTCTTGGGTGGGAAACCAAAAACAACATTTTCATTTCTCATCAAACTAATGAGCATATTTTTAATTCAAGCAGCAGTTCACTTCTACACAAACTGGTATTAATTCACATTTTCATCCCATATCTGCTGAAGAGGATTTGATTTTTCATTGTCCTGTGTGTCATTAGTTCTGCAGTTTAGTGTGTGTGTGTGACTGTGTGTGTGTGCATGCATGGCTCGGTGCAGTTAATTACCTAGCTTATTATCTCAGGGGAGAGGCTTCCTTCTATCTGCACCACAAACAGGAACACAACCACAAACTCCTCGCCAGTCAATTAAAGAGAGAAGAATAAATCTGCAGGAGGAGAGAATGGAGATAAAGAGGGGAGTTATTTTGGGAGATGAAACGGCTTAGGCCACCCTAACCCAGGGGATGGCATGAGAGAGAGTGAGAATAAAAAGTGACCCTTGTTCTCTCTCTCGCTTCAGTCCTCAGAAGGAGAGGAAAAACACATTCGATTCACCAAAAAAATAAAAAATAAATCTGGAATGCCTCACCTTAAATCAAAGGATTCAGGATTATGTAACTTGACGAGAGGCAATTTTTGCGTCTGAAAGAGGCTGAGCATATGGTACTGAACTAAAAGCACCTGGTTTTGAGGGAAAGCCGAAAAAAGGGTACAAACTCCAAGTTTACGTGAGCATTAGTACAAATACATATTAAACAAACTTTCAACTACAGCAATTAACACAATGTTGCTGATGTGTAAAGGTCTGTACAGTGAAGAAATATTGTTGCATGTGCAAGGAGAAAATAAGCATGTGCCAATATAAAAAAGAGCACAGTCACAAGCAAGTGAAATAACTTTGCGTGCATGTTCATTGTACACACCTGCATCCAAATACTTCTAGACGTGAGTCTAAAGGGAGGTGTATTCAAACTATCCTCCTTATATGTTGTGTGCAATATTGAACATTTCCCAACAGCTCGATCTCTTCTGACATAGTCTTGTGAACTCTCAAGCAGGATAATTTCTAGTGTTTATGGTAGTTGTCCATCAGGTAGTTAAAATAAATTGAAATTATAATATTTTAAACAACATACACAAGAGGAAGAAAAGTGAGAGAGGGGATAAAAAATATATAAATGTTGCAACAGTGAGTAAGAAGGAATGATGCTGAACACTAACTGCAAGATAAATGATGAGCACACAAAGTACAAACAAAATGTAATAAGAACAAAAATCTGCAATTTGTAAATTCTCTTGAACCATTACTTACCTGATACAAAGTAAAAAGAAATGACTTCTAATGTTTTGGGCTGACCAACTTGATTGTAGTTTTTAATTATATAAAATGTATAATAATAATATTCAAGTGACACCATTTTGAAACATTCCAGGTGAACTGGTAATATTTGAGAGATTATTATGTATAAAATGAACATCTACCCAAGGGTCAGTCTTTGGCAAGCCTACTGTCTTTGCTGTTGTTTGCCAATATCTTTTTGTTTTTAAAATACACTACTTTGATTCCTGCACTGAACACATCTAGATTAGTCCTGTGTTTTTTCTGTTTTTCTTCGATAGATGTAACATTTTGTTTGCAAGTCATTTTTAATAATGGGCAGTCTGGCTTATATATGCATTCATATGCATTCAAAGTCAGCTGTTATGTTCTGTTATTTTGTCACAAGTGTTGTGACACTTCCAAAAGGAATCATGCATTTTTAAGTTGCAGCACTACCTACACCATGTTTTACAGATTAGGAAACGTTTTACAAAATGCCTTCTTTTTCTACGCACTTTAATTGTCCCATTATCTTACACAAATCTGGCTGCTTGATTTTGACATGGAAGAGATTGATGCACAGCTTCATTTATATATTTTTTATAATAACAATAAATAAAATAAATAAACAGAGTTGGGTGTTTATACTTTCGGTGATTGTTGGGTCTTATATTGATAGTTTGTCCTCACTTGTTATTGTTTAGACATCAAACATTATTTTACAAAATATTCTTTTTGATTCTATTTTTGGGATCTGTTCTGAATTCTTTTCCGTTGGTTTAACTCCACATTTTAAAATAATGGACAATTATTTTACTATGTCCACATTCCAGTCTGTAGAACTTAAAAGTTTTCCTCATGCCACCCAAATCGCTTATTTTCTATAATAGGTAGCTCTTATGTTGTTTTTTACATTCTGCCTCCAGATAGATACCAAAGATAGCAGCAGTTTCAGTGTTCATAGTTATGTTGCTGTGTGCAAGAGATATGCAACCATGAGAAATGTGTCTACAAGTTCAGGCTATTTTGAGTTCATTTGCTCCAGTATGCATGCACAATGGAACTGTGTTATTATTGCAAAACAATGTGCACATGTGTCCAGAAAGAAATGTATTTTTCAGCAATAGTGCCTTATTTGTCTTGGTTGGAGTGAAATATTCAGCACAAATAATAATTTTATCTACACTGTAGCACAATGTTTGGAAGGAGCTGTACATATAGGGAACAATACAAAATACCAAATGTTTACTCAATGAATTTCATAAACACATCTAAAATCTTGTTTAGTGTGTGTTAAGAAAAATAAGTGTTCTGGCAGTCGCTAGGCAATTATCAGTTGGGAACCAGTCACCTTTGAATATAAGCCAATGTGGAATTTACAAAGTGCATTTTGGCATGTGCAGCGGTGGGCTGGTTTTCAATCTCTGAAACTGCATGAATGCACTCAGCTCTGAAAATGACACAATGTGCACAGTATGGAAGTGCAGAGAACAGAAAACCAGCAAGGTATTTTAAAGAGCTCAAAACAGTAATAACAGGGCTACACACGATGCCACTGTGCTGCAAAATTGCACTCAGGTGGGACAGTTGAAGTAGTGGTTGCCTTGGAAACCAGCCAGTAAGGGATGTAGCCAATTATGCGGCGTATATCATACACACACAGAGCAAACTGTAAAAAGAGGAACATGTAAAGTACAATTGTAATACTGAGAAAAGACAAGTATGTTTGCATTCTTCTGGATACTATTTGAATCCCTAAAAACTATTTGATCCATATGTGTTTGGTTTATACTGCATATATAAAATTATCGTCCCATGTCTCTGGCTAAGTCCAGGTTTCTTTCAGACATGTACAATTCATCTTCAAGTCATCTCTCAATTACATGAGAACATATGGTACAGTGAAAATTTAAAATAATGTTAACTTTTTAAAATATTTAATATTTCAGCATAAATATGGCTGAAACATCATCAGATTTTCAATGACCTAAAGATAGAAAAAGACAGCTCAGTTTAACAAATGAGACAAAATTCCATATCTATGAATGCCAAAAGTATGTGAACCTTTGCATTTAGTTTCTGGTATAACACCCTTGTGCAGCATTACCTGCAACTAAATGTCTGGTAACTATTGATCAGTCCTGGACTTTCCATTCTTTGGCAGATCAACTTGTGTGTTTGTGGTCATTGTCTTGATGCATGACCCCTTTCTCTTGAAAGTCAGATCGTGGACAGATTTCCTGATGTTTTCCTTTAGAATTTGCTAGTAATTTAAAATTCATTGTTTCATCAATGATGGCAAGCTGGCTTGGCCCAGATAATAATAATAATAATAATAATAATAATAATACATTTTATTTCAAGGTGCCTTTCAGAGCACTCAAGGTCACCTTACAAAATTAGTTCAATAAAAGCAATAGGAAAAATGGCATCCACATAAAGATAATATATGTAAAAGTAAATTCAATAAAAGTAAGGACCATAAAAAGTGATAAATGCAGATCTGCAAAACAGGCCCAAACAATGATAATACCACCACCATGTTTTACATATGGAATAACGTTCTTATGTTGGAATGTATTGCTTTCCTATCTCCAAACAATGCTACAAAAAGTTACCTTTTGGTCATATTTGTACACATTAATTTAGTTACCTCCTTCCTTGTTCATGTGATCTTTATCAAACTGTAGATATGCAGAAAAGTTGTTATTGGTAATCAAGGGCTTTATACTTTTTACCCTGCCATACACACCATTGTTGTTCTATAATGGTGGACTTATGAACATAGTCCAAACTTTTTAGAGATGGTTTCAGATTGTCCAACTTGATGAGCATCAAAAAACATTCTAAATAAGGTCCTTAGAAATGTCATTTGTTTCATGATACACTTGCACAAACTTGTGGGTTGAAGATCAGACTTTGATAGATCCCTTTAAAAAAAAAAATGCTTGCTCTGCCTTGATTTTCATTAAGAGTGAGAGAACACCGAGAACACCTGATGTGCTTCAACTGAGAATACTTTTTTACTTAATTACCATCCTTTATTTGTCTTAGACACATTTGAAAATTAACATTCAGTGCTCTCCTCCAGGCACGTTAAGCTGTGCAATGATGTTGCACCAGTGGCAGTTCAAAAAAGATGCAGTGGCTGACTTCACATGACTTAGAGGAAACATATTATCCTCCCAGTATTGTTGGTATTGGTGTTGCCTGTAGAGTTTGGTGGCAAACAGCAAATTAATTCTTATTCCACTTTTTTTTTTTTTTTTTTAACTTTTGAACATTTTAACAGTCAGGCTTGGCTAGAGTGCTGGCTTTCATGCCTTGTGTTTTCTTCTAACAGTGTCGTGTAATGACACTTGCTAAATCTCCCTGGCTCACACTTGACAAAAGAGAGATGTTCTAGGATATTCCATGTGGATCTGGTGACTTCGGGAGATTAAGTGTTCCCTCGCAGCCTCTTTTGATTTCTTTAAGTGTCAAACTCTCGTTTGTGCTCTGTTCTTTCAGCTGATTTGGAGGACAAGGATGAAACCTACATGGATTCCTCTGTTTATGCTGGCACACTCCCTCCGTCCCATTGCATCAGGCTGCACTGGGTGGGCTGTTGAATGATTTAAAATTCTCCCTCTGCATCCACTTGGGTGATCCTGGAACATAATATGATGTCAAGGAAGAGAGGGCAACCAACAATAAGTCACAGGGTTTTGCACGACAATAAATCCTTTAAAACTTTCTCAAGGCCCTGGGACTCATCTGGAATTTCTGATTCTGTGGCACTTTTCCTTGAAAGGTGGATAATCAAAATGCAGGAGGCAATATGTTTTTGCTGAACTACTTCTAGGGAGGTTTTTTAATGAAAAGGGTAATATTTTTTCACTACACACCTGTCTTGGTACCAGGCCATGCACATAAACTTTAACAACATTTCTGTACATTTTGGACATTTCTGATGCAAATAGTGCTCAGCTCTATCATTTTAAAATGTTGCAGTTCTTAAGAACAGAACAACACTAGCACTTATACTGCACTGTGCTAGCACATCTTATAACCTGACTTTTAGTGACATTATCTTAAGTACACTTTTACACTGTTTATACTGATAAAAACGGGAATCTAATTTTGAGTGGCCCCTGCAGGTGATTTGTACACACTTACCTTATATGTACTAAAAGTTGAATGTAATAGAGTTTGTTAACGTGAACTTGCAACCTCTACCTAACCCTAACTCTAGCCTTAATTTCAAGACCAATTCTAAACCTTTTGTGACATTAATTATTTGACATTAAATACAACATTTTGTGACTAGAATGTGTTATCATGACTACATGATATGCAACTAACATATCATTGCACTGGTGTACATCCTGTCCTCTTAAATACATATGCCACTGCTTTTGTCCAGGTTTGTCTAGCAAGCACCAAGCAAGAGATGAACATAATTATAAAAACAAAGGAGGCATGGTGCACTGAAAAAAAGTGCCTTAAATTACTTTAATTTACTTTAATTTAAAGTTACACCAAACCATGACTTTCATGTTGGTGTGATATATTGCAGTCATGTTGGGCTAATGTACACATTTGAATCTGGTAATTTCTTTTCGGTGTGGTTTAGTGGTTTGCGCTGTTGCCTCACAGCCAGTTTCATACCCAGGTTGGCCACATGTGTCTTTCTGTGTTCCAGTTCCAGTTTCCTCTCCAAAGGCTTGTCCAAAGGCTTGCAATAGGTTGGGTTGGCCTTCTGTCATGGGTGTACCCCGCTTTGAGCCCGTAATCAACTGGGATTGGCTCCAGCTTTCCTGAGACCCAAAATGGAAGAAGTGATGAATGAATTATATAATGAAAATGAATGAATTATATAAGCTGATTTTTTTGTTGCTGTTGTATAAAAACAATATTAGGCTTTAACTCATATGTGATAAAATAAAATCAATATACTAACTTCACCCTTAAACAAGGACTTGGGTTGATGATGTTCAAAATGTTATTTTTACATTATTGTTCACCAGGTGCAGTTAAACAGTGCTGAAATGTGAGGGTACTGCAGCCTCATCAGCACCCCAGCTTTCCATGTCTGTGTTGCAGACATGCCGATATTGTTAGACAACCCCAGCAAGCAGCTTTATATTTTTTATTTCTATTTCATTGTTACACATGCTCAGCAAATAGTTTCATATTGCTAGACCTACTCAAAATACAATGCCTCGATCAGTGCCCTGACAACCAGCAGATTGAGACCTTCACTTAATGGTTACCAGCAGGAGTGCAGTTTAAAATACTACTGCGTCGTATTCCAGTATGAGCATTTTCTGTGCTTTCTGTTTTGTTATTTATTTAGATACATTTACTTAGGCCTTATTTTAAAATTTGTACCAATCACACTGACTCTTATATTTTCCTCATTTTAGTTTCCAACTGTGCACAGCTGGTTTAATCAGACCTCACTGTACACAAAGCCATGGAGGACTGAAGTGTTGCGATTGCTTGTTGGCAATAAAGCACAGGATATTAGCGCACAGAGAGGAGAGCAGAGGAGAGGAGAGGGCTGTAGATCTGTGCTGAAAGTGGATGCGTGTGAGATTTACAGCGGCTGGGTCCATCGTGCATGTAGGGCGAATAGTAATGCTCTGAGCAGTGAAGGAGAAAGGCACATAAATTAGAGAGACTGCTCTGAGGACAAGGAAGAACACAGTAACCTATCTGAGTGTATGCACAAACCCCTACACCCCCACAAAAAAGCTTATGGACAAAGACAGATTTTGATTGTATTGCTATACTGAATTTGTTCAGTTACCTGCATTTAACAAACACTTGGTCCAACTTTGTATTAAGTGTTTCTAATATTTGTGTAGTTGTGAAAGTGACTATTTGTCATTGTGAACACACTCATGCACCCTAACGAAATGTGACCTCTCCATTTAACCAATCACATGTGCACACGTGGAGCAGCAGGCAGTGTAGTGGGATGGTACCTTGCTCAAGGGTACATCAGTAGTGTCAGCAACCCTTAAGTGCCAAGGGGACCAACCTAACCACTAGGCCACCACTGCCCAAGCTTTCAATAATTGCACCTTGGATAAACTTCATAGGCTACCACTGCACAAAGCTCAGTTTTTATATTTATATGTATGTGTGCGTGTATGCAACAACAGTGTAACTACTGTTGGGATTACAGTAGAACAGTTTACATTTAAATTTATTAATTTGGCTGTTGCTTTTATCCAAAGCTTCTTCCAAGCTTGCAACCGTGAGCAACCAGTTTCATCAAGCCACACTCAAACACTATCTAAATAAGTATACTTTTGAGGAAAATCAGAGCTAGCTGAAATTCAATGGACTGCAGGCCAGTTTCCGTTTCAGAAATGTTAGCCAGCTAACATCAGCTATCTCTCCTCACCAGTAATAATGCATGCATGGCCCATGGAAATATGAATGCGTCAACCCAAAACAAGTTCAAAGCATTCCATCATTTTATATGTTCAAATATTCTCAAATATTTATATATAAAATTAATTTAGATGAATTTATCCCAAAGCAATTAATTAACTGTATTAATTTATTTTAAACCCTAGTAATTACATATGTGTTCATTTAGTTTTTACTCATCTAATTACAAAAGTATATCCTATGTAATTACATGTAATTAATTCACATCTTTACATAGTTGCACTACTGTAATCCTCCTGTATGAATTAAAACATCACTAGCTGTTGCAGTATTGTTGCATACACCTAATATAAAATTGAACTAACATTTGTGATAGATTTGCACTTCACTGAGTATTTAAAATGGTAACGATTATATTTAAGTAATTTTGTGAGCCTTTTACATTCACTTACTCATTACATTTTTGTTCTGCTGTTAACTGCACTGCTTTGTCATTGTTAAGATCACTCACTCGATTTGACCTTTTCTTGTAGACCAAATAGATTTCAAGAAGAGGAGAATACCATCCTCAGCTGCTAAACTAATAGATGCTGATTTTAGAGAAGTGACTTTCATTATTTCACCTGGAGTGATTTTTTCTATGTAGGTTTTTGTTGTTTTTGATAGAGTACTTTTCCTTCTATTCAAATCATTATTTTATTGAAGTCATTGTACTTTTCCCTTGGATTTAGGCTTCTCTACCCACCTCTGACTGTAGACAACGGATTCACAGTAGAAGTCTTGTGCTATCAATCTGTCATCGCATTCAGCTTGTTAATGTTCTGCACTACAGCCATACGTCCTCGCTTATCTCCCTGTTGAGCTCTATACAGTATCTGAGGTCTACAGCTGGTGGGTCCATCAGTTCAGCTGGAGTTACTGATATGGCTTCCAGTCACAGCCTTGCGCTCATGATCACAATCAAATTGTGCTGTTTTCAAATTCTGTGTCCCAAGATTATTACAAGAATGACTCATGTGCTGTTATGCTAGCAGTACTTCAAAAATGGTGGTAAATGGTAGCAAACGGTGCATAACTGTTGTTTATATAGGGGTGATATTTCTCTGTAACACGTAACTGGGATTTTCACAGTTTGATTTTTCAATGTGATGTGGCTTGTGAAAACGATGCAGCGCTTGGATAATTACACACATATGAAAGATCACACACACCCAGTTATTAGATGCTCAATGTAAATTTCATTACCAGCATCACAAAGAGGAAGGTCAGTGGGGGGGTAGAGGGCATCACCTCCTCACACTGCTATGATTACACTCTACAGTCATGCTGAACAGCTCTCAGCATTGACAAAAAGATTTAATACATCTTGAATGTCAGAGGGTGGGGGGTGGGGGGATTGGGGTTGGAGGTCAAGGAAGTTATTTAATATGTATCTGCCACATCTGTATCATTTTGAGTACCACAGACAATAAATGTTTCCATGTTCCCTGTAAAGAACAGAAAACCCATTCACAAAGTCATCACAGAAACCACAGGGCAGTTGACTAGATATTTAAAATACACTAATACACAATACAGGTCCTTGGGTGAGACAAATATTAGGAAAAATATATAGACCAACAGATTAAAAAGAACATCCTTGAGTCTGTCAGGTAATCATATATCTTATGACTGCAACTGGAATCTTACATTCACAACATACCCAATGAAAAAATTGTGCATTGTGCTAGAACTGACAACTTGACAGAGGTAGAATTAGTCGTTAAACAGTAATTGTAGAGCAAATGCAGTTATTGCAGGTAAATGGCTCATTTAACATGCAGGAATCATTAATAGTGAATTTAGTGACCTTTAATGTACAAAATTTTACTGCAATAATTGAGTTAAATTATTAACCTTCTCATTTCCCTCAAAACACCCCACATCCATCCCCTCTTTGTGTAAGCAGAACTGAATTCTAATGTAAGCATTCATATGTTAAAAGCTTGTTTTGCATTAAAAACCTAATATGAATAAGTTCCTTTTTAATCATTTATATTATACACACTCTACATGTTAGTCATTGATTGTTGAAGGTCAGCAGGGGGAACAGCAAAATAATGCTTTACTGAAAATGATGATAAATCTTTCATAATAAGATGGCCATAATGAGAAGTTGATATCTGGGTGGACAAGAAGAAAAGAAGCTATGTCAGATAAACTGTACTGACAGGATGGCAGATAAAAATCAATCTCCTTTGAGCTATCCGATAGCAGATAGGAGACTGATTATAATTTCAATAGTTTCTAATGTAACCTCTAAGCCTTTCAGAGGCCATATTTAAATTGTAGTCTATTAACAGCCGTGCTTGCCAACATATAATATGGCAAGAAATGTAAAACATACAGTCAAATTTATGTTTTTCTGAAACAGGCATTACTTTAAAATTCCTTCATTTTAGGTCAAATGAATTGACTATTTATTTCAGCCCTAACCATCACTTTCTTTGGCTAATAAGTAAGTTGGCCAGTGGTAGCCTAGTGGGTAGGGACTTACCCATATGATTGGACGGTCACAGGTTCAAGTCCTGGCCCAGGTCCCACTTGGGTGCTCTTGAGCAACGTACCGTTCCACTGCACTGCTCCCTTGGGACCATTGATAACTGCCCACTTCTCCATGTGTGGATGGGATTAAAAAAGATGTCACATTTCATTGTGGTTCACTTTGTGTGATGGGTTGTGTTCATAATGACAAGTAGTCACTTTCAGTTTTAAATGGCTGTGTCTCCCTTTTTATACCATCACCAACTACCATTATTCAGGATACATCAGTATAAACAACTTTAATCTACCAGATTTGAAGAAAAAACAGCATGCTCAACATCTATTGCCAGGGTCAGCAATATAAGATGATATGACCCCACCTTAAGTTTAGTGCGCTGTGGGGCTGTACCATATGGCACTAAAGTTTGAACCAGTGAAGGGAAAAGATTATTAAGGAAGAGACACACAAAGGCTGTGCTGCCTTGTCTAGTTCCACTCTTAGAGAACTAGAGAATTTATTGATTGCAGGCTTATTTTATACTACATTTTGGCACAGATAAGCTAACATGCTGTTGACATTAGCTTGCTATCTAGACTGTTAGTTACCATTAGTTAAGACTAAACTTGCATTGGATTCAGTTTGGTGGATATTAATGCAGCGTCATGCTACAGCTGTGTCCTCCCAACAAAAAGTTGTACCCAAAGATGTCACTGACATTATTTCTAAGGAGGTTAGATAACACACCTGCATGGAAAAAATGAGAGTTAAAGGAAAGTAAGTGAATCTCAAGCTCCACCTTTTGCTTTTAGAGGTATTTTTGTCCATCCTTTCACTTTGAGAAATGTTACATTACATTCAGATTCTGCATAATTTTCCTTATTTTTTGCCTTTTTTTACCCTGATTATGTAATGTTACAGTAATGCATCTGATTCAGTATGGTCATGCACTTTCAGAAAAAAAACTTTTTTTCAGGATATAAGCACTGTCACTGTGTGTACTCTCAAGGTCTCAAGTCTTTGTTTTCTTTAGTCAGGAAACATAGTTCTTTTGTATTCGTCTGCAGTTCTGTTTTTACGTGGCATTGGCTTCATCCACTGTCTCCAGCTCCTTTATGCATTTTACACACCCAGTTTCTGAAAAGGTTCACTTGGTATGGTATTTTAGAAAGACATATTCTCCCATCAAGGCAGCATCTTTGCCTTTGACATACCTTGTTATTTCAGCAAGATAATGTCAGGCCTGATTCTGCACATGTTATGACCTAGAAAATTGGCAAATTTCACTTGCAAAACTGCAACAATTAGAATCCTCAGTTCCAAATAGACTAAAAGGTGTTATTAAAAGGTAAGGAGATGTAACAATGGGAAACATGCTTCTGTCCCCATGTTTTGAGTGTGTTTCAGGCATCAGATTTTACATTTGTTTATATATACAAAATACAAAGTTGGTCAGTGAAACATTGGATACCTTTTCTTTGTACTTTTGTCAGTTGAATTATGGTTCAGGAGAATGAACTAATCACAAATTTTATTGCATTTAAAACAATTTTACATAAATGGGGTTTGTGTTAAAATGTATGAACATGCCTTTATTGCCTGAGAAAAAGAATGCAGTGTATCTGAAAATTTAATTTAAGGACATTTATGACCATGCTGTACCTTTGAGGATATGTTTATATTGTTTGCATGCATACTTTTTTACTGACAATATAATGGCTCGAGCAACAGTAAATTATTGTTGAAATTACAGAAATTCTTCACAGTGAATTTTAAAATTGGAAATAAACTGAATTAAATGAGAAAAAGATAGCATCTGTCTTTGTCCTAAATATATGAACCCAACAAGAGCAGTTGCTGAGGCTCAAAAAGCACAATTCAGCACAGGGACACTGAGGTAATTCCTGTGTTCCTGAATCAGCATGTGTTTTCATTTTCTTTTCTCTTGTTTTAAAGTATGAATCAGTCCAGCACTGTCTGTACACACTATGGGACATTATAGCATGTTATTACCATGAGAATTGCACTTGTGTGTAAATAGATTATTCAGAGAATACCATTCTTCTCAGTGGCTCATAAGATGTGCCCACACACACACATTCACATGTTCTCGCTGTTACTACATCATGTTGGGGAGGGACCAAAAACCGAGGGTCTGAGAGAAGAATGTGTTGTGCTCAAATTAGATCAGTAATTATAATCTTTAGCTGAGTGACCCATGACAGAGAAATAAATGGTTAGAAGGCCACTTCAGTTTACTCTGTGAGAACACTGGCATTTGTGGTAATTATAGCTCTGCAAAATCAGCTCATTGTACGAAACTCACTCTAAATGCACAGACGTAGGAATGCACAGTTACCATCTCTGTTGTGCCCTGCAATCATGCACAGTTTACAAAGCAATTTAGCCTTCCCCACAAGTGACAGCTTTAACTAGACAAAGCTCTCTCCCTAGACACCTCACCAGTAGCTAACAGGTCAAAAAATGGGAAAATCGGCATTCTTCGGTTTTGAAGGCTTGGCAGGTGTAATGTAAGGCTGACAAAATTTGAATGTGTAGTTCACTCTGAGAATAAAATGTATATACACCACTCAGCCATAACATTAACACCAGCCTTTTATTGTGTAGGTCCCCTCTATCCTGCTGAAAGAGCTCTGCCTGTGGTGCACTGTGTTCTGACCCCTTTCTATCATAGTCAGCATTAAAATTTTTGCACCACAGGAGCTCCTCTTTGAGATCAGACCAGACAGGCTAGACTTCACTCCCGACATGCATCAATTTGCCTTGGGTGCCCCTGACCCTGTCCAAAAATGTAAAATGTGATGTCATAGAACAAGTCCCTTTCCTGGAGGTCCACTGCCCTGTACATACCTGATCCAACCCCTCACTGAGCTGAAATGGGTATGTTAATGCAAGGGAAGTACTAAAATGCACTTGGGATACATTGATTCTGTGAAGAATGTTTCAATGGATAGTTATTTAAAAGAATACTCCAGCATTTTCAACCTAATATCTCTCTGCAGCATCTGAAACATGCTGTCAATTTGGTGTGTACATCTGTACCTAAATAAGAGCAAACTCAATTACTCAAAACACACATGGAGTTGTAGCCAATGGGCTTTAGTGCCCTTTATACACTTTCTTTTCCAAGATCGCAAATCACTCAAGGAGGCACATAACAGTTCTCTTTGCTGTATTTTTCTAGGCAGAACCAGAATGTATTCATTTCAACGTGTTTAAAGTTTAAATATAGCCTGCTGTAGAGACAAAGTCCCAATTGTTATGAAGGAGGGCCATTTTGAAGAAGCTATATCTCACATGGGTACAGTGTGAGGCTGGCTGCCAAGCTGTGCCTAACTGTTCTCCGACACATTAGACGTTGGTGACAGCAGGAGTTTTTCGCCACTGAGAACCATGTGAGATTTTCCAAACTATGACTCAAGCACCACAGGGAAAAAGCTGCTCAGCAGGAGCCCAGGGGTTGACAGAAAGCCTCAGCTATAACACCCCACAACACCCCATGAGTAGACACAGAAGGAAAAAGAAGATAATACAAAAAAGAAGATAAGAAGAAGAAATAATAATAATAATAATAATCAAACACTGAAAAAGGGCCATGATCTTGATTGTTAGTATTTGAGTAATCCAATTATTTTAACAAAGAGAGTTATCAGTGTGTGTTTGTGTGTGTGTGTTTAGGAGCAGTCAATAAAAATAGGTTTAACTAAATGATATGTAGATTATTTTGTAATTATATATAGAGAGTATGAAAATTCCGAAATACCAAAAGGAAGTATCTGAAAATGCACAAACATATACAATCATCAGATCCCAGTCAGAACAAGTATTTGTGGGACCAACTTGTCCGATCCATTGAGGCAAACTGCAGGACTTCAAGGATCTGCTTCTAATGTCTTGGCGCCAGATACCACAGGACACCTTCAGTGGTCTTGTGGAAGCTCATGCTTTAAAAAGTTAAAAGAGGCCTACATAAAATGACACAGGTTGTTTTAATGTTATGGCTGATCAATGTAAATTAATGTGTAAATCATGGTCAGTTTTTTAATGTGAGACCAGTAGGACTATTTTAAATATGCATGAACTGAGCATCTGTGGATATCACTAAAGCGTTTAAGTTTAAACTATATTTTAGTAGCATTTGAGACATTTTCATCAATTGTTGATCCATTTTTCATCATTCAGTCAAATTTGATCATAATTTACTTTTCTATGAGGATTTTTTGTGCTGCAGTGATGTATATTCATGTCCCCTACAGGGTTTAGTACAACTTTTGCTTAAACATAAACGATGCATTTACAACTTTATTTTTAGTTTTAGGTTTACCTTCAGTAAAAACATATATATATATATATAAAATATCAAATTACAAAATAATTATAAAACCAAATTACTTGGAACCAGAATTTGAATTAATTTATTTTTGTTTAGTTTAGTTATTGTGACAGCACTTCCCTTTAGGCATTTCTACATTGTGATTCATGAACATTTTCATGAACGTTCATGAAAATACTTAATACAGTACACTGTTTTAAGTTGTACACTTGTTTAATGGGTTGGATAACAAAACGTCTTTGTTTAGTTTGATTTACTCATTTTGGGTGAAATTCAGGCTGTAATGGCAGACATCATTTTGTCAAAATTGTCTTATGCATTTAACTTATCCTATACACACCACCAGAGAACAAAAACAACAAGAGCTGCACACCTGCATCTGGGGGCGGTTTTGGGGTTAGGTGTCTACCTTAAGCTCTTTCCACTCATTAACACTTTTTCCTGCCACTCCCAGGGACTGAAGCGGTGACCCTGGAGTTAGCTCTCTTCTCTAATCATTTGTCAACAGCTGCCCAGTACTTTATATTATGGGTCTTGGGTTCTGCTGTGGAATGACATAATGAAATCAATGTTATTTAAACTTTTATTTTACTATTAAAGGATGACTGCTGGTAAAGAATATTTAGAAAGCCAGAAAAGCACCACTGCTAACTGCTTAGTTTCTCTTCATTATATTGCAAACAGATTTTATTTTATAAATAAAATAACAACAGTTGCAATCTGCCAAAAAACATTTTGAGAATCAAACCTTTTAAGGCAATTATTAAGATATAGTCCTCTTCACACAGTACAGTTTCAAAGTTAATTCTCAGCCAGCCTTGGCTCTGTAGTATAGCCTAAGGCTTGACACATTTCTGTTGTAGAGGTGAAGCTGATTAAACAAGAGGGTGAGGGGCGTCCTCAAAAGGATGGAAAATGAAGTGAAAGTAAAAATAGATGACTTTTGACTTAAAGTATTTTTTGCTTAATACATTTACTGCATAACCTTCACTGTTTTTAACATGCATTGACTTGTCCAGCGATTTGTCTAATTATTTCAAAGTCATAGCCTCTTTAAACAGGCCCCTACTGATGCCAATACCTACAATTTACTTTATTTATGACTGTGATGTTAACAATAGTGTAACTCGGATCTTATAGGCCTCAGAAGAAGAAAAAAATGAATGAATGAATTCGGCCTGGGCCGGGATTGAACCTGCAACCTTCAGTTCACAAGTGCAGGATCCTAACCACTAGGACACCACTCCCCACAACATAAACATATAAACATAACAAGCATCAAAGTTTTAGCTGAAGTGATTTTTGACATTGAAAAGTATCAGCAGCTTACTCCATGGAAGAAGTTTGGCATGCTTTCAAAGAATGTGGTAGTGATGCAGTGTGTCAATTTTTTTAAAGAAATTGAACAAATATGCCAAAAAATATTTGCTAGTAAAAAGTGCTAGATTTTTGCCCTGATGTTATTTACCAGTAGATAATACTCCACAAGTGACTCATTTTCATTTTTGGCACAATTGTCAAGCTATTGCCCAAAAAGTACTTTGCACCTTGCTCACTTTAAGGGGCACTACCATAAAGGGACATTCCCACCTAGGCACACAAACCTTGTGTTTCGTATTAGCCATAAAAGGGTACAATTAGGTCAAGTTTTATATGGATTGATGAAGTCTAAGTACATGATATAAACAAAAAGAAAAAAGAAAACTTTTACTCAATCACTCAATATTAACACAAAGAAATAATTGCATTTAATAAAAAACTGCATTTAATACTTTGTACAATTGCCTTTTGCCAGTTGAACAGTGTTGTAATTTCTGTAACATTTTATAAAGTTGATAAATACAGAGAACAGCATCTGAGACCATTCCTCTTTACATAATCCCTCCAGATCATCCAGGGTCCCATGCCTTCTCTTCAAACACAAATACGTATCCATGTTAGTTCAAGTGTACATCTTCAGTATGTTGCTGGGGTGTAAAATTATATCTATATCTACAGTCTTGTGGAATTTGTCTTTTTTAAACCTCTTTTCTAGGGTCTGGTGTTCTCTTTTCTTTTTTTAAAGTGTGCTGTTATCATGCCAAGCTCTAAGGAACTCTCTAAGACCTTCAGAAAAAAAGTTATGGATGTCTGTGAGTCTTTTAAGAGATTTACAAAGATCTTTAAATTATTTAAAATAAAATTTCATCACAGTGTCTGCAGGTAACTCCTGCAACTGTTGGCAACATCTGCTATCAGAAACAGATACAAGACAAATTTGACCTGCATAGGAGGTGTTTTAGGAAAAACACTCCCAAAAGCACTTTGGAGCAAGACCACAGTTAGCCAAAAAACATTTCACCAAAGACCTTATGGAATAACACAGATAGAGTTGTTTGGCTATAGCAACAGTACACATGTGTGGTGTAGACTATGGACACCTTTTCTGGAAAATAACCCTGTATTAACTGTGAAGCATGGTGGTGGAAATGTTATGCATTGCATTGCTGCCTCAGGGACTGAGCAGCTTGCAGTCATTGATTTAGCTATTAAAAAAAGACCATGTGGTTGTCAGATTGGCACACAATTATACAAAATGCCTACTAGAAGTTATTTCTGGTAAAGGGAAAATGCAAGCTTTTGAGGCAAAGTGTGTGCTTACTTTTTCCATATAAGATAATTATTATATCTGCTTATATTTCTGTGGAATAAATTGTTGAAAATAATATTTTCAGAGGATTATTCAGAAGATTCGCTCGGCAGCAACAGCCCTCACTAGAGCTAGGCTCAATTCAGTTCGTTAAGCATTCAATACCGTATCCTTCAATAGTCTCGCTTTAACAAGCGCTCTCAACGCTGCACAAACCTAGTGCTAAACATTCAATACTGTATCCTTCAATCGTCTCGTTCTCACTACAGTACACGACTAGTATCCTCCGCGCTCTCCCTGTGTTCCGACCCTGCCTATATCCCCAGGTGATCAGGGGACTAACCAGCCACACCTGGAATGGTTGGGCCAGTCAGTATTCGGCGGACGGAGACCGGCGTCAGCCGCTGGGTGGCGGCAATCCCACCTCAACCGGAGGGGGTCTTACTCGTTCCCCTACATTTGTTCAAGTAAATCAACTGTAGGCACTGTATAAAAGAGGGTGAAATGTTTGCTTGTTCAAAAATGTACTTATTTTCACATGGCTGTATATGGGGAGTTCAATAAAAGTTTTGCTGTGCCATGTCAGTGTCGTGATTGGGGGGGGGGGGGGGGGGGGGGGGGGGGGGGGGGGGGGG
>JBBPDA010000001.1:28158675-28178786 GCA_037974385.1 Arnoldichthys spilopterus | reverse complement strand
ACGGCTGGGTATGGGGAGTTCAAGAAAAGTTTTGCTGTGCCATGTCAGTGCCAGGATTACACCCCCCCCCCCCCCCCCCCACTTGAGACAAAGTCTGATGGTGGTTATTGTCAATTCAAATCAATCGTAAACACCAAATGTGCCAAAAGTAATGATACTACCAGAGTCCAGCTCCACAGTACTGTCTCTGCCATTAGATTTTGATGCAGTGCAGCAGTGGGTTACCAGGGTTGCAATACATTAAGACCTAAATTCAAACAGCTCAAAACATTAACAGCTTATGTTTTATGTTGGAAACCTTTGTTCAATGGCATGTTTAATTGTTAAAATTAGCCCATGGCATTTATGCACAATAGTTTACTTGATTAGAATGACAATGGACAGCTCTTAAAACCTTTGAGATGTGGTCTTCAGGACCTTGAGCAAACCTGAGCACCTACTTCTGGACAATGTGTTCAGTCAGTGACAGGACTGCATTGCTTGACTGCTTCACGCCACTGAGCCTTAGTAACAGCTGCCTACGGGGAAACATTGCCCCATGGTACCCTCTGAAGAAGATGGAGGGAACTTTATTATATCATCATTAAAGGTGAGTGAAGGCACATACTGACACACAACTCCTCATGTGAATTTCAGCAATCCAAATGATAGGATTTATACTGTATTAGTTCAGTATACTATATACTGTATGTTTTAAGCCACTGGGTTGACAATATACTATTATAGCAATATAGTAAGTACATAAGTAAAATGTATTTCTAGAGGACATTTATACGCAGTTTATATACTATATACTATATAATAGATAAATAGATATTTTATTGATTCTGGGGGGAATGTTTTTGTACCAGTAGCCACAATATATACAAAATGTAAACAATGTAAACACCCATAATACAAAAAATACAAATAACTGTAACAAACAGAAGAGACAATGAACTAAAAGTAAGAAAGAAAGGAAAATAGACATAGCTACTGGTTGGGCTGCCACTCATGCCGGTGCCGGATAAATTTTTTTATTTAAATTTTTTACTATACCTATACTATAACAAAACTCTATACTGTTAAGAAGACACTTTATTTCCCACACTTTAATCTATTATGTATTATTCATTGCACATATTTTATACCACCTGTTGGTCATAGCAAACAACTACTGCTACCAACATTGAACATTTGTGTTATGTTTTTTTCTTGTGTTATGTTATGTCTACTGTCAAATGCACTGTGACTGTTTTATCCTGCATTTTATGGTTGTCTTGTACTGTTACATTTAGCACCACAGGTCCAAGAGAAAAGCTATTTCAACCCTGCTGATTGCTTGTATATGGACCAGCTGACACTAAACATTTTTTTACTTAAAATACTTGAATCTTGGATTCCAAACAATGCATTCCCTTCGCTTGTATTAGGTAAGAAAGTTATTTAAAGAAAAAAGGTTTTAAAATAAAATGATCAAATGTGAAGACCCTTTGGACAGCTAAGCACATCATGTAAAGATTCTACACTAACCAAAGCTCTGTAGTAATGTCTTAAGTCATCTGAGAAAGTAATCTAAACCTCAGTGTCTATATTCTGATCATTCTGACTTACTGTGTAAACAGCAAAGTCCTTTTAGGACAGAGATATAAAATTCATAATGTAGAACTTTTAACATTATACCTCCTCTTCATGTAGGAGTACTAAATGGTCATGAGCCTTGCTTCCAACTTTTGAGTGTGTGCAGTCTAACAATATGATAATCCATCTTTTAAAATCAGTTTTAGGGAAAAGAATACGACCAGATTAACTGATGCAATGATACAGCAAGAATAATATTCGGAACCTCTTGCAATCAGACATGCAGACACAGCACAAATATAATACACCATATTTTTCATTGATATTGAGAGAATATAAGAGAATGAGACTTGTTTAGCAGGACATACCGGTGTGTTGTGTGTTGTGTTTGATTCATCTGCATGTTCATAACTCAGCGTAATGATTTGATTGTGTAAATATTAGGCATTTAGTTAATGTCGTATGCAGCATTCTAAGTGTGACAATCTAGTGAGCTTTTGCAGCTAATTGTTAACTTTCCACTCACATGAAGTTTATATGAGATTTTTACCCCACGTCTGTTTAATGGGTAATAATAAGGTGCTCAAGCCAGTGCTGTAATGGTGGGGTTTGCCCAGTAAAGGGCATCGCATATGAATGAATAAATGAATGAATGAATGAATGAATTGTGTCTATACAGCTAGTAGGACTGCTAACATTTCTTTAGAACATGATTAAATTGCATGTACATTGGCCTCATTAGATCTCAATGCATTAGACCCATCTAATATAGAATTTATAGAAATTACAACAAGCAGTTATGATTGTCAGATTTAATGCAAATGCATCTAAAACCGTGCCTTAACAGCAATGTCCTGACCAGGTTTAGACTACTGGACTAAAACCCAAAACATTTATACTATTTCATAATGAATGTAACTATGTAAGAACAAAGCAAAAGAAGTTCTGCCCCACCCCATCATCAAATGAGCTACTGATAGACTTAGCCTCAGACTCACCTGATGTTATTATACTTTAGTTGTGAAATATTATTTTCATATGGTATGTGTAAACATTTTTGTGTGAGGGATGCATAGGTTGAAAATTATAATTCTCCTGCTCAAGTAATGCAGCATTGTTTAAAGGTTTGAAAGTCATCATAGAAATACCATAAAATATATGAAAAATAGGTGTTGTGGAAAAATGATGGATTGCCCTTATAAACAATACGCACACATTTTTTTCCTCCACAGTAACTGCCATTACACTATGTGGCATTTTTTCATTGTACCTATAAAAGTGACTATAATAACCTGCTGGTCCAAGCCTATTTCATCCCTTTCTTCTCTTATATATTGTATCATCCAACATAATCATTACATTCATCCTCATGAAACTGTGGAGGTAGTAGGACAGCATATTCTACGTTGGGTTATTTTAAAAGAGGCAGGGGAATGAAGAGGTAGAAAATAGGTCCTGCTAAATTGTGAAAAAAAAAAAACAATTAAGGGTACAAAAGACAAATCCTCTTTACTCTAACCTTGGATGTTGAAGTAACCCAGTTACTTGAGCTATATTCTAGAATGTGCTACTGAGAATATTTGGGACAGATTATTGCCTAAAGCACTGATCTTAAAATGCCTTTGGTTTATTGTTCAGTCAGAGAAGGTCATTTGGTATCTGACACAGTTTAAAATACTGAAATCATCTTTTACAGCGTAGAATCCGATATTACATGATTCTCACTCTTTAGTTTTAAGAGATTAGGGCATTGAAAGAATAACTTCAGCAATACCATTTCAATACTATGTATATCACTAAAGATCAGTAATACAAAAAGTACACCAAAGGAAAACAAAAACAATCAATGCAGAATATGCCTCAAACTGTCAGGGTGAACCTGTACACTTATGGCTTATGTCTGGGTCAAACTTGGAAATTATGCCTTATTTTATCAAGCATCCAGATTGTATATACATATATGGTTAATTAGTGCTTGCTATTGATTGACTGATTGACTTTTTAGTGCCATGTTTAATCATCATAGCACAGCATTGTTTGTACATACACATTTCACAATAAGCAGGTGAACTAGTAACAGGAGGGCCTATCATGATGGGGTATGAAGAAATATCCACCAAAAGCTTAGTCTTGACTCAAGGGCCAAGATCTGTCATGACTCATCACTTTGTGCCAAAGCTCATGAGAAAATTGCCAATAAGGTCAAAGGGAACATTTCTAAGCACAATATTGCAATGAATTTACTACCTTAACCAGGTACAGTACATAATATTGTGAAAAGATTCAGTAAATCCAGAGAAATCTCAGTCTAAGTAGTGCAAGGCAGGAAATACTGTTGAATGTGCATGACCTTTAGAACATTTAGAAGGACATTACATAAGTCATGTTCCTGTGATATATGTAGTCTCTGGGCCTGACCACATCTTAGATGGCATGAAAGACAGCAGACTGAAAGACAGCTTGCTTAGATCAGATGAGTCTATGTTTCAGCTCGATTCCAAGAAAAAAGGATGCTGAGTGCCAAAGATGAAACTGACCATCCAGTTTGTTTTAGAGAGAGGTGCAAAAGCCAACATTGCATATGTGTGGCTGTACCATTGAGTATTGAGTGGAGGCATAGATTGGAATTTTAGAGAGACATCTAAAGTAGTGCATCACTAATGCGAAGCAATCTAATGCATTTATGACCTAAGCAAAATCCTCTATAATCAGATGGTAATGCTCAATTGAAAAAAAATATTTAACTAAATCATCAAAAAAGAAAAACTCACAATCATTTGGATAATGTTGTTCTGTGTACACTTTATGTTTGTTCATGATCTAAAAAATGTCTCCCTTGTTTGTTCATGAACTTAAAATCACAACTATTTCCAATATTTTAATAATTTCAAAACATTGTACTCTGCATCTTGATGAGAAAAAAAATCCCCTTTTGGTAAGGGATAAGAAGGCCCTGCCCATAAGAGCGTTTATTCACCTTATATAGGGTTTCTTCTTGATTTATGTTTTTGTAACTCCACGTCCAGATCTGTCCTGACACTGTCTGCTTATAATGATCTGCACCTGCTACTATTTAATATACTCATTAGCACCAGTATATGCACTATGCACTCCTTTGTTTGCCTTGGTGTGCTGCATAGTCTTGCTTACACTTCTGCTCTTGCACATATTTAATGACCTCATTAGCACTTCAATACATGCTTGTTTGTTTGCCTTAGCATTTTGCAAACTCTTGCTTATGCCTTACTAAATGTCTTGCTGCACTTTTCTAGGCCATGTTCTCAGTCATGTTAGCTTAACTCTATCTTATCTCTATCTTCGTGTTCTGATTGTATTTGTCTGTTTAATAAATATGGATTTTCTAAGTCTGGTTATAGGTGAGTTTCCTAATCAGAGTTTTAATACCAAAAATGCCTTGAGGAAATGTTAAATAGAGAATGTTCATATTAATTGAGAATGCAACATGCACATCACAAATAAGTTAATTTCATTTTTTTCTGGAAAGTGATTTATTTCCAGTAGAACTACAGGAATTACTGGGTACTACACAAGTATCACAGAGTATTGTAAGACAGTACTATACTGACAGTGTCAGCAAAAAATATTTCCAACTTTCATTGTAATGTAATGTAATATAATGTAATGTGATGTTATATAACGTAATATAGATGTAATTCTTGAGCATGTCTTTGGTTCAGTCATGAAGAAACATTGACACAGTGTAAAAGACAAATGGTATTTTCAAATTATGTAAAAAAAGACTAGCGATATCAAATTTTAATCCACTGCCCTGTGATGGACTAGCGACTTGTCCAGGGTGTTTCTTCTCATTTCTTTCCTTTTCCCCATGAGCAATGGGATAGGCTCCAGCAAGCACTTCAACCATACTTAGGATAAATTGTTCAGATTATTAATAAAGGGATGGATTTTGTTCCAGCAGCAATCAGCCATAACACTGAAACCTAATACCTAAAACCTGCCTAATATTGCCTAGGTTCCCTTCATGCTACCAGAACAGCTCTGACAGTGGTGCACTGTGTGTTCTAAGACCTTTCAGTCAGAGTCAGCATTCACTGTTTAAACCACAGTAGCTCTACTGTGGGACTAATTCAGACAAGATTGCCTTTGCTCCCAGCACACATCAATGAGCTTTCACCATCTTTCCAATTTTGGTTGATGCTCCTTTCATACTCAATCATGATACCATTATTTATTACCAGTTCACCTGCTTATTGTGGAATGTATCTAAAATGCTTGAATTTTCTATAAACTTGTACTTTACCCCTTTAAAAACAATTTGTGTGTGACATTATAATTGACAAAATATTACAATCAGGATTTACAAAATACAATCAAGTTGGTCAGCCAAAAATATATAAGTAATTTTTAGTGCTTTTGTCAGTTAAATAGATTTTCAAGATAATTAACAAATAGCAGATTTTTGTTTTAGTTGCATTTTACAAAATGTTTCAGTTATGTTCAGAAATAGCGTTTGTAAGTAAGAGAGAACTACTGAAATGGTAATGTTATCATTTTACAATTTATATAAAGGACACTTCAGCTCAGTCTTTACATGGTCTTTTTGTGAGCATCAGGAGAAGAGCTGGGGCACAAACAGAGTTTGTGAAATGAAGGATCAGACAATAGGAGTCAGACAGCCTAGCCTGACACCAAGGAAATGGCTTTTTGATGTAGCACTGCCATACCATTGTTATGTATCAACACAGAACTAGGCCACTAACAGAAAGGATGTGGGCCATGGAAAAACACCATAAATATGAGTCAACAGACATTCTGGATATTTCATCTAAAGCAAACCTCACTCCCATTTTGTTAAGGTGCTAATAGATTTCAACAAGAGGAGTCAGTTGGTATCGTGAAACGTACATGGAACTAAATCTTAACCCAAACCACAACAGCATTGTGTTTGTACTGAATTCTACTCTTTGTTGTGTATCTGGAAGAGATTTCTCAATGCCAGACCTTATAATAAGATATTTTGCAAGACCCAAAATGCCAGAACAAATAAAGGAATTGCTCTGGAAATCATTTTATTGTCTAAGCCACAGAGCAAAGAAAACTGCTCTGGGGAAGCTGACAGTATGCTGAAATCCATTATCGGATTTACTGAAACTAAGCACAGGAGCTGGGTTTTTGTTTCATCAGTGGGGAGAATGAGACACAGCAAGAATCCAACAGTGAAACAGACCGAGATGGAGGCATGATGTGGTGTTGGGGAAAGGGGTGGCAATAAACAAGATGGGACAAAAACAGACTGCAGAGGAAATAGAAGCGACATACAGAACATCTGACAGATCATAAACAAAGGCTGAAGTGGGAGATCGAAGATAGAGAGGCAGAAAGAGGCAAAGAGAGAGCACTGGAGAGAGATTACAGAAAGAGCTGTATGAGATGGTAAAGCTGGATGGATTTGATCTGTCAGTGCAATGTGAGAAAGAGGAGATTTACAATGCAAAGCTGACAGCCACCACCAGCTGCTGACCAGAAAGACGTGTTTGCCCTTGCTTTTCTCCTCAAGCATTTTACGACGTAGGCGGCAAAAGCAAGTGCAAGGTGAACATGTGCTGTGCATTTATTCAGTGTGTCATGCAATTTTACAGAGCAATTTCCTATTCTTAATGGTAAGCCACAAAGCAGGTCAGCTAAATACATATGAGTCATGTGACCTTTGCATCGGAGGTGTAATAGGACAGTGATGAGAAAGTCAAAGTGCTACAGTTACTTTAGGAAAGCTGAAAGGAAAGGTTGGACTTAAAGTTATGGACATCAAAGAAAGTCACAACTATGACAATTTACATCTGATTATTTCATGCAACTTATCTGGACTCAATAAGATTTTAAAAAAAGTTTATACGTCGTACTCAAACTAATTTCCAGTTAATCGTACTAAATATGATTGACTTATGGCAACTCAGCATATAACAACCCACCAGAAAACCACATATTGTTAAGGATTGTTGTTTCAGTTTTGCAAATGATTTAAATTTGCATGGGATTGTTCATTTCCCTAAACTAGTTTCCTGCCATCCATGCATGTCTTCCATGAACAGCTTCTAATAATCCTGGGATTCCCAACTCCGGTCCTAGATATCTTCCACCCTGAAAAGTTCCAATCTAAAACGCCTGGCTCTCCTATTCAGACACTCGAAGAGACTTTATTTTTCTACCTGGATGGGATGTGTTAGATTATGGTTGGAGCTAATCTCTGGAGGTTGGCAGATCAGCAGAACTGGAGTTGGGCACCATTGTATTAGACATTTGCACTTATGTACCATATTCAGTAGCATATAACATACTAAAAGTTAGATACTGAGATATTTCACTAAACATTTGCTTTAAAAATGTTGTGGGTGCTTCCACACCTGCATTTTATTGTGGATAATCACTATTGGGTTTTACACTCAAGATGGCTGAAATGATCAGTTGTAAAAACAGGGTCAAACAGATAGAGGAGTTTATTGTTGTCCTTGAAAACTTCTTTTGAAAGAAGTGGGGAACATTCATCAGCCAAAAAGCAAATGGAGTTTCATCATTCATCTTTATTTTTGTAAATGGTGGTTATACATGTGGTTTGAGGAATCTTTGCTTTGGGTGTGTAAAATCTGTCGTCTGTTTGTTTTAAAGATACATATGCATGTGTACTTTATGCCTATAATTCTTTGCTAACTATAGATATGTAAAGTTGTTTTATTATATTTTTATTTTTATTATTATTATTACAAAAAGGCTAAATTATTGTAAAACCAAAAGAAAAATTTCCATCTCTACTTGTTTTTACAATTCATAGTCTCTAGGAATATTGTTGTTTATGGCCATTTCTTGTTTCCTGACAGTCAGTCATTGATGCTTTGGGGCTGTTTTGCTGTAAATGGTCTATTGGCTTCTGTAAAAATCAATGGCATAATGAATTCTACTAAATACCAGGAGTTTTTTTCCAAAATCTGTCTGCCTCAGTCAACAAGCTAAAACTGTGCCATTGCAAGTAAGATAATGACACCAACAACATGTCAAAATCCAAACGGAAATGGCAGCAGAAACTCAAAATCACATTTGAATCCAACTGAAAACCTATGGTGCGTATTCTAAAGGGTTCACAAGCAAAAACCCAAAAATATTAAGGAACTGTAAATTGTTCTGTAAATTGAACTGTTATGCATGGAGGAGTGGTCCAACGTTGTTAACCATTACAGAAAGCAGCTTAGTGCTGTTATTGGCCCAGAGGATACTTCAAATAAAAATATGCAGCTTCCCAATTTGATTATGAAATATCATTAATTGCATGTGGCCATTTCCATGAAAGGTGCCAATAAATTTTTAATTCACTATATCTAAAATACCTACAATTCTTTAGAAACGTCACTGCCTCTTGTTTAGTTTTTTCTCTTCTTCCAGTCAAAATGGTCATTCATTGTCAAGAAAGGCCAATAGGAAGTGAGAAATATTTACCAGAAAGAGTACACAAAAGCATTCAACACTGAAAACACATTATTGAAAAAAGTGGTGAACATACTGGACAATGCATGTTTGCTTCCCCTGTGCTACACCCAGACTAAAATTCCTTAACTTGGTGTACAGACAACAAATGCCTCAATCTCTCACAGCAAAAAAGATATTGTGTTTGTGTCAATTCTGCATAGCTGTGAATGACAAGGTGGTTCAGTTGACAAATTTAACTAGGCAAGACAGATTTGCTCCAGGGGAGTTTTTATTGCAAAACACATGAACCAAAATTTGTGACATCTTTTTATGTTGTAAATTGAAGATTTAATCTTGCATTTCCACTGAATAAAACCACGAGGCAGAAAGGTCTCAGGCACAGGCAGCATGCTGTATTAAGCCAGTATAACCCTTACTTATCCCTTCCCTTTAAAGAGCCTTACTGAGAATATTCCGTCAGACCTAGAATACAATAAGCCTTGCTGACAGCACGGAAATTACTTCTGAATTGAAAGCAAAAAAGGAGCACTTTAACTCTGAATGTTCCACGGCTGCCTTACAATGTCTACTCAGACTCAGCGATTGTAAATGTTCTTTTTCAAAAAAGAGCAGCCTCTTCCTTTCCGTTTGTGTATATTACCATCGTATCTGTTCACTTAGCAAGGAATAAAATAAGAAGAAATTGGAATTTAATCCTTGTTATGACTTATTGGATGACCTGGGTTGTCAGAGTTGCCAGCAAAGCTTGGATTCTTTTAATGTCGTATGAGAGGAAGTTGAGGTTTTTAGCATGTATATAGTTGTGTTGACTGAAGAAGTACAGTAGTCTGTCATGGTGATGGAGAGGTGTGGTAAAATGGTTAGTTCAGTCAAACCAATTGATATTGTGTGTACCTCTCCTTATAGCAACACATTAGGTCTCCAAAATGGTTACTTCCCAGAAAAAAAGGAAAAAAGCAACACATTCTTAAGAGTATGCTAATGTAACAAAATGTCAACATTTCAACAGGTCTATTTGTTATGAACCGTTGTGTCTTTGCACCCATAATGAACCCAAAATCCCCAGTATCCAGTATTCCACAATCTGCAATATCTAAAACACCTACAGTGTTAATTAAAGCTACTGACTCTACTGCACATCTATATATTTCAGGTTTTTCTTTTTGTCAGGAACAGAACAATCCCTGAACAAAGAAGAGGTAGGGGTAGGGGTAGGGACGTCTTGGACTGCTACAACCAAAGGTGAGCTGAAAAATGATCTACACTGATTGCAAAATGGTTATAACAGTAAAAAAGAATGATCCAAAGACATTGGTGTTAGGACAAGGACATGGGGGTAGGCTGTTAGATGACTGACAATAAGAAGATTTAGAACTTCCAGTTTATTAAATGCCCTTTATGATTGATGTCGGTTCTGTTTTTTGTGCCTAGAGGCTGTTTGTGTTAGCAAGCTGATTGAAGGATTTTTTCCCCCAGCAGATGCTGGCCTGCTGATGATTGTAGTTGTGAAAATGAAAACTGTTGATTTCTTGCTGTTGTCAATCCCAAAAACAGCCATCACAATCATTTTCATGAGTTTCTTTAATTACAAGCTTCTTTGTTTTCCATTGTGGATAATGCATCCAAAATGTCATGCATATATACTGGATTATGAAAAACTGCTACATTTGCTAAATTTATCCAGGAGCTGCCTAAAATTTCTCATCTTATTAAGAGAGAAACACCATAGTTGAACAAAGTGCAATTCCAAAATGCAAAACATTCTGTGCTGCTGTAACTCTGAATTGCAATATATTTACAAAACACTGGGCTTTGAAAGTCTTATGGGCTTTAAAAGTCCCAAATACATTTGGGATTAGTGTTCTCAAGGACAAACATGAAATACGTATGGCAGCTCTGGTGTTCAAGTATGTCTGTGGTGAAATGTAATCTATGCAGTGTCCTTAGCTGTCATGCAGTGTCCTTGGAAAATATGTATAGTCCCATTTTGTGAGGATTCTACAACTTCTCAATAGTTGTTACACTGTTTCAATAAATATTCTGGAATTTATCAGAATTCAGTTAGCTTATGCCACTGTCCTGGGTTGTTCAAATTTTTCCACAGAGAGACCTTGCAGCAGGCTTACTATGTGTGTGTGTGTGTGTGTGTGTGTGTGTGTGTGTGTGTGTGTGTGTGTGTTAAGTTAAACCATTAAACTGCAACATAACCAGGAGTATTCCTCCTCCTCACAAGTCTTCCTGAATTGCTAAAAGGACTATGCTGAATACTCAAAGGACTTCCTTAATGAGAATTCCGTGTTCCTGCTACATGCTGTTCAGCTTTCAGCTCCACTCTATAGCTCTTCTATCCACACAGCAGAACACGGTCCATTTTCCATCGACCTTAATTAAAATATAATCTTCTCTCCAGTCGGCTGCTATGAAGAGTGCGAAGAGTGGAAACTGTGGTTTCTATAAATAAAAGCTTGAATTATTGTTATTGAGTGAGATGGTTCTTTCCAACAATAGTAAAAACCCGAGTCAGTGTTAAAACAGGAAGGGAGGGGAGAGTGATTGAGATTTCAAGAGAAAATTAGATTACCTCAATTATGTCTGCTGAGGTGAAAGATTTTGCTGCCATGCTGCTGCTGCCTCCATCTCCCCTCAAAGTGTAAAATTTTGTTAGCAACTCAAATATTTATAGAGGGAATAAAAGAAGGAACTGTAAAGAATCTTAGAGACAACTATCGACGACTTGTCACACATGCTGCAATAAAAAAGTGGTGAAACTTTAGGGACTAAACTCTTTTGTTTCTCTTTTTCCACTTAAAAAATCCCTGAAGACATTTTATACAGCTCACTGAATGTAGACTTAACATTTTATGAATAGTAATTGTGAAGATAGGAACAGTGAAAAAGACTTTAACAAAACAGCTTAGTTTAATATCAACACCATCTGTAGTTAATTACACCATGCAGGGGAAGTTGTGCCAAGGCTAGAATGCATATAAATTTGGCATGAAGCTTATTATGCATTATTACCTTTCTAAAGAAGAATGGCATTTGCAAGAAATACTGGCAAATGGAGTCTCTCTCTCCTTCTCAAACACACACACACACATTTGCATTGTTAACTAAAACTCCACAGTTATTAAATTGAATAAACCTTACATTTTTATTTCTTATTTGCATTCACATCTGTCCTGTACAAAATGTGAAAACACCTTTATATTTGTAATAATGGGGGGAAAAATTTCAATAGGAACGTTTTAAATTATTTGACAGATTTCTCCAAAATAAAAGGGCTAATAGAACGTCTACAATCCAACATCAAAATTATATATAAAGTGTATTTAGGGTACATTAAAGTTGTCCTTGTCCTACAAACACCATTTCATAAAAAAAAAAATATATATATATATATATATATAAATGCAGCCTTAGCTCTGTCAGTGAGTTGTATTATAGACACCAAAAAGTAGTAAAATATTTAAAGTAAGGTGTCTTAGATTAACTAAAACTGGGACATCTGGTCATTACACCTCACTTTTTGACCTAGTTTTGTTTTTGTTCCACAAGTGTCACAAGTAACAGAGCTTCCTCTTTGTCTTACTACATACACACACACACACACACACACACAGGTGTTCAGAGCCAATGCAACATCCACACCACATAAATTATCAAATCAACCTATTTTACGTAAGATTTGTCCCTTTAGGCAATGCAACCACAGTAGTTATTTTATGCCTATTTTTATTCTGCATCTTTGTTAAAATTTGCTTCATGTCAGATGCAGTATGAGTGTTATTGCTCACCTTGCCTCATTGGATTGAGTGAATTGTCATTTGATGTAAGAGACCTCCCTCAGGCCCAAACTGATGCAGGCTGATGCAACCTGCAGATAATGTATTTCCTAAAAAATGGTTTGGAAAACTGTGTCAATGCTCAGAGTAGAACAAAGGGCATACAGATAATGTCGAATTCAAACTTCTGAGATGAAAGTCAATTCTGAAAACATTTTATGCCAGTAAACTGCATGTAGTACAAGATTTATTGACTTCCCAGTATGGTTTTGTTGCAGGATCCTGCTCCTGTGTGAAAAAATATCTCTCCTGAGCATCATGTTTTCATTTCATATCAAGTTCTGGCCACAGTTGTGAATGTACATTAAAACTTTTGTACAGAAACTAGCATGGTGAAGACCGGTTGATTATTGCATTGTCTTTGTAAAAGATGACAGAACAGTTCCCTGTCTGAGCATCTAAAAAAGGGTGAACTCAATGTAATAAAACTCCACACTATGTTCCTTGAATGAGAGACTCATATCATCACTGTTGTAACAACAGCTTATGTCTCTGGTACAGTAACTTTATAGGAGAAGGGGGGAGAACATTTAAACATAAGCATGCATTAAAGAGATTTAATTTCACTTCTGGGCCAGTTCATGCTATGAAATGTGTACACACTGCAAAAAGCAGCTGGCACTTGTAAATATTGTTACGACAGTGTCAACCTACAAAACTCAAATATCAAAACTTTATGTCCATTCCATGAAAGCTTACAGAGCTCTTCCTTAGTGTGCTCTTTTACACCAAAAAAACAGCCCAAAAAGTACATGCCGAGTAGACAAACAAGAACACACAAACCACAGAGGTCCAACATATAAAGTCTTCCATTCTTTCATATATGGCTATTTTACAACAGAACTGCCAGATATGAGAGCAGGTTATTTCCTCAGACCATCACATTCATAAACAGCTGAACAGCTCCCATTCTATTTAATCTGCACATTGCCTGTATATTGTATATGTTGTACTGCATATTGCATATTGTATATTGTGTACTAGCATCTATTGTGCTTTTGAAGTCTATTGTTGTATATTTGACTTTTATATGTATTTGTATATATAGTGTAATGTGTACTGTATATTTTAGATTGTACCATTCATTGTATATTGTGTATTATATTTTGTCATTTGTGTATTATGAGGATTTTAAAGTGCTTTCTGTTACTTACATGAGCATTGCCTACGTGGGTACTAGAGAGACACCATTGGCCAGAAACAAACTCCTTGTGTGTGTTAACATACTTGGCCAATATATCTGATTCTGTTTCTGGACCACAGTGTTATTACCCGGCTAGCTCAAGCTGTAGCAGATATTGAGAGTGAGCTCTTTCCTCAGACCTGCTGCCAAAACCAAACACCAGACACAGATAAATTAATTCAGATTTATTTATGTCTTCTTCATAGTATTGGTATTAATATGGCTACATGGGAGGCAACCCTAACCCTAACCTAACCCTAGCTTCAGGAACAAACCAAAATAATACATAAAAACAACTATGTAAACCTGAAAATAAGACCAGAGAAAACAATATTTGATGGGAAAGGTGCTTGTCCCATTTTCTCAAAGCTTTCATCTGGAGAGGTAAACTTTAGGTCACATCAAAAAGGGCCTGAATGTCTCCCAGGAGTTGCTTTGGTGCCCTCTCTTATACAGGAGGTTGAATGTACTATGTGGATCAATTGGATTTACTAGACATTCTTTTTCCTGTGCACTTTCACCTGGTAATTAAATGTGAAGGAGTTAAGAGTGAATATGAGTCGAATTCAAAATTCCCATAAATTTACCTACACAAAATCTCTGACTCATGAGTGAACAGAACCTGATCCTCTACCTAAATACAAAGATATCTACAGTACAATGCCAAATGTATTGTAATGTATTCTCTGGATTGTTTTTTCATTTTACAAGTTAACCTATCTATGTATTTTCATGTGATCCTAAAGTGAACTTTTCAGTTTTTATGACAGAAAGTTGACAGAGAGTTTTTTTCCCCATGATTCAGAAATAAAGCAGCTCTTGATTTCATCATGAGAATGTCACCTCCTGTTTACCAGGATTTTTATAGACTGTATGAATGTGCACATCCTGGTAAAGTACCTTTTAAGGGCTTCATGCATGAATAGCACAAAGCTTGAACATTGCCGGTACAATTATCCACATAATATCAAAGCTTTTGGGTTTAAAAGGGTCTTATGACTATACCTGCATTCAGGCTCACTTTCAAATGAGCAGATATGTCAAAAAATTTCTTCTGGAAGTTTGGGGCACACTCCTTAGTTGGACATACACACGGTTTCTAAATGTGGCCGATGTAATTACACACACTTTAATATGGTTTAGCATTTAGGCCATGGCGAATGCAAAATTCCCATTGTCAACAAAGTAGCTACAATTATACAATTAGCAATTGTACCCAAATCCCACAGAATTATTTTTTTAGCCATGAGGAGAAAGGGGATGGGAGTACAGGTGAACAGCTTTGCAATTCGATTACAATGATGTAGCAGAATGAAATGCAAATGAGCAATCTGTTTGCATACAATATGCAGATCAGTATTTATTTTTAACTGCCATCTGGTGAAATAGTATCATTTTTATGAACCTTCTGACGTATGTGTTGACAGATATTGCCGTTGATGAATTTAGAGGAGACCAGATGTGATGTGGAAGTCAAGCCAAGAACCATACCTTTTCTGGCAAAAAAAACTCCTTCTAAAAAGTACACAGAAGGCTTACCACCTGGTTCTTTGGTCAGAAAAAAAATTCTACATTCAAATGGTTATAAAATCTGGTTCAAAACAGCTAAACTACACTTAATATATACATACACATGACATATGGCTTCAAATGATGAAATTCTATGTCAAGTTATTAAAATCTATTCATAGAATAATCTTTGACTGCTTGGCATAAGAATGGTTTATTGTAATTGAGTGTACATTGGCGTATTTTATCACTTTACATTTTAGTGCCAGTGTATTCTAAAATTCATAGTTTGTTCTAAAATCACTCTTTCATAAGACCTGTCATGGCATATTGCTTTGTTTGTAATTGAATGAAGGTGGTGGTTAATAGGCTTTGATTATTTGAATAAAATAATAATATATCACTACATCTATCTTTAATTTTATTATTTATGACACCGTGAGATTCAGTTTTAGTTAGAAAGAATTAAATTAAATTAATGACTCCTGAATTTCTTTGTACCATATTGTAGGCATTAAAATCATTTTAAAAAGGATTTTAAACAGTTTCAAAACAGTGTGGAATGCATAATAAATGATGTACATTGGAGTTAACTGTGAGAGCCAGGGTAACTATGTGTTAAGCGCATGAAATACAAGTAAATAGCCACTGTTTGACAACAAGAGCTCTGTTAATTTTATGTGAATGTAATGCTCATTATGGTAATTAAATTGCTAAAAAATATAGATTAAAGTAAAAAGCAGTATCATAGTGTGTCAATATAACAGTCTGAATGCATAGGTGACAATTTGCCCAGCTCTTGTGGTTATGAACTCCACTGGGAGTGAAACTGCTAGGATGTGAATGCAAGCAACATGTTAGCAGAATGTGCACTAGTGCCAGGAACAGAAGGCACTTAGTTCAAAAGATCAAACCACTCCATGAGGGGCAGTAACAAGCTGATATAAGGTAAAGTGTTTAATTTTGAAATGAACTCTAAAAGCACTAAATCACAGCAGGAGATTTGTCCCGTAATGTATGACCACATTCTTTGTCCTTGATCTCATCTAATATTACAGACTGCAATATTGTAGCAAAATACTGGCTCTCTGCTAATTAACCCAGAGCTAGTGCTGGGGCAGTATTAGGCCTTTAATCTGTTCATGCAAATGGTAAATGGCCTATGGATGCTAGCCATGAAACAGGTGGTGCTGGAACATTTACCTGGATGCAGTTCAGGGATGAAAATATTATGGCATAAGAGAGAGAGAAGGGTCATATCTATGGTGATGAAGTCAGCCCAGTGGTGGGTCTCAAACATATGGTGAGATCCTGGGTAGCTTCTGTTGAAGTGCACTTGCTGTAAACAAAGGTTATAAGATGTCAATGCATCACCAATATATCCCATAGCTTTTCTCAAGGTGAAACAACACCAGATGGAAAGGTTAGCAAGGTTTCTTACATTGTGATGTGGGATAAATCTGTTCTATTTTGGTGACAGCTATGCTGCACTAGGCCTATGTGGGTTGTGTGTAATTGTGAAAAAAGATGTTATGGCATAAATGGGGTTGGTGCGTTTGCATCATAAATGGGAACTGGCGTTATATATCACCAGGGACCTAACTGCATTAACAAATTTAGGAATGCTATGCAAGCTTCTCAGGACATCACTGTGTCTCATCAGGCAATATACTGTACTAAGCAAGTTAGAGTTAAGATTAGGTTTCCTATTGATGTTTTTTCCATAACATGTATCACACAAGTGAAATTAACATTAAAAAACTAATAGCTCTAATTCTAAAACTGGATTGTCAGAAATACTGTACAACAATCTGTATTTGCACATTCAAGCACAAACAATTGAATAGTGCAACGATGCATGTATTATGCAATAATCTTTGATTATTTTGTTGTTTGGCTACTATTACACAAAGAATGAATGACAAATAACAAGTTTGATAGCATACTTTAATTATTAATAAAATCACTGTAACACATGGCCTCTTACGCTTACAAATGTCTGCACTTGCAATGTAAACAGCATGAGAAAAAAAGCATACTTTGCCTGCTGTTTCAACTTGCTGTTTTTCCATGATCTTTAGAAACAGGAATGATTTTTTACACTGCTGGATCCATATCACAGACTATCCCATGCAGTCCCAACTGGCACTTATACTTGAAGAGGTGCTGACTTCATACACATGCCTGCCCCCTAACAGTATGTCTTTCAGGGAACAGGGGACTCACTGGGGTGCTGATTACCTCTCCACTAAGCTCTGTGCAAATGTCAGCACTTGGGAGCATATTAATGGGTTTTGAGTGGAATTATATGAAAATCAAAGAGCTGACTGCTTGACTATCTTTAAGTGCTGACCTATGAGGATCAAATGTCTGAGACCAAATTAGTAGCACATTCATCTTCAGATAAGTTTAAAAAAGAGAGATAATGAAACCACTAAAATGCTCTACAACTTACTGACTGATAATGTTAATGTACAGATGTAAGAGCAATAAGAGATAAATTTGACTTTAAAATTAAACAAGTTATACAACTCTCACTTTAAAGTGTATTTATCTTTCCCCTCTCCTTGATCTTTCCCATGCTTAACTGTACATTGTAGCTGAGCATTTTGTCATAGGTTTGCTCAGGGCATTATAAAATGTGTAAATGTCTTGCTTTCAACTAACCTGGTCCCTCGGAGTGTCTCTTAAAAGAGACATTTTGAGATGGAGAATAAAGAGACAAAATATTGTTTTATCTTTAAGTATGGCACTGGGGATGTGAACTGCTGCATCAGAAATTATCATAGCCCCTTATCCCTGAGCCAGGCAACCATACTTCAGTGAAGTCATCCATCAAACTTCAAGGCAGTGCAAATGCTGAGGCTTCAGTTGCATCATGACAACCTTTGTATAATTAATGGAGATAGTTTTAAGGAAATAGGTAAATAAATAAATAAAGGGGTTCTAAAAGAGACCCCGAGTCAGCATGGAGGCTTGGTGCTTATATCAGTGAAAATAATGAGGTTGCTCTAGGGAGAATTGCTAACAGTAGAGCTTGTTAGTTTGCTTGTTTGTTGCAGTGTACAAATTCAGAGGCAGGCACTGAGTGGCGACATCGGTATAGGATGTGGTCCTGACGTGCCTCTTGAAGTTGGAGGCTGTTTTGTACAGACTGCTTCCTCTGCCTCATTATGAAAAAGACACAGCAGATATTACCTGCCTCCATTGGTGGCCTCATTACCCCTACAAGCTCAAGTGGCCAACACAACATCTTCCAGTCAGTTAGCTCCCCTTGGTTTTTATTGCCAGATTGAGAAAGCACAATCTCTTTAATTGAGCCCTGCTACATAACACTGTCATATCTATGCCATAAACATGTCATGGCAGGTGTCACATGCTGTCATGGGTTGTATGCCATTATGCCAAAATGATGCTAACCACAGTGCAATAGCAAAAAATAGGCTGTGATATAAGCTGTCGTGATCTCAAATAAATATTGTGACATCTGTCATGACAATTACTGGTAATAGAAAAAGAACACATAACATATTATAGTGTACAATCTGTCATGACAACTCTTGACAGCCCATGATATCTGCCATAACATGGTATCGTAATGTCAATGAAATGTAACAGGATTCAAGTAATACTGAAAAAGCTGCAAATGTAAATAAACTTTATGAAAATTTGTGTGACTTGTTAACCTGCACTATCCTAACCCTGATATTCACAATCATAATCATAATGGTGTACACACTGACGTAGAGTTAAGGGAGGGGGATTATCCCCTCCAATATAAAATATAATGTAGCATTTGGCTTGCAAAAAAACAAATAAAACAATTACACATCATGCATTTATCACATAATTTACAGTTATTTAATAAAACACCCTTGAACACCCTTCCCCTCCATTAAAATTGTTTAGTCTTAAATCTGGCTTGCATACACTCACTTCTACACCTGCTATCAAAGAGACAACAAATGCATCAGTGCACAGTAGGGCATCAAGGAAATGAACAAAGCACTGCTTTGTATGTAAAGTACACTTACTTAAGAAATTTTTTAATAACCTACAGTTAATCAATAAAAGATTATGCAAATCATGGAATTTAATTTTCTCATGTCAATCAATTTTCATAAAGATTATATTCTTAATTTATGGCGCATACAGGTGTAAAATAGTGTCCAAGAACATGCTGCTTTTCTCCTAGTTGCTATTTAATGTGATTTGCATTTGTTGCAAATATGTTTGGTAGAGAAGTCATGGTGGATGGATTGATTATTAACCTCTGAAGATTGTGAACATGTGGATTTTTATACACAATTCTACCCAGCATATTTAATGATATTAAATGAAGAAAATACAAACATGCGTAGTTTTCTCATCAACTGTAAATAATTTGACACAAATGAATGTTTCCATTCCTGAACAAAGCCTGCACCTGTTTTCTACCAAAGCCTTTGATGGGCAGAGATTTCTGGTTCTTAATGTGGTGGGGGGGGGGGGGGGGGGGGGGGGAGGGGGGGGGGGGGGGGGGGGGGGGGGGGGGGGGGGGGGGGGGGGGGGGGGGG
>JBBPDA010000001.1:28145326-28158575 GCA_037974385.1 Arnoldichthys spilopterus | reverse complement strand
TTTCTTATCAACTTTAAAGAATTTGACACAAAGGAATGTTTCCATTCCTGAACAAAGCCTGCACCTGTTTTCTACCAAAGCCTTTGAGGGGAAGAGATTTCTGGTTCTTAAGGCAGTGACCCCCCCCCCCCCCCCCCCCCATAAACATACAGACAGAATTAAAGCTTGACACAAGTGCTAAATGTCTACATGAAACAGCTCTTTAATTTATCTTTCTAGAGAGGTTTTCTCAGAGAAGACCCATTTTAAATGCCATTTCAGAAGATGTTTAAGGATGGTTCTGTTTCAGTCTACAGGATTCTCTAAAACCAAAAATAGGCACTTAATGACTTAACATCTGGTCTTTACAACTGTCCATTGATAGCCAGACACTGGGGTCATCAGCATCTGCAAGTTACATTTAATCATAGTACTTTCATGTTTTCTCTTGCCACAGCAAATTCCAGTGTCCATAGAACGTTTGTGATCATTATCAATAACAACAATAAATTCTGTAATAAACATAATAACAGGATAAAAACGGTGAAGGAGCCTAAGGAGGTAAAAATATTTTTCATGTTTAAATGGTTCCATTTAGAAACAAGACCATCCAGAACACTTTTTTTTCCACAAACCTCCAGCAGCACTTCAGTAATAAGCCAAAAAGTCATCTACCCCTCATGAAATCTCTACAGCAGAGTTGTTTTCTTTAACAGAAGCACGAAAGGCCCTAAAGCCATGCGTTAAGCAAATTAGCATATATATTACACCATGAGTCAAAATATTGCAGACACAAAGCTCTTTGGTGGCCAAATACATCATTATTTCATTTCATATCAGTGAACAGAAACCTCTGTGCCACTTCCAGAACCTATCCATATGACATTTTATGAGTCATGCTGTATTTCTGCACATGTTTAACTGCTGGCACTGTACCTAGCAGATGGCTCCTCAGTTAGCAATAGGTGTCCAGTCCAATACTTTTAGCGCTTTCTGTATTCACAGATTCAGTCATTTGTCTGGGTTTTTTTTTTTTTTTGGCCTGTGTGTTTTAATAAAATATGTCTGCAGGCTGCCTATGCAGATTGCCTGCTGACAGAATGCTCACTATAGCAGGTGCTGCTCCACAGATGATTTATGAGACATCAGTCCAACTGACAAACATGTGCTCTGGGTACTAAAGTGACAATTATCCTACCTCCGCATGAGTCATTTGTGTGTGAGCAATATTGGTCCTATCAGTTTTGCTGGCTGACGCTGAACACGACTTTTTCCATTTAAAGGGGTCTAAGTTCATATTCCAAATCGTTAGTCATTTTCAAAACATATCTGATTGACCTATCCAACACTCCGCCCACAAATGCATTCTTTCATAGCAACTGTAGTGAAGTTGGACAAGGTGAACAAAATACTGGCAGAAACATTGTTATTAAATGTACAATACAGCCCATTTTTTGACAAAACACTGATCAGACCACTGTAATGTTTGTTTGGAGGCTGTACCCACAACAATTTTCCATGTTACGGATAAATAAGCCTCAGGATATGATAAGCCTGGGAATGTGAGGGATAAGAAAGCTACATTAACATGTTATACTGTGTTGTTGTAGCTTATTGAAAGTGGATTTTTTTTTTATTATTAGAAGTAAGTAGTAGTTCAATTTTGCCACCATGCAAGTTTAGTTAACTGCACAAAAATAAATATCCAAATATAGTAGTCCTTAAAAGTTTATGAACCCTTTAAATGTTTCTCTATTTCTATTTGAATATGACCTAAATCACTAATGAATGCCATTTGAATTTACAACCATCCATTGTGGTCATAATGTTGAAATGCAGTGACTGTTTGAAAAAAAAGTTAGATTGTGAAATAATTTCACAATTTTCATTTGTCCATGCACTGTCTACAGATGTCTTCGTTCAAAGCAGCTGCTGCTAGACAAGCTTTACAGAACACTGACCAAAATTCCCATTCAGCCTAGGCTATTTTTATTTCCAAATGACAACGGCATTTCAACATTATGGACAAAATGTATGATTGTAAATGCAAGTTACAGTCATTAGTACTTTTAGCAATGTCTTCTTTCTAAAGTTGTCTGTTAAGGCTAGTTCATTATTTATATCATGCTATTTTCACTAAGTAATTATTTCACATTGTTTTGTTTCATATTTTCTATTACTGTCAGTAATTCCAATTGTATTACAGCATACAGTGAGAAAAGCTCTTACTTTTTGCTAATTTTGTTTCTTCACAGTTTCCAAAACTATAATTCTATAGTTTTTGCACATTACTGAAGGAAAGCCTTCCATAAAAGATTTGGGTCTTTTTGGCAAGTATTAGTGAATATTTTAATCATATTTACCCTTTAGTTCCTCTGGATTGACAACTTTTGACCCATTACATGCAGGCTTGCCATTGCAACACTCTAGGTGCTTATTGTTGATCTTGAAAAGCAAAAAAAACTGTTTACTTATTAAGTTTTAATTTACTGCTGTGTAATGGGATTTTAGAATTTTATGTCTGCACTTGACTGTTAGTTCAAAAAAATATTGAATTTAAATAAAAGTGTAAAATCCTGTTAGGTAAAGTTAGCAGGTTCAGATCTCTCTTGACAGGTCAATTACAAACATCTTTAGGCAAGGCAGGTTAAGACAAGTTTATTTATATAGCACATTATCATACACAGAGGTCATTCAATGTGCTTTACAGCAATTGGTATTAAAAGAATAAAATCTTTAAAAAGGTAAATAAGCATATAAAAGTAAAATATAAAAACAAATAAAACTAAATAAATAGATAAAATAGAATGTTACACAAACATTTATACATCCCCACAGATGATTTACATTTTTATTTGTTCCCATAGTGCTTTTGTGTTAGTATGATATAATTTAACATAGTTTAAGTTTCACTGGAAGTTCAGCTATTCAAAGGATCATGTATGGTGGATTTCACAATGTCTTTGTAAAACATTAACCTGGTTTGAAGGCACACTTTGATATGTGGTAACCTCACTAAATGGTTGCATAGCCTGGAATTGCTGATTGCCTTTTCCTAGTCAATTTGTTCTCAATTTGTCTCTCTTCCAGCCCCTTGTTCCTTGCCTATAGGTTTTTATGATGGTCATAAGACAGGAGTTCTCCAATATGAAGAGGAAGCTTAATTGTTCTCATCTATAAATTTCATCCAGAAAAACAGTAAATCTTTAAATTGCCATAAGTAGTATGTCTTCCATCACAAGTGTTCTTATGCAGTTGAGCTGTCACTGGTGGATGTTACTACAGCTGGAAAATAAGGTGGTCTGATTAAAGATTTGACTCCAGAGCTGGATTTGAAAATAATCTTGTATTAATTATTCTATCTGTGCATTGACTAGGAAGTAAAAGCCTGTTCTACTCTACAGTAAAACAACAACAGATCTGGCAAATGTTTTAGCGCATTTGAAAGAAACATAAGTTCCCAGGCCTTTCCTACTGACGAGGGATGGGTTCTTCCTGACTTTTTGTTTTGTACAGCACATAATGCAGAAATGCTTTACTCAGCTGCTGTACAGAATAATATATCAAACTGCCCTTGAACCCACTGACAATGCTCTTTGTACTAATACAGTGAAGTAAGACATGCTACCAGTCCTTTATACTCAATCAGTAGAAGGGCCATGTTAGGAAGTGCAGAATTTAACCTTTATTTCCAGGTATATTTGGGAATTTTGTATGCATCTTGTTTTAGAAAGATCATGTTTTCATTCAGCCTCATTGTTTTTAATCTCACCTCATTGTTTCACCGAAAATTCCATGGCAGTGAGATACTGAAGTATTCTGTTACATCCCAAGTTCAGTGGAATTAAATTTTTAAATGGCCTTTATCATGGAAAAACAAAGTTTGAATTTGATTGAACGTTTGATTGCTTTATAAAGGTAAAACCATTTGATGCAATTTGTCAATAAATAAAAAAATATGTACTATTCAATCCCCAATCAGTACAGTACATACATGAAATAAGATTTCAAAAACAGCCTGTTTTGAATGTATTGTTTTAGTCATGTCATTAATCCACCTATTTATCCTAAAGTGTAGCACCAGTTACAGGTATAGGTTTCAGGCCTTCTTTGTGAATGAAGTAGAATATAGCAGCCGATCAGAATGATCATGTAAAAATATTTATGACATGGGTCCTATAAAAATGCTGTTCAGTTCTCAGAAAGACTGTAATAGAGGGTGAGCTACTGTATAGTAGATGATGGAATAACTGGCACCATAATGTCTGCACGGTAAATTATTTGCTCCCCATCTCTCGACTAATTCTTCTGCTGTGCAGAGCTTCCAGATGAGCTAATTACATTGCTTGTTAACAGCCCCGCAAAGAGACATGTCCTCACAAAGCTCATCAGCACCCAAACATGTGACATGAATAGTGTGGCAGATGGGTACAGAAACTACTGTACTTAGGTAAGTGTGGTAAAGCCTTACAGGACAGTATAAAAAAAACATAAAAAGATATAAAAGGGATATAAAAAAGAAGAATCTTGTATTTTGTTGCAAGTGAGGGTTTTAAAAGGCTACATGACTCTTTCTGAGATAGCGAACTTTGTTTGGCATGGTTTATTTACTGTTGATCATTAACTGAAAAAAACTGAGGTCTGGTCACATAAACCAGTATGTAAGACGTTTTTACCTTTGCCAGGTTAAATAATGTACAAAGTCAGTAAAGTCCCCTAGACACAAAAGAAACAGTAACCATCCCAGAGTAGGTAATGACAGAACAGACAGTTCACAGAGAAGATGGTCAGTGCTTGCAATTGTCATTGCGGTTCTTGTTCTGCACTGTTCTTCTTGCCCCCCACATCCACCCCAGAGGTTTAGGGACACCTTGCCTGTGGGACTAATTGTTTTGAACTAGTGCAGAATATTGGGCCCTGTGGTACACAAAAATGTTCCAATGCTGATATGTTTTGTCCTGTGCACATTTGTTTCCTCTGAACATCTCTGGATTCTCGGAACTATGAGACTGTTTAGCAGTACAAATATGAATAATGTTACAAATCATGCTACAAGCAAGCGAACACCAATGCACAGTGAAAAAACTTCACATGAAAGTATTTTATTAAACTGCAACATGGTTATAGAACAGCAACAGCCACTGCAGTTTGTAACTGCCAAAGCAACTTAACTACCACACTTGACAAAGCTTGCTGGTTTGCATGGGGTATTTTGGTCAGGATGCAGTCTCTTAAACTCAGTTCACTGTGCAGCAATATTTCGACTCATTATTTGACTTTTGGTGATTCCGGCCCAAGGCCTGAGGTTTTTACATCCTTAAACTTCAGTACCCTTGACATCTCACCATCTGTAGACCAAACAGACAATTTCAGTTTCTTCACTTACGCATGACCATATATAATCTCCAATCAAGGACACTCCTTCATCAAGACCAGACTTTAGACGCTACTGACACTCACAGCTGAATGAAACTGGTTTGAAACGTTTTTGAACTGGTATATAATCTCTTGCTAATAATCATTTAGTGCCCAGAGACCTTTAATGCAAATTGAAGCTCTGCACTTCTGAAATTCTGCCTAACCTCGTCTTCAGGAGCTCCCCCATATAAGGGAAAATTTTACTTAATTTTATTTCATTTTACTTTAAAAATTTTCTCTCTCTCTTTTAAATAAAACCTTTAAAAATAATTTGGGTGAATTCTGACCTCTCCTTGAAGAAATGTTGACACTCATTAACATCGCTTAATAAATCAGAGGATCTAGTGACATTCAGTTTAAATTAATACATAATTAATATAATAGATATGGAACATGTTTGTTTAACACAGGGAACTACATGGCATTATAATTTTCCCACAGCTTAGACCCTGAGTTTTTTATTTGGGCATGACACAACTTCAGAGGTCATTAAAGTAAGAAAAAGGACCTACAAATGTCTATTTACTTTGAATATTTTTTAAGAACACGAAAAAAGTGTTCCTTGATATAAAGAGTAGACTTTGCCTAAGTATTGATTTGTGAATGCCTTAAAAGTATAACACATACTTTGTGATGCTTACACTGCATGCAAAGTGTAATGGTGGTAGAGTCAGTGTTACAAAAAGAGCCGTGTCAGAGATTTAAAAGTGTTTCTGTGCGTGCTCTTTTAGCCCTAAGTCGACACTATTCTGTTTTCAGCTGATGCGAGTAGAGTGAAACAGTGGGGGGCTGACCTTGGCATGATTAAAGATCTGAGGTTCCTACATGCTGCCTCAGTGGATTTCCTACTACGCATTGATGTCCTTTCCCACATACAGTATTTCCCATACTTCTATAGCTCCCACTTGGTGACTCAGGTGGCTGCAGATTCACTCTGTGCAGCACAAACACACTAGCGTTCCACTACCATGTCAATGTAGCTGTGCTGAGAATGATCCACTACATAAATAAGACCTTTTCACTGGTGGTTCTGTGGGGGTTCTGGCTATTGCTGAACAGGGTACAGGGGCCTAACAAATTAGAAACAAATGGACTTTACATAAGATTGCCTTTAACCATTTGAATCCAGCCGATGCATTTTGGCTCATGCCTGGCAGGAGACAATGCTGTCCATTGCTGAAATAACACATAAGGTGGACTCTTTCTTTAAAGAAAAATAAAGGTAAATCAAGAATAGAACAGGACCAATTTTAGACAGACAGACAGGCAGAACGATAGACAGATAGACAGATAGACAGACAGATAGAAAAAGATGTGTTTCATGTGTGGGTGTTAAAATGAGGCAGGAGAGGGTGCATGAGCAAGAACTGGTGAGAGAATGAGAAAAGTTGTGACTAATGGCATTTAGGTGCTATTTACTTATGCCAGCACAAGATGACTAAAGTGGAATTAGCAAATATGAAATGGTAAAGTATACCCTGTTATTCTACTCTATTTTTCTCTTTTGCCTTAATTCTACCATTCTTTTCAATTATTTATTCTGTGTTCAACAGACATTTCTTAAATAGATTGCCACAAAACTCAGTGTTGTGTTTTCTGTTTAAACCAGATAACCATTTAACCAGTGCAACTGGGCCTAAACCCTGGGCTGTTTTTTTTTTTTTAATGGAAATTATGCTGATAGTAATGTATAATAAACATTCAGGCATATTAAAACAGATGAACAGCAAGCCAGGTGCTGGATGAAAGCTTAAAAAGAGAGCAAACTGGCAGCTGTTTTGATTATTCGTTTTCTTTGAACAAACATCTACCTTTTAAAAGCTCTGCAAACGAGTTTGGAAGGTCTGTACCTATAAACTCTGCCTGTTCAAGATAAATCTTTTCATGACAGTCTATTTAATTATGTAAGCGATGAAATTAAGACTTGAGATGAATGTATTATCACATTCTCTACAACTGGAGAGAGTTGAGCTCATGTATTTTTTAGACTACTTGGTCAATCAAAAAAAATATGATTTAGTCAAAGAAAATAGACTATATGTAACTAAAAGTTCCTCGTTTTCTACTTTTCACACTGAGAAAAAAAGAAAACCTGTGCCAGAGAATGAAATTAACAGGTTAAAAATAGCTACACTGATAGCTCCTTGGCAACTGACTCTTTCCCTCATACCTTGGCATCACTCCTTAAACTTGTAAATGTACCTGCAATGGAGCCTGAAACATCTATGCAGATAAAATTGCATGAATGCAGATAAAATTGTATAAATTCAATCTGTCCAAAATTAGTTTCATGCTTACTTCAAGTCTGGTGGCAGTTACATCTGCACATCAGTCAAGATTTGCAGGAGAGTCTAGCTTTGCAGTGTAGCAGCAACAAAAAAAATAATAAGGGGGGCAGACCACAGCACATAAAAGAATAGGAAAGCAGGTACCCAGGCTGTTCATTTGTCACACTGACGCCATGCATGATATTGATAAGCTGTACCTTTGGCAGGATTCTGTGGACTGTTGCCCATTTCACCTCAACTCTGCACACTAAAAGCTGATAAGAGGCTGGCTAGAGACGTAGCTATAAAGTAGCTTAAACAGGGCTGGGAGGGGCTCAGAGATTATGCTTGAGCTGTAGAACAATAGGCTGGCATGGCCTGGATTTTTAATGCTGACTATTTTTGGAGATGGGTTTCACACAAAGTTTTCAGAACACCCACTGTCTTTGGTGTTTGAACTGGGTCTGTACAGACACAGTGAAGTGCATCAGAGCATAGAGGAATGCACATACTAAAAGTGACTATATTGTTTAAGCTTTAAGAACACAGTCCTGAAACATTAAACAATAAGCAGGTAAACTGAGAACAGGTGAGGATTATGACTGGGTATAAAAGAAGTAACTGACAAAGGCTCAGTTTTTGCAAGTAAAGATGGGTCATGGCTCACAACATTGTGCCTAACTTTGTGAGAGAATTGTCAATCACTCAGAAACATTTTTCAATGAAGATTTCAAAGAACTGAGATTTTTCACTATCTATGGTGCATTATACTGTATAAAAATATTTAGGGAAATCACAGTCTGTGTATTGCAAGGCCAGAAACCACTACTGAATGAATCACTGTAACCTTTGAGCCCTCAGAAGGCATTTCATGAGAAACCATCGTGCTACTGTAATAAATATAGTCACAAGAGCTCACGAACACATCGGAAAACAATTGCCAAATAACACAGCTCATCACTGCATCAATAAATGCACCCTGAGTGTGTTTTCACAACTATAGATCATTTGCTGTGGAGTGAATCAGAAGGTACTCTGTGCTGGTCTAATGCACATATCTGTGAAACATTGCTATGCAGTTTAATATGGGACTATGAAATAATAGGCATCTGCTAATATCCACTGTGATTATCTGGCTAATACACCAACAAAACTATACAGCACAATGCACTTCAAGGAAATGTCTTAAAAATACTAAAATGGTTCGCGCTGCAAATATGTTGCGCCTTAAGAAGCAGAACAAGGAAGCTAATACTGAGCATGTACAATGACAAGCTAGTCATCAGTGTCTTAGTAGGCGTGAAATGTTATCAGTATTTTCTCACAATTTGTTTAGCTAAAACTTGTTGTACATCTGGTTATGAGGTTGGCTTGAGGTCAGGCAATGTTCAAACCACAAATTGCTCCAGAGACAATTTGGACCTGGACTGCAACCACCTCCTCTAAAGGGTCTCAGTGCAGCTGTTTAGGTCCAAACCTGAGTGTGATTACTGTGTTGACCCCTGCCCAAACAAAACAAACCAAGAGGTCAAACGAACTGTGGTTCAATTTAAACAGACTGAAGGCTGAACATATGAAAGAACCCTAAAGCTCTGTTATACAAACAGAAAGCCATACATCAGTTCTGTGCCAACACACTACTTAGTTCTCTGGGCCCAAGCTCATCTCAGGATGACTGAAAGACAGTGGAAATGTGCTGTGGTCAGATGAGTCCATGTTTCAGCTTGTTTTGGGGAAAATGGACATCAAGTCCTCTGTGCCAAGGACGAAATAGACCATCTGGACTGTTATCAGCAATAGGTGCAAAAGCCAACATCTGTCAATGCATCAGTTCACATACTCTGGGTGATTTTAAAATGTGTGATGGCCCCATTAATATGGGGGCAAATATTGGGATTTTAAAGAGAAAAATGCTGATGAATGTGTAAACAATGTGTAAAAAATGTGATGTAACACAGTGGTAAACATGCCTCTGGACATTCTTTTCTAAATGTCTTGCAGGCATCACATTTAAAATGTCTTCATATTAACATTATATTAATGCGTTTAAGTTGGTACTTTGTACTGGTATCAGTTTAATAAAGGTCCAAGAATGAATAAATCACAGATGTTTGTTTTTCCAATGTGTGTGTGTGTGTGTGTGTGTGTGTGTGTGTAATATATGGATTTAGTAAAATCAACATTAAGGTCTAAGGCATTTTATATTGCTGTATATATATTGATTATTGAATATCAATAGTTGGCGAGAGAAAGGGAGAGATAGAAAAAGAGAGAGAGCAGACTAAAGTATCCTATATCACATATGGAATAAACAAAAGTAACATTTTCCTTAAGTGTAATTTAAGGAATTTTTTTTTTTTTAAATCTGCATAATTGAATACTTGGGATATAAATAAAGTCATCCCAAGTGGTTTCATGTGAAATTGTTAATTGCAGAGAAATCTTAATCTTAAATGTCTTCACAGTTGTGTTGAACAAGAGCCATGGGTAAAGTAATGTTGATAGTGGTAAAATAGTGGTCAGTATTAGAAAAGATTTTTGTTTTTGTAACAAATGGTATGTTTTCTACAATATGCACATATTTTTAAATGTGTTTCAGGCTAAAACATTACCTCAGATCTATCATAAAACAGTGTCTCCGACACCAGGCATAACCATTTTTTTTAAAATAAACTTTCTGATGTTGCTTTAAAAGGCATTTAACTCTTTAGCCATCTGGTTCCTATCTCCACTTCTGTAAACAATTCAGTAACTTCAGATTCACAACTGAGCACTTCACATCAAAATACTGTAAATTACTATTTATTTATTGTATATTCTTATTATTATTATTTAGCTATTTTGACTATTACTTATCTTAATCAGTTAAAAATGCAGAAATGTGGAAAATTCTAACCTCTAGTTAATAGGATGCAATGGTCAGCTATAGTGTTTGTCATGGCTTTATGATACAAAAACCCATAATACAACTGTCAGACTACTTTTAAATTGGTGGGGAAGTAAATCTGATCTAATTTCCTTTTCTTGGTTTATAAACCAAAACACAAGGTCTCTTCTCCAGAAATTGTTTAGAGAAGATGAAAAAGGTACAGCATCTAGTGGGCAGAGTGCCTGTAATTCGCAAAGAGGCCTTACCTAGGACATGATTTAGTGAGGAAGAGGCAGCAGCAGCCAGCATATCCATGACTTCATAGTATGAAAGCTGCATACAAATGTATGGCAGCACCACTAGGGAGTACTTGCATGTCTAATGTAAACATGTTTGAATTGTAGATAGCAGTTTACATTGCTCAAAGTAGACAGTGGTTCAAAGTGGACTAGTCTGTTTATTGTCTTTGTCATGTCAAACTCTTGTAGATAACATTTTCTTTTCTTTTTTGTTGTTTTTTGAAAACATCCTGCCCTTTATATTGTGTAGGTATTTTATTACGAATTAAGTTTTATCCAGAACAGCGATAATATGTAACTAAATTTGTATTTTCACTTAGTGCACATTGGTCTGATAAAAGACCATGAAGGCATCTAGGAACCTCACAGCTACTACTTCACTAAAACCCACCATGAGTCCTTATTCCCCAAACAAATGACTTGTGAGCAACACCACTAAACTGCAAAAAGCTTTCAGCTGAACCATGAGCAGAAAGCAGAAGAAAGGGAGAAAGAGGGACTGAGAGAGATAGAAAGAGAGAGAAGACTGAGTAAGATGAATCTTGTCAACTTATGGAACTCTTCCTCTCTCACTTTGCTTTGTCCCCTTAGAGAATCTCCAAATTGGCAAGATGGAACACAATTAAATCCACACTCAAATCTGGAATCTCCTTGGCTTTGGCCTATTCTGCCGCTGCCCCTCTCCATCACTCTCATTCGCTCTTATGCTCCCCCTCCAATCTCACTTGGTTTATCAGGTTGCATAGCCTGCAGCTTGTGGGCCACTTTTAAACTTAATCTAGCCTGTGCCAGTCCTCCATCATCCTTTGCTAATAACCATGTGCCAGCTCCCCAGCAGCACAGGCAGATAATATTCTTTCCTTAGCCTTCAGGGAGATGGCCCAGGCTTAGATGGAGTAGAATACTCTCTTGATGGCAGGCCAGCAGATGAGCAGGTCGTAGGAGACTGACGATCTGAATATGGAGCAGACAGCCCCAGTAAAGTTCAGGTAGCACCCAAAAACCCTCATACCTTTATATGGCCCTGTTACAAGATGTTGCAAAATAGCCCATAGACACATCAACTGAATTTTGTATTAGTGATTCATGAAATGGTCTTAAAGTTATTATAATTTGCATAAGTATTAACCATCTTACTTTTCTAAAATTTTGTTTGAATTTCTTCCTTGGGGTTTTGTTTGTTCTCAGTATGCATTAATCATTCCCTCTGAATAATTGCAGCATGCTATCTGGAGTTTTAGACACTTAAGGCTAGATTTACTGTTTGCAGTGGTGGTAATGCATTTTGTGCGTGCAAAAGCACTCACCCCTGATTTACCATATGTCTTCAGAAGGCTTTTGCACATGCACACAGGTTAAGCACTGAACTGCAGTTTTTAGCATGTCTGACCTCATAAATATGCATTTCAGGGCATGACAGTGTTGAGGTTCAAAAATAGAGAAAGTGACTACACAAATTATCAACCCACAGTGATTTACTAACATGAATTAACAGGAAAAATAGCATGTTTTTAACACCAAGGAGAAGGAGGCAAACTTGGAAAGACAGATATGGTTATAATTAAAGTTATGCTTCTCTTTTTAAATATTCACTGTAAAAGGTCTACAGTTCTCTCTTTTTTAAGCAGACGCTGGTTTTGGTCCAACATGCACTGATTTTGTTTTCAGCTAATGATGAACACAAGTAAATAATCTTCTGCATGTATGGATGTTCTTCAGTTTTCACTGCATATGTAATAACTGGTCAATAATAATTGGTTATTGAGATTATTATTAATAATACATAGAATGTATTAAACATTGGTGTATTTTATTATATTGTACTTCACAATTTTTTTTAAATGATGTCACTAAAGGCCATGTACAAACAACACCCCTGAACTACAGTAAAACACACAGCCTGGAATATCTTATTGATAAAGTGTATTGCTTTATATGGACTCATTAAAAGGCGATACAGTGTTAAAATCTCAGAGAGTGGGTAAAGGTTAAAGTTAGTGTAATAGGCAGCGCCTAAGAAATGGTTTTTCATTGCTCACCATGTTCACTCATTTTTGTCCAAGAAACACACCAACAGAAAACAAATAGCATGTGTACATGGACCTATCCACTCAAGGGGTAATATACTTATAGGGATAGTGAAGTCAGGTTTATAAAAAAGCACTTTTTAAAAAGACTATTACATGTCTAGTTATATTCAGTCCTGGGACAGATGAAATCCATTAACAAGGTCAAACAGGGTGGCATGGCTAGGACAGAGTGCATGTGAAGTGTGTGTGTGTGTGTGTGTGTGTGTGTGTGTGTGTGTGTGTGACAGAGAGAAAGAGAAAGAAAGAAGGAAAGAGAAAGAAAGAGAGAGAGAGAGAGAGAGAGAGAGAGAGAGAGAGAGAGAGAGAAAGAGAGAGAGAGAAAGAGAG
>JBBPDA010000001.1:28116346-28127278 GCA_037974385.1 Arnoldichthys spilopterus | reverse complement strand
TATCTTTGTAGAACCCTTTCTATTTTTTTCTATTTTAAGGGTTCTGCTCCTTACTGTTAAGTTAAATTCTTCCACACTCTCACACCTGTCTTCCTCTCTTTTGTGCCATGTGCTGCTTTTCATGGTACTCTCTTTTGTGCCATGTGCTGCTTTTCATGGTAGGTTTCCATGGTGACAATACTATGAAGCGAGGAGACTTCTTTGCCTTCCCAAAATACTCTGTCCATAATTTTAAACTAAGCATATGCAATACAAATTACTTTTAGACATTAATGTATTATACTAGTGAACATAAGACACTGCAAATTGTGATAGTGTGTGAAAGTTGAACTGAGCTGAATTGTGATTGTACTATAAATAGGTATAATAGTAAATCACTGATTAATTTTTCTAAGAGAAGTGTACTAAATGTGATGTGCAGCAAAACATGAAAAAAAATATTTGAAATATTCTGCCATATTTAATTAGATAAAACCAGCTGTTATATTGACTTTCTATCAGTTAATAATCAATATTCAAGGGAGTTGTTAAATTTCTATTGGAAGGCACAGGACTCTATATTATTCCTGTTCATTTTTGTAGGATACCGACATTTTGACTCAGTAAGTTATGAAAACACTGCTTGTTGAAATGAAAACAGAGCAGGCGAAACCACTTTGGAGTTATTGTTGAACACCAACCACTGATTCCCAGCTGGGATGACAGGGAGTCACACCCTGACTTTTTTTGCATCTGAAAAAGAATGAGGTATATGTAATGATCTCCTGAAGAGATTTCTCAGGGCACGATGCGTCAGAAAATACCCACACATCTTGCCACTTCAAAAGCCTCTGTTTGTAGATTTGATCTCACATGCTCACTCTGTTTTCCCCTCCCCCCTTTTCACGCATTATGAAAATCCAAGTGTGGGAAGTGAAATATGTCTTTTTTTCCCATACCTCCCACTGTTAATCTGTTAACATGTATGCAATGACCCCCCGCCTCTGCTCCAGTGCACTAAAAAAAAACACTAAGCAGTGGGATATAAAGGCAGAGTCTGTGGAGAACACTAAATCTGTTACCTTTCGCCTCTATCTCATCTCAAGGCCCCCAGGTAGCATTCACTCCAGGCTTGAGACATCTCTAGAGTAAGTGAAGAAGAGTGGGAGGCCTGAGCGAAAGAGCTCTCGCGTGGGTGCAGGACATTGTACAGTAATCCCTTCCAGACAAATGTGTCATTAAATAAGTGAAATGTTACCCTTCAGAATGTGCTTGTCAAGTTGTCAGTAAAAGTGAAGTGTTAGAACACTTCACTCACCAATTCAACTGTTGTTACCAGCACATTTAAGCTAATGGGGACTATTTAAATAAACACACTTGCATAAAGCTAACTGAACCCTAAAGTTTTGCTCGTTTTAAGCACTGTTAATAGTTAGGGGTGAAGAATTCCTTAAAGGTTTGTCACCTTACAAATGCTTTGCAATTTCTAAGCACAGGTGAGAGAGTTTGCGGTCCTGATTATGAAATACTAAATTTAAAATGATTGCCATAAGCAAAATCAAAGTAAACAGCTGGGGGATATTCAGACAATAATGCACTTTATGAAACTTTGCACAAGTGCTATAGTCAAATTATAGGCATAGTCATCTACCTCAGAGGATGTAAACCCTTGTTTTACCTTCAAACTTTGCTGCATTCAGCTTAACCTCCTGGGACAGATTTTAAAAAATGACCTATTTCTCACAAAGCATTTGTTAATTACTTGATTTCTCAGTGCTGTTGTTGCATTTTGTTATGTAATAAACATAATATAACAAAGCAGACATATTTCTTCGATTTGTATCACAAACTGCCTTTATTTTATCACACACTTTCTCCAAGTCACTTAAAGCCAGCCAATTCTGTTACACCAGTTAAGAGACATCAGTGTCAGACATCAGTGTCATGCCGAATCATGTGGGAGAGGAAAGGACTACGTACCCATACATAACCAGGCCAATCATGCGGCCTTGGACTTTAGGCCACAGACGACCATGAAACCAATTCTCCTAATGATTGGGCCAATCCTGTAGTTGTCAATTCTGCCACTAAAAAGCCTGCAAACCCCATTTCTGATTAAGCAAACAGATGATTAGGAGTATAAATAAGCTACAATTTATAATTGCTTGGATTTAACAAAGATAATAGCAAGCACTTACCAATCTAGCTTTGCTCTGAGTGAACCTCTTTCCAAAAAATCACATTTCCAACAGTAAAGAAATTCTTGCACATTTTTAGACAGTAGAAATACAGAGGTGTACAGCAAGTTCAGGTTCCACAGGCTGAACTTAATCAAATAATTCCACTGTAGCCAATAGGGATGCATGTGATGTAACTTCTGCGCTGGTACATTATAAACAGGCTGTTTTTATTGCCCGTTGTACCCATGTGGTTGTGAAAAGTGGGAAATCAGTATAAACAGTGCATGGCTACTGCAGTTGTTGAACATCTATAAATAAAATAATTATTTTACATAAATACAGATATTTCTGCATTATATTATTATTATTACTGCAGCACCTACATTTCCAAGGTGTGATATAAGGTAATTTATTACTTTTAAATGCAAATTATGTTTACAAAAAAGCTCTCTGTTTACTTTATGAAGTCTGGACTGGTTCATAAAAAGAGGTTTGGAAAATGGTTCACAGCAGTTTTCAAAGAAGAGCAAGCAAAATAACATTTTTAAGTACAAAATACAACCTCATTTCCCTAAATTGGAGCAATGACTATAGAAAAAGTTTTAAGTGTTGGAATTCACTAAACAGGCCCTTTCTTGTTCTTGTGCATAGTACATCACCCCTCAGACCACACTGCTAAAACCCTGGAACAGAGAATGATTTATTTCTTTGTAGAGGTTTTTCCTTGCACATAGCCTAGTGTCAAAAGCTCAATATAGCAATTCACTTTGCTGATGAGAAGAAAGGAGCACATTGTATTGATTTCTCTGTATGCAGTCCCACCGTTTCACTGACTTGCAGAAGCAAACTGCCAGAGAGGGAGAAAATTGTCTTGATTAATGCTATTTATTACAAGGGCATCAGAAAAAAGTTAGATTTAATCACTCTGGGATGTGGTTTTCCTGAAGCTTATAAAGCAAAGAACATGCAGTACTTCACTGTGCTTCCTTTCTTTGAACAAGAGGTAACTGGCCACACACTGACCACAATTTGAAAATGTTCGTATAGTTCTACGTAATAAAGGTGTTACTGACTATTATGTCTAAAAAGTGTACTGAAGGTGTAAGTTGGTCAAAAGGACACTGATTGTTTAGACAGGTCATTCTACACAGAAAACTGTCTACAGATCTCAAGTGAGTTAAAGAGAGATGCAACTCTTCTCTTATTTTAAAACTCCCAGCTTTTCCACTTGCTATGTATGCTCTTGCTGAGCAGTTTAGCTGGAATGGGACTAATTAAAGCTTCTATATAAAAACAGTCTCTAGGGAATATAGTGAGACAGCCCTGCTTTCCAACCTTCAGAAACCAGACAGTGACTGTAGAATATTCTATACCTAATTAATGATCACCCCATCTGACCAAACTTGAGTGTCCATGAATGTGAATCTCAAATGTTAAAAGTTAAGTGGAAGTGACTATTTAAAAACTTAAAAACTACATAACACGAAGTGAGCCACAACGAAATCTGATCACTGCACTTAACCCATCCACATTTGGAGCAGCAGGCAGCTATCAGCAGCTCAATGGTGCTTGGGCGAAGACCTGCAACCCTCCAATCACATGGGCCTGACCACTAGGACACCACTGCCCACTTATAACATAAAGGACAGATCATAAGAAAACAAGGTTCTCCTTTTTGTAATTAGAACATTTGTAGGACACATACAACATTAGTAAAGTTTTAAAACATTCTCTATATGATTCATATAGGCAAAATTAGCTTGATTGGAATTCACCGTATCATAATGCCAAAAACATTAAAGAATTTGCATGGCAGCCAATTAGAAATCACAGTGGAGCTTATTTACATATATCAGTCTTAATGGCACAGTGAGTTTGATACAGATGATATATATGTTTTGCCTTTACTGCATTTTCCTCTTTCTACACTTTTTGTTTTGTATCTATCCATTCATCTATCCATCTATCTATCTATCTTTTTTTAATTACTTTATTTTTATGTTTAAATATATATTTGCACTTCATGTAAAGGACTTTCAGGTGTAGGAAAGGTGCTACATAAATACATTTATAATAATAATAATAATAATAATAGTTATTATTATTATTATTATTATTATTATTATTATTATTATTGTACAGCCTGTTTAATTCTTAGGAATTAAGAGTAGAGAGCTGGAGAACAGTTTTGAAAAAATTAAATGTGGCTTTTTTGTCATAAGTGGACATTAAATAAATGTAGGACATTTAGGTAAGCTACTGTTGAGACATTGCACAGTAATCTGCCTAATAAGTAATGTAGTCTTAAGCTTGTAGAAAATACATGACTACAATTGATGCTGCCGTCTCACAAATGGTTAATCCATGCATATTTACCACTTGACGAGGCAGTGCAGCATAGCCCCATTGCCAGACACCTGCCTGTGGAGTGTGGGATTGGCTTTTTAATTACACTGCCAAGCTGCCTGCCCGTCATGCTGATGGTGGCTCCACTGAGAGAAGCATTGGCTCCTGGGCTCTGGCCTCCGCCGTCCACCTGCTATCAGTCACCATCCCCACAGGCCAGTGCTCCGCTTTATGTCATGTCCTCATGTCCCAGCTAGCTAACAGGTGAATCCAGGTACTGAGTAAAAATGCCTTGGAGACCTCTTGATTTTCTGGTGCTCGACATGTTATTGTCACTCTGTCCAACATTAGTAGGCCATGAGCTCCTAAATTGGGGATTGAGAGTTGACACTCTGCCCCTCACAGTAAATTAGCACACAAATCAATTTCTCAAGTCAATTCACATTTTCAATTGCACTAGTCAGCTCAAGCCACACTGAGACACATGGACTCCACGCAGATTGACTTCTAGCTTTTGCAGGCTCTATGGTAATTTTTTTGCACAGATGAGTTACAATTAACCATAATGAACAATGGGAAAATGTGTCAGGGATAATCATCATGGAAAATTAAAGGGTCTTTACTCTAAATGTGCCAGTCTTATTTTTTGTAAACTTAAAATGAGTAAAAAACTGTGGAAAATTCATTTTCAACATTAACTAGGACACTTAATTAGGACATTCTGCCACCATATCCAGGCCTCATTCCTTCTAAGTGGAGCATGACCGGTACGGATCTGGATAGGCTGGAGAGGATAGGCCCACTGTGGGCAGAGGTACAGCTGAAGGAACAGACGCTTGAAAGCTGCATTGTAAAATGACAGAGGTATCTAGTGGTCCTGTGGGAGATTAACTGAATGTACTGTCAAAAGATGGGCAGATCTCATTTCCAGAGGCAACTCTCTTGACAGAAAGTCCTGCTATCTTGACGACTGCTGTCAGAATCTGAGGTGAACAGATAAAAGGAAGGGCATAAACATGTCTTCATCCAGAAATTGGTTCATGATACCATTTCAGGACAGGAGCTTAGTCAGGTGGTCAGTGGCCATGTGAGTTAATCCTTCACTCATTGTGAGGTGTGGGGGAAACTAGAAAAAGAGAAGTGACTGGCCAGCTTGCTGGCATGGTGTGTTCAGTGGAGCGGATTGTTCTCCTTTAAGATGGTTAGGTTTTAGGGCCAGTTTGTTTTGACAAAGTGCCAAATAAGGCACATCCCCTTCACTTTCACTTTCTTCATTTAGTGATAGATGGTAGTGTTTAGCACTGGTGTAAACCAAGAACAGCAACTAATGTTGCAATGTCAACAATATTATTGTGATTATGTGACGTCTTTAGACATGACACTATCTTTCAACTAATTTTTTGTTCACATCCAATACAGCAAAACCCATTTTTAGAGATTCCTGGTGAGAACACCTGTACTCAAATGCAAATTCTGCCCTGTGTGAAAAGCACTTCATGGAAATAGGTAATGGGACTTACTTGGGCTTCATGCATATTTAGTGTGGGTTACTGTAAAGCTGGAACATTTTCTCGCAAAAATCAGCAGGTCAGCACAGTTTCTCCACAGAAAAGGTTAAAATATAGAACTGATTGTAATTCCTTCCCATTTTAAAAGTTTCTAAAATAAATCTGATTCAAACCAAAACAAATGACCATGGTGATATATAATGCTGGCTTCCGGGCTTATTTTTACATAAGAGACAAAATGTACACAAAGGATTTCAGTATGCTGTACAAGAGTGCAGACAAACATATTAATGACTAACTTTGTAGATTTCACAGAAGCTTTTTTCTTACTCACATGTTCCCTTCAAGAAAGCAAGGGCCATTAACAAAGGTGATGGCCTACAAAGTGACAAACTAGATCTCACCCATGACATGCTTACTGGTTTTTGGGTGTCTGCCAGATGCAAGATGGTACATTCTAATCAGCAGAAAGCAAGCTGCAACACCCAGCCATACTGTCAAAAATCAATGAATAACTCAAGCAGTGTTGCTAGATAAAACACAAACAGCCTGCTCACTTCCATTGGTTTGTGGCCTTTTGTTCTTTTAAATCCTGTCTGGTTTTGACCATGTTAAAAAGGGCTTGATTCTGGCAAAATTCCTGATAAAAGCTCCATTTGTGTGTTAGCTCATGAAGTACAAAATATTTTATTGTAAACGTAAACGTTGTCATACAATTTTCAGAATAAGACACTGCTTGGCCACATCCATATATTAAAAATGTGAACATTTGCCTAAAACCAGTCATACATAATGCTCCTGAGATCTAATCTTATTAGAAACACACTTGTAATTGGCTCCCAGTGTATTTCACCAGTTCAGCATGCTAACTGGTGGTGTTTTCTGCTGCAAAAGAGATTTATTGTCCCTCTTTGAAGGTTATAATATAAGATCTTCCTGAATAAAATTCTGCTCCAGAATTAATGTCACTTCAGAGCAGTGCATGCATTTTTTTTATTTGAGCCACTGAATCAGTAAATGAAAAGCACAGCCACTTGGTTCTTCTGCAAATGGGAAAATGCTGAGAAATTACACAAAGCCTAAAGGCACTAGACGGATTTTCTGATTACAAGATGAATAGATTGCTATTTTTATGTTGTAAGGGAACGAGTAAGACCCCCTCCGGTTGAGGGGGGGATTGGCGCCACCCAGCGGTTGGCACGGTCTCTGTCCCCGAACACTGACTGACCCAACTATTTCCAGGTGCGGCTAGTTAGCCCCCTGATCACCTGAACACGGGTAGAGACGGAGGATACTAGTTGTATGCTGTGTTAATAGGCAACAATTGAAGAACAAGTATTGAATGCGCAGCACCAGGTGGGTGCTGCTTAGGAAGCACTTAGTTGTAGGACAAGTATTGAACGTGCAGCACCAGGTAGGAGCAGCTTAGGAAGCACTTCGTTGTAGCACAAGTATTGAACGCGCAGCACCAGGTAGGTACAGTTTAGGAAGCTTTTAGTTAAGCGTCCCTCATAGCTTCCGGACGCCGGTTCCTCTGTTGCTGGTGTTGAAAATAAAGACTCTGTTAACCGCACTGGTTTCCAGACTCACCTCCATTCGTGACATATGTTTTCAAATAAGCAGAAGGTAAAATAGCTGAAAGATGTGTATAATGGTGTAAGGGTGTAAGGTGGAAACGGCAGCTCCTATGAAAAATATAAAAAATAACTAAAATCAACTTTATCAGTTAGATGTGGTAAATGCACTGAGAAATAAATTCTATAATTTACATGTACTGAAAGTAACTTGACCACTCAGAAGATGCTGACTATAAGTAATACTAACAGACTAAGCTAAAGTTTTCAACTTTAGGCAGAACACGAGAAATCAATAGCGGTTATTCATTTTGGCAAATGTAGGATTTCTCTGCAGGGGTGTTCTGTATAATAGAGGCTCTTGAACAACTGCCCTCTAGGTCCTCCCACCTTACTTTAAATCACAGTCACAGTCTAAGTCAGACGTTTATTAGATATTTCACCCAGTTCACTATACTACTGGATCATCTTTTGATACTTCTAAATGACTGCTTTTCTTATTTACTGAAAAACAGCTGTGTTTGGCAGCAATGATGAATGAGATGGAAACAGTGCATAATTACTTTTTGCATAAGTGACAATGAGAATTTATCTTTCACACTTCTGGGCTGACACACAAAGTTCTTCAGCAGTGTCCATGAATAAGTGTCCAAGAAGTAAAAATTATTCAGATGCTGAATGTTGTAATGAAAGCATAAATTACACTCCTGGCGCATATTTCATTTTGTAGGGTAAGTAGGTGAGTAGGTATCACTAAGAGCAAAATTATAGTCCCCTTACACAACGTATGCTGTAATTGAATTGGGAAAAGCAAACGGAGTAAGACAGAAATCAAGCTAAAGCATCAGGCTAATAAAGGTCAACTGATTTCACTGAAGGCTTTCTTACATAAAATGATCTGATTGAAGGCAAGAAAGCAACTTCACTGGAAAGGTTTTGCCACAAAATATGAGCATAGTTATTGTTTATACTATTCCTTGATTACATATATGCCTTTAACAGTGAAGAGCTTTTTTAGCTACACAATTAAAGGGCTTCTATTTGTTATACAAAAGTGAAAATGATACAAAAGCAAGACCGATAGATTGTCTATGGGACTATGTAACTACGCAACATTTGTATCACTTATCTCCTCTCATTCTGCTGAAATAAATAATTTTTGTTATAAATTAATAACAATCTAATACTAAAGTAAGGTTTTATTCTATAGATCACCCTTTTCTATAATTCCCCTCCAACAGAATCGTGATTATTCAGTATTCCATTTAAATAAACTGTACTTAGAGCCAACCATACTATAAGCACACTGGTTTTAATAGACAGCCGGAGCGCTTTTCCTATCTTAGCCTGCTTCTTTAATGAGTATACTTTTATGCAGATTAAAATGATTCAGCTCCTCTCAGTAGGGCATGGTCCTGTCTCCTTCCTTACATAACACAGATTGGCTATGCGCACCCTGGTTACCAAACCACAGTCCATTACAGGACAGGGGAATTTAATAAAGGCTGGTGCTCACAGACCTTGCTGGTCTAATCTAGTCTGATGTGTCCCTGACTGCTCTCTGGGCATGTACCCGGCATTCTGTCCTTGACTGTGCTGAGGTCCATTTCCAATGAGACATCTCGTGTTCACGACTTAGGCTGCTCTGATCCACAAATGACTCAACAATCTATTACATTCTTATGTTATTCTGTTGAAATGGTCTGCATAGCCTATGATTAGTGGTGTATATTGTCTAAAATGAGTGTGTGTGTGTCTGTATATGTATATTATATTATATTATATTATATTATATTATATTATATATTATATATTTTGCAAAAGTAAAGACCAAACCTTGCAATTAAATAGAAAAAATTCAGTGAATTTAGAGACATCTTCGAGCTTAAAAGGCAAGGTCACAAACCACAGTTGAATGTGCATGAGTTTTAAGCCCTCAGGCAGCACTGCCTAAGAAACTATCATGATACTGTAACAAATATAGACACCATTTGCTCAGAAGTACTTTAAACAATAGATATCATGTCACACACTCACAGCATCAAGAATTTTAACTTGAAATGGAAAGGAAAAGCCATTCACAAAAAGGAAGCCATTCAACAAATGCAAAGGGGGATTTGTGGGAGATTGTGCATTAATATAGACATGATTTTTTTTACTGCAAAATTATCATTAGAAAGATATAATGTGTTGTTGAAACTGTAACAATATGTAAACCCTTCATGGGTGCTGGTTATTGGCCAAGCTAACAGCAGCATTTGGAATGCTGAGACACTGATCCACTGCTCTAGGGCAGAGTAAGCAGAACTTGGCACTGAGCCTCTAAGGTGTGCCCTCTGTCTGACAAAACTGTCCACATTCATTTACAGGCACGGTGGCAGTGAAATTAATTAAGCAATAGCCAGTTCCAGAGGGTTATTGTTTCTCAGGGGACAGAGGTGTTCAATCAGCTACGACCCCGAGTAATATACACTGTAACCTTGCCACAATTCTGTGACTGCCTTTATGTGAGAGACAGATTGCTAACATAGCAGTAGGTGTGAAAGTTACCCCTGGAAATTTACTGACTGAGGATTGAGAGGCTGATCTATGTGTTGCTCATGGTACAGTCTCAGACATTTGGCCTAAAGTCTTTATGGATATACTTATGCACAGCCATGTACAGTAGTGCTGCAACTAACACATAATGGCTGTTGAATAAAAAAACGTTTAACATTCTGTGAAAAATGTATGGTGATTGAATGAATGGAAATAGTCTACAATGACTTAAAAATGCATGTAGTTACATCTTATATTTTAAGTTAATTTTTTTTCCTAGTGTGGCACAGTAGTGCAGTGGTTAGCGCTGTTGCGCTGTTGCCTCTCAGCAAGAGGGTCTATCCCTGGGTCAGTCACAGGTTTCTTTCTGTGTGGAGTTTGCAAGCTCTCCCTGTGTTTGAGTTTACCCCTGGTGCTCTGGCTTCCATCTACTCTCCAAAGGCTTGGAATAGGTTGATTGGATATCCTAAATTGTCCATAGGTGTTTATCTATTTATGCATGGTTGTCTGTTTTTGTGTTGGCCTCCTGTCTTGGGTGTACCCTGCCTTGGGCCCATAGTCACCTGGGATTGGCTTCAGCTCCTCTGTGACCCAAAATGGATAAGTTTGGAGAATGAATACATTTTTTTCCTAAAGTATTGTTTTTCTGGAGATACACACATGGACAAAACTGTTGGTACCCTTCAGTCAATGAAAGAAAAACTCAAAATAGTCACAAAAATAACTTTAATCTATGAAATGTAACTAATAAAAGTCAGACATTGCTTTTCAACCATGCTTCAACAGAATTTATTAAAAAATAAAAAC
>JBBPDA010000001.1:28082164-28116246 GCA_037974385.1 Arnoldichthys spilopterus | reverse complement strand
AAGTTATTTCTGTGACCATTGTGAGTTTTTCTTTCATTGACTGAAGGGTACCAACAATTTTGTCCACGTGTGTACAAGTGATTCAACAGTGATGAACTGTTTCTATTAATGAGATTTCAGTTATTATTCAAATAATAATCAAATCATTATGTGTTCTCTGGATTATTGTTATTTTCAGATTTCTCCTGTTTTTCACCAGCATCATTCAAAGTTCCTTTGAGCAGATTATTACTTTTTTGATGTGCAACAGAACAAGCAAAGCCATATCACCCCCTACATTTCCTGTAGTACACTGCAGTTTGTCAGAATGACTGTATGCATTATCTGAACATTACAGAGCAAAGTTTATTTCTTTTTAAGTGGGCTTTTTCCTCACAATAATGTCATCAATTATTTATTAATTGTTGCAGCTTTAGCCATCAGCAATGTGCACTGTTCCACAGTAATGCACTCTGTGTTGAAGCAGCACTGTAACTTTAGTAATATTTTTTCTTCAGAGTATGTGGAGCAGAACTATGGAATAACTTACTTTACAACAAAGAACTATGCAGAAAAAGACATAAGAACTTTTTGTGCCATTTGTGCCCCCTGTAACCTGAGCTGACATCTTTGCCTGCACACATTACAGTAAAGCAGCACTTTTGATATTCCTGACAGAATTAAGCATGAGGTTTTAATACCTTTTTTCCTCCACCCAAGAATAGATGTGAGACGCATACTTGGCTGCAGCCAGTAGTCTGTATGTCCCCCATAAAGCAACACCAGGAAAAGCCTTTCATGCTAATTGGCAAGTCCATTGTGCATTCTGGTGGAATCACTTTTACTGTGCCTCTTAATTGCTCAAACTCTTTCTGCATTTCCCCCCCAAAAAGATTCAAGCCAGTGAGAACACAGTTGTTGGCACCATGGATGAAAGTAGTCATGAAAGTGAATGCATTCACTGCGCCTCCAAGCGATTAGACATAAAGCCATTACCATAAATACACCAGGGACTATATTGTGATTGGTTTTGGCAACAAGGGGATGGGACAGCAAATGTATTTGACGATAGGTGAAGGTGTAGTCATTACATTTCTTGACCAAGACGAAGGGGAATTTTACAGATCTTTCAAAAACTACTGGGGACATATCCCCAGTGTCCCTATGCAAAATGACAAAGAAGAGATTAGCCCTGTTTGCTGGGTCAAAGAAAACCGCAGTCCATTTTAATCCTGATACTAAACATAGCTGTAGATCTGAAGTGATTTTCAAAGTCTGGAGAAGGATGAACTGCTCCCCTCAATAATTCGCTCACAATCCCTTCTTTCCTTTTAAACCCTGCGTTGGGATTTAGTTTGGGTTGACATATTTGACCAAAATGTTTTGAAATAATACACCATGATTTATAGCCATCTTTTTCAGCTTGCCTTTACGTCAATGATTTTTCATTGCAGCTTGAACGAAATCCAAAGAAGAGGTCTATCAAGAATGTTTAAAGGTAAGGTTAACTAAGCTGACTGCCAATAACAATGTAAGACACTGCCAGCATGTTACTGTACTTTCCACAGACTGTAGCTCTGCCATGGATTAAAATAACTAATGCTGTAGCTTAATTTGTTATTAATAGCTACATGAAACTTAGACACAGAAGTACTAACAAAGGTTGCCAGGTTGGAGTTGGACTGGAGAGTCTCACTGTAAAGACATTTGATTTGGTGAAGTAGCATTAGACCAAGTGCTGTTCTAGCCCTGCTTCTCTCTCTCTCTCAGCCCCATATCTAACGCTACACTGATCTGTGTTAGATCAGAAATCTGTACGTGTTAACAGCAGTGAAGAACTGATTTTAGAAGTTTTTTAAATGTAAGTGTAAGGAGATGAGAACAGAGAAAATTAAATCAGACACTTATTTCACTGTTCTTGGTTAATAAATTCAATGTCTTAAACTAACAAACTTGAATACAGAAGAGGCTTAGATTTTATGAAACAGCTACCATTGTGGTAATGAATACTGAAAATACTGAAGTGCAAGTAATGATTCCCTGGAGCAGTCCATTAGTGAAAGCAATTATTTGTCATTGTGAACACATCCTATCACACAAAGTGCAACAAAATGTGTTAATCCATCCATACATGAAGAAGCAGGCAGTTATCGACAGCACCCATAGCACCAGTGTAGCAGAATAGTACCTTGCTCAAGGGCACCTCAGTGGTTCCTGGGCTGGGACTTGTACCTGCAACCCTCCAATCACAAGGGCAAGTCCCTAACCACCTGGCCACAACTGCCTGCTGCAGTTACAGCACTTATAGTTCAACATGTTTGTTTAAATATAATTAAAGTAATTACAAGTGCTGAAGGTAGGAATGTTTTTGCATATAAAATAAGCACTTAATGAAAAATTGCTAATGTAACATGTACGTAACACAAAAAATCAGTATAAAGCACCTATCATATGGCTCTGATGAGCAGTGTGACCCCAGCCATGTTAAAATGAAGCCTACACCACTGGGACCAATGCATCACCTCTTACTTGACTGCACCATCCCCAATATGTTTGACCCACAATGCCATGCAGCATCTTTATAGTGTAAGAATGGGATCCTAGAACCTACTAAGTAACAGTGATGGGCATTAAGACTCACTTTATCAATTCAGTTCAATCTCACATACAAACTGTCAATTTAAAATGATATTGATTCCTTTCATTGATGAATAAAGACTCCTGAGTATTTGCAGTTATTATGAACTATCAGTGCCCTAAGCAATGTTATTTAAATGTTTTGCATGGTTGTTTACTGTGCTCTGTCCATGTACTATTACATCAACCTTTTTTTGATGTTTGAACATTTTCTTTTTGTAGCAAATGTAAGTAAAACCAAAGCCAATAAAACAAATGATTAATTATTAACAAACTTGGAATACTTAACAATAAAAAGCACCACTAGTGGTGCCAAGATTGCCATTTTAGGTGGGCACATATATGTGGGTGGATACATACTTTGCACTTTACATTTCACATTCCGCATATGCTGCTGTGTTGCATAATATGCATCATTGCATAGAACTACTGCTTCTGATTATTGCATATAAAAGAAACAGACTAGGAATTTTCTTTCATGTGTATATATATCATGCCCTCCACGTGGCTGCGGATGCAGCAATTATACAATTGGTTACTCGCAGTTTTTTGTTCTTTGGGTCTAGATTACTAGATACTATAGAATTGAAGTATATTTTTTGCCCTTGCTGTTTAATGTAAAACTACAGCTATGCTTTCTCATAACCCTATTTATAGGGTATACATACATATACATGTTCTTGCTAGTTAAGTACAGTAATTATAGTGATTCTATAATTTATTGGAATAACTCATTATACAATTGTAGAAAAACAAGTATACAGACTTGGTGGAAAGTTGGTGAAAGTCATAGACTTGCACAGTGTCGGGATGTTACTTGTTTCATAAAATATTTACAGTTTCCCATGGAAGAGAAGATGGTACCCCCAAGGTTATACACATGCACCCAGCAAGAAGGAAAACTGATTCTTCACAGTCACTGGGCAATGTGCAATATTCTTCTACACTTTTACACCTTTTTTTGTATAATTTGTGTGTAATTAGTAATTTTATTTTAGATGTTTTATGTATTTATATTTTAGTACATAAATGTGTATATATATATAAATATTGATAAATCAGTGTTTTCTTTACAGTTTTGGTAGACAACTAAAGTGAAAGATACACTAATGCTGGCTTGGTAATATTATATATAATTATTATATATTATATTTAATATTAAAAAGAAACCCAATGAACAACAACACAAAATTAATTATAAAATTATTAATTCTGTCAAAAAAATGAACCTTATGTAATGCTTAATTACAGAAAACTGCAAATAACAAAAATTGCAATTTTAGGCCTTAGTTTTTTTTAGTTTTAGGTTTTTTAATCTCTTTAAGCAAGTCATTTAAGCATCTGTCAATCTCTTGTAAGGTTACTTCTTTAAAAATAAATGGTTTGGTAACAATAAATTTGTTTGCTATCTTAGTGTATTGCAGACTTGGATGTGAGCATTTGCAGGTTAACATGGAGAAACTGTAAATCCTGAGTCCACTTCTTTTCTTTATCACCGGACGTTATGGGATCTCTGTGTATCACTGTGCACTGCTGCATACACTGTTTGCACATTTTAGTACTTTTTTCGATTTTTTCACTCTAGAGAAAAGTTAGAAATGCAGATGTCTGTTTTCATCACTCAAATCAAATTTCAGTTAAATTCAAAATTGGAGAAAATTAGGAGAAATAATAGCACAAATGACTGTTTGCTGTAACGAAAATAGCTTTGGGTATCACCACAAGCAGTAACATCTTTCATATTTATTCCACTTCATGGATTGCATATGGTCCTTACTAAACAGTAACTGTTTGAGCCTGTGGGCATCACCAAGCAAGTTTGTATTGAACATAGTTTGAAGAACATAAACACCTAAAAGAAAGAGCCTTCAAACCAGAGAGCTGCTTTATTCCATTATTTGCTACAGTTCTGCTATAACCGCTAACACTGCAACATCACAAATATCAACAGCATAGGCTTTTGTTCCTGTTCCTTCATGTTTTATTTATTCTATTTAAAATATTAACAGCAGAACCATATCTGTTCAGCAGAACACAGTGAACACTCTGTTTAAAAATCAGTCAGCTGTGATGACAACTGAAATCAATAATGTATATACAATTATGTATCATCTTAGCCCTGCTAATGCATTGATATTGGGTAGAAAGCTTGAGTGCATGCAGCTCTGAGGGTAATTAACTTCTTGTTTTGTGTTTCCAAGCTCTGGCACACCTGATTTAACTAGCTGTATTAACCTAATGCCTTTAGTAGCTGATTTTATTTGAGCACAAATGTAAAACGTCTTTGGCACTGAAGGATATACAGTATTGTGCAAAAGTCTTAGGCACAGATGCAAATAGTTTAAAGCCATTTGTCTGAGCAGTGAGATGTCTTTCTGACAGCAAAAACACAGGTTTACATTAGAATAAATGTAAACAAACAAGGAAGCTGTAAAAGATATCAAGATATTGTTTTTGCTGGTAAATAGTAGTATAATACTAAGAATGTGTGAGCTGATTAGAAAAACACAGGTTTGGCTCCAGATTTCTCCTCCATGTCTGCAGCCCCTGCATGGATGTGCTAAGGACTGTTTGAGTCCAAACCAGATATTTGATGGGAAATACAAGTGAAGTGAAAGAGATTATTTGTCATTTTTCACTCAAGCGCCACCACAAAATGTGACCTTTGCATTTAACTAATCACACATGCACACATAGAGCAGCGGGCAGTTATCAGTAGCGCCTGGGGAGCAGTGTAGTGGGACTGTACCTTGCTCAAGGGTACCTCAGTAGTGCCCGGGTCAAGACTCGTACCTGTGACCTTCAGGTCCCAAAGGCATTGTCCTAACCACTAGGCCACCACTGCCCACTCAGAAATTATGCAGTTGAGATTCCCACATTTGGGGAATTCGCAAGGGTCAGCACAACCAAAGTGCAATGGCTGAACCTCATCTTGGGCAAACCACCTTCTTGATCATGACCTTGATCATACTGGGCTTTCATAAAGAGAGATCTGAAAATGGTTAAGCAAACACAATGATACATACAAACATCACCATTTACTGCATTAATATTACTTCTATTTATTTTACTTTTAATGTTTTTCTTTTTTGGGAGAAAACACTGCCCAGATACACAGCTTTAAAAACTTTGTGCCAGTACTGTAGAAGTAACTGTGAAGAACACTGGCCTAGATCCTAGCCAGTGTTTTCCTGAGAAAACCCCAGTCATGCACATACAGATTTTTTCGAACCCAAAAAAAGTTTGAATGGTTTGTAAAATGCAATAAAACATAAGAATCTTTGTTTTCTTAATTCCCCTGAACCCTTATTTAACTCACAAAAGTTTTAAGAAAAGATTTCCAGTGTTTTCATTGATCAGTAAATACATTTGTGTAGTGGTATCTAGTGGTTAGGGACTACCGTGCCCAAATAACGGTAGTGTTTCACTCCACTGCTTTCCGGGGGCTTTTGATAGCTACCTGCTGCTCTATGTATGTATGGATTAAATGCAGAGGCCACATTTAGTTGTGGTACACTTTGGGTGTGATGGGGTGTGTTCACAATGATAGTCACTTTCACCACCTTTATAATATATTGTAACTATAAACAAATGTATAATGTGATGCATAAACACACTCACAAAAGTGAAGATGGAGGCATGTTTCCCACTGTGTCACATCACCTTTCATTTTAATTATACCTTTTAACCATTTGAGAACTGAGGAGACTAACTGTTGCAGTTCTATAATTGGAATTTTCCCCATTCTTGCTTGATCCAAGAATTCAGCTGTCCGGCAGTTTGTGGTCACCATTGCCTGATTCTCCTCTTACTAATGTGCTGTACATTTTCAGTAACAGGCAGATATGGACTGCTGGCAGACCAATCAAGCGCATACACTGTGTCTGCAAGAAACACTGTTGTAGCTCTTGCAGAATGACACTTGGCATGGTCTTGCTAAAACAACAATGAACTTCCTGCTAAAAGACATTGCCTTCATGGAAGTATATGTCTCTTTAAAACCTCAATATTTGTCTCTGTATCAATGGTATCTCCCCACATATGCAAGTCACCCATCCCATGGGCACTGATGCAACCCCATACCATGACTGTGGTTTTTGCACCTTTTGCAAAAAACATGGGTGGTCACTGTCACAGAGGAATCAATCAGTTTCAGTTTTTCCCAAAACCAGGCTGAAATGTGGACTCATCTGACCACAGCACAAGTTTCCTACATAGAACTAGAGTAAAGTGAGTGATTGTCATTGTGAACACACCTTAGCACAGCAACAGTGCACCACAAAAAAATGCAACCTACATGAACTGAAACTTCTCTTTTCACAATGCTACTGTAGATGGGCAAGTATTTAGATTCTCTCATAAAGTTTGGAACAAATACTGAAACTTTGGTGGATTTTTCCCTAACTTTTCCTGAAATGGGGTTTGTACATTTTAGAATATGTAATCGATGATATTAACACTTCTTTTTCTTCTTTGTCTTTTCTAGTTCTGCTTTTGTTTTTTACCCTTCTTTTCCTGGTCTTCTTTTCTTTTTTCTCTTCATCTTCTCCCTTTCTTTTTCTTCTTCCATCCAAAATCCTATTCTTTCATATATTTTTCCTTGTGTATTTCTTGAGCACTATTGCTCTTCGTAATGAACTCTTAACTTTACAGCTCAACTTTAGCCAGGTATATTGTTTCTTTATTCTTTCTGGCCGTTCTACTCCAGGGATTTAAGGTAGAGTATTTTTAGAGAGCGACATTCCCCTCTGGTAATGCACTCCCACTTTTCACAGCTTTTCTGCTTATAGATGCTGGCTGATAAACCAGCTAGAGTAAGACCTGTATTATTGCAGCCCCTCCAGGCACAAGCAGGCAGTGACTAGTGAGCATAGTGTGTGTGTGAGTGGGCTGTTCTTGCTCTTATGGAGCCTCTGTGATTCAAAGCCACTGAGGACCCTGAGCTTTCGAGTCCTCAGCTGGTAAAAATTATCCTCTCTGTTTGGCCATTATCAGTGGATAAGTGCTCTGTGAGAAGAGTTGTTTTCAGCAAAAATGGAATTGTTTGGGGGGTGGTGGGGGGCTAACTGCAAGAAGTAATTTCAGAGAGATGTAATGTGGCGATTAAAGGTACTGCTGATAAATGTAACAAATTAAAGGATTCTTTTTATGCAAATCTGCTCTAAATATAATTAAGAACAATGCAAGTATAACTGGTCTTTAACACTAGTCACCTTGAATGCAAACAAATATATTCTATAATTTTAAAAACAGGCTGGAATTTTTTAGCAGGTTTTAGAAATTCTGTGGATATTTGCTGTTAGAATAAATGAAAACAGTTGCTGTTCACTCTTTCTAAACACATTATAAGCCTGTACACTTGGCCCTTCCAATTTGGGATATCCAGCATTGATAACCCCTGACTACAGGCTTTCTAGTGGCTGATGGAATTGAAAATGACCGGTTGGATAGTTTTAACAATAAAATCAAATAAAATATTTAGTTCAAAATTAAATTGAATAAAATATTTTACATTTAATTAAAATGTTAAAATTAAATTCTTAGTGGAGGGTCCTTAAAAACATAATTAAATTTTATTATATGGTTAACGTAAACAGGGATAACAAGGTTCAGCAGTTTTCCAAGAGGACTAGTGGAATAAATGAGGCATTATCCTAAAATGATAATGAGGAGGATTGAGGAAATGAAGAGTACTATTTGGCCTAATGAAATGAAATTTTTTTTTAAAGCTGCTAACATAGCATTGTGTTAATTTATGTAGTTAAAAACTATTTTTCCAGCATCCACAAGGACCTTGAGCTTGTTTGAGGGAAGGGCATCTAGCAGGGGACTGACACATAAGTAGCAGAGAGAGAGGAAGGGTTCTCCCACCTAGCCAACCAGATCAGCTAAGTCATCCCTAGCATTCAAGGACGTCGTGACAGACACCATGGCAAGATCGCCATCAAATAAACAGTGACAATGGAAGTTTTTATGTAGCATCGTTATTCACAGGACATATACTTTTATCTTAAGCTGCTTTAGTTTTTCTTTCTTTTGCTCACATCTAGAGGTGAAAATGTATGCATCTCATTGCTAACCACAGGTGAAAATGCATTGCCACTGCTTATAGATAATAACTAAAGATGTAAAAGAAAAAAAAACTGTTACATATGCCTAAGTTCCAGTAGCAAGTCTTGCAGTTATCTAAAAACTGTGATTGTATGTACAGAATATTTTAGTAAAAGTAATGTATGTGCACTTAGCCCGCTTCAGCACAAGCCTATTTCTTTGCTTCCATCATAAGCATAAGGACATCTTTTTTCGCTTTACCAATCAGCAGCAGAAAGTCCTGTGCTAGATGCTGCAGTGTTGTCAGCAAACACCGCATTGTCTATGAATATCAATGTACACAAAGAGAACAATTCAAGAGCAATATGGATTTGTGTGCTCATTGGTCCTTGAGGAAAACTGAGGTCAACAGAGGCCAAACTAAGATAATGTACTCTCAAATGCATCACTCTGAATCATATTACGGCTGAGACAGAAAGACCTAAAGGAACTATTTATCTCCTAATATTATTTATGTATTTCACTGATATCATGGCATACTGTATGTATGAATTGAATTAGGGTAAAAGAGATTTTTTTAGCAAGGTGGTAATACTGTACACTTGTCATGTGATTTAGTTGAGCATGTTGGTGCCGAGAGGCAGCCTGTGGCTTACAGTGCTGCAAAAACAAGTGTCTGATTTTCTTTTTGAGGGGTGGTGGGGGTCTGTGTAATGGCACTGATGCCACAGGCAGCTCGGATATGTCAACCGAGTAATGACTGGATCTAATCAAGGCAATTTTCACATACAAGCTTTTGAATGACACTGCAGCTGTGCAAACTGCACCCAGTTGACTTCAGGAAACTCAGTAAAGACTGAATCAAGAAAGACTGCTGAGCAAATACTCAGGTACGCTTACAGAGGACTGATGCACTGCTTAAAAACTCATCTCCTCAAGACAGAAGAAAGTCACTGAAATCATTTGTCATGAAATACAATCTGTGCTTCTAAAGTCAATAAAAGTGAAAGTGAGATATTATTTGTCATTGTGAACATACCACACCATAGCACACAATGCACCACAACGAAACGAACGACTTCGCATTTAACCCATCCACGTAGGAGCAGTGGGCAGCTGATGTAGGCAGCGCACAGGGAGCAGTGCCTGGGGACAGTACCTTGGGTACTCATGGGTACCTCAGTGGTACTTGTACTGGTCCGGGATTTAAACCGGAGACCTTCAGGTCACAGGGGCAACTCCTTAACCGTTACACCACCTTTTGCTTTTTTAAGAGGCCTCCTTAGAAGGAGGAGCATACATTTAAAAAAGTTAAGGCTTGAACCTGGAACTATCAAACATCAATTATTATCTATTACCAAAGTCAATACATTTTAAAGTATTATATTGGTAATACAAAACTAACAATTTAAAATGTATTTATAGCAGTACACGCTGTGTAGTGAGGTCACTGTTTAGAAAGATAATAGGGTATTTATAGAGTATTTGCAGTTTTTAGAGGCCTCATTAGAAGGAGGAGCATAATGATTTAATGTGATACATAGTTAGCCTAAATGTCATTGCTAGCCTGGTCCACTTCCTTCAAAGCATTACCATCAAGAAGATCTAAAAAATAACAAGTGATACCCAAACTGAATTTTTCTTCCTAATTTATTTCGATTTGCAGGAGCACCCACAGCTGTTGAGCAAGGCACCAAACCCCCAACTCCTCCCCTTTTGCCATGACTGTGTGGCTGCCCAATGCTCCAGTTGAGTGTGCTAACAACTGCTCTGGATGGGTAAAATGCAGAGGCCAATTTCATCTCTGGGATTAACAAAGTATATACAATAAAAATTAATACATTTTAAAAAAATCTAATGATTTTCTAGAATGGTAACAGATTGGCTAATTGACTAGTGATAACAGCTGGGGGTTCCTGAGAACTGGTTTGACCTCCACAGCACTAAATCAGAAGCTATACAGTACCCCTGTATACAAACATACAGTCCTACAAATCACTAGACACAATACACATGTGGGGAGGTAGGCCTTGTTTTATACAGCCATAATATGCAGTACATTGCCATCTAATATTTTGAATGAAACAGGGACACAAATTATGTATCATATTTTGTAATTGTAATCTAAAATAATAAGCATCCTATAAAAGGCTTATCTGAGGCAATGTATGATACAACAGTATATAAAACTGGTCTTTTTACATTTCATGCAATTATTTTGAGTGTAAATATCATCACTTGAAAACCATGGCTACCACATTCAGCTCATACAGCTAATGAATCCAACATTTTGAATTATCAAAGGTCATACGCTGCTCCAAAGGTGATACTTAGAAACCTTTTAACACAAACACCAGAACCATGATGTGAACTAAGCTCTGACATCACCCAGTTCTCACCTCGCTCAGAATGGCTCTTTGTTCACACTCTTTCCCCATCCCACTTCTTTAGAATATCTATAATTAGGTGCATCATGTATTCAGTGTGATCTGACGTAACAGCTTATTCTGGTGTTGGTTTGACATTATCTCATATGAAGGCTTCAGTTTCACAGCATCTGTCTGCCATGAAACATTGCATATCTTTAGTTTTACCTTATCCAAAAATCGAAGCCCCTTAAACTGCGGGTACCTGTACATGACTCACACTTTAATTATTCAGACCTCAAAGTACTTGCATAGTAAAGACACTGTTTGACACCATCTATCTGGTCATCTAATGGAATTCATACTACAACTTGATGTTACATGTTGTGGTAAATAGTATGACCGACACAGAAGTTGAAAGAATGAGTACGATTTTAAAGATGTAACGTGGTGCTGTATGCTGTGTGCTATTGTGAGTGTTCATGTTTGTGGTAATAATGGAAAGAGAAGTTTGTTTTATTCTAAGTGGAGATTTGTGTTTTGTAAATGTTATGTAGGGATGTAAGGACAAAATTAATTTTGAAGATAGTCCAAACCATATCAGAGAAAGAGAAGAAAACACATTGTAGTTCATTTTATGGTTGATATGTTTGAAACTGAATATATGGCATCTATATGCAATTATGAAAGAACCAACCAAATCTCATCAAGATTGGCCTTACACACAAAAGTAATAGCCGCTGGCATTTGGTTATAAATACACTGGCAGCAATTTTGTTGAAATTTTGTTTGTTTAGAATATGCAAGCCAAGGTTTTGATGCAGGGTGTGAAGTTCTGTAAATTTTGAACCTTTACATTACAGAGTTATTGGTACAAGCATGTTCTGGCCGCTGTATTTTGATGGGCCATTTTGTTAAGGAGAGTCAAACTGAACTATATCAAGATATCTAACTCCCCCATGGACAAAATTTCACAAAATGCAGCATGCTTACAGAGAATGTGGTAGTTAAGTATTGTGTCAAATTTTGTGAAGTTTGAACTTAACCTAATAAGATATTGACTAGTGAACATAGACTTTTACGTTGATACTGCATACTTCATAAATGAGTCAAAATGAGCTATGGTCCTCCTAGAGCCCAATTTGTCATATAGATTTCAAAATTTCTGTTAAAATGGTTGTCAAGCTATTCTTTAAAACATGCATTGTGCTTACCATACTTCAAGGGGTACTAACACAAATGGACTGACCCAGCTAGGGACACAAATTTCTCATGATATATTATCCATGTGAGGCTACATTCATGGCAAGTTTCACACAGATTGCTAAAAAGTCTAAATATATGATATTTTCATTAAAAACTTTCAAATTTAAAATCATTGTATAAAAATGTCATAAGTAAATCCTTGTCAAGAAAGATGTATATGACATACAATAGCAAGAAAAAAAAAGTTTTTTTTATATGTGGATGTATATTCATGTAATTGCCCAGGGCACATGCAAAACTTTCATAAACAGATTTAAGAAGATTTGAGATGTCAACTCTAAACATGATAAATGATAAATGAAATGATAATTTTATTTATGATTCATCACAAAAACCAAGTCAATCTTTTATAGACAATCATTATTTCTTACAATCTCTGCACAGCTGCTGCACTGAATAATGACCTGTTATAAAGCAGAATTCTGGCAACACCCAAAAGCTTTCTGTAGTGACTACTGAATATTCTTGAATACTCATTGTAGGCTATTTTGTATTTTTGTACTTATTATTATTCAGCTCTAGGAATGAATTAATTCCTAAGACCGAAACAGTTTCATCATTATTCATCAGGTATCCTTCTTTATACGTATGAGCAACTGCATCACTGTGGTTCCACAGCAGATGTGTAGAAACAGAAAGACATGCAAGTCAGGCAAGACAAGTCCGCCCTGGGCCAATGTGTGCAGTTTCAGATAAATACTGAAAACACAAAGTGATTTTGCATTCACAGTAGACAGTAGCCTGATTGAGATGCACTGCAGATATTGACAGGCTGTTTTGGTTCCCACACAGGTTAATGGGCTTAGCCTGCATGAAAAAGATTTGTGTAATTATTGTGGTGTGTTTGCCAAGTTTTGACTTTGGCTCATTAAGCTGTAGAATACTTAAAGATATTCATGCTTATCCACTTAAGTCTAAGGCATGTTGAAATTCTAATCAATCAAATTGTTTTGGAGCCTGCACATTGAAATAGTAATGAGATGATTAGGAAGAGACAGAAGAAGAAATCAAAGAAAAACAGAAGTGGAAGAGTAAAAAGAAGAAGAGGAAATATGAAAAGATTAAAAGGAGAGTAAAAATAATAAAAGAAATAGTAATAGAAATAATAATAATAATAATAATAATAATGAAGTGAAAGTGACTATCTGTCATTGTTAACACACTCAAGCACCACAACGAAATGTGACCTCTGCAATTAACCCATCACACGTACACACGTGGCACAGCTATCAACAGCTTCCAGGGAGCAGTGTAGTGGGCCAGTACCTTGCTCAAGGGTACCACAGTAGCGTCTGAGCCGGGACTTGAACATGTGACCTTCAGGTTCCAAATGCAATGTCCCAACCACTAGGCCACCACTACCTGCCAATATAATAATAATAATATAATAATAATAATAATAAAAATAACAACATTAAGAAGAAGAAGAAGAAAAGGAGGAAGAAAATAAAGAAAATGAATGAGACAGACTCTTGTTGTTCGATTAACCCATGGTTAAAAAACAGTTTAACTTAGACATAATACACATTTTAGTGGTCCTTCCTTGGACCACTGATTCTAACCACTGCATGCAATGATGGGTCCTACTAACATTTCCCAACATTTTCCATGTCTATATCTGTAGGAGGAGAGCGATGTTGGATATTTGTGACAGTTTAAGAGTTCTGTGATGAGAACCACTGGCAAATTGTGTTTAGCGAATTACGGCTGCTACATCCAGAGAGTCCAGAGAATATAGGCACAGTAAGGGGTTGGACAGGACACAGAAGTGAGGCAAGCATGGAGGAATGCAAGCTAGGCTAACCACTAACCCACATATGTAGTTTTGAGAAAGGCACATTCATCTGCAGCCTAGCTGTCTACATAAGTAAGTGTGGTGCCGGGATGCCAAGGGGGTCTCTACTTCCTGCTCACTACATGTAGAGGCTAAGACCATGAAATGCCAATCATTCTACCTGCCATGGGAGATTACAGAGGTCATTGTAACTGCTTGTGTGTCACAGACTGCTAATGTGAAGGGGGCTATAAACAAACTCTACAAAATCATCAGTGAGCAACAGACAGCCAACGCTGATGTGTTTATCATTGCTGCAGGTGACTTCAACCAGGCAAATCTGAAATCTGTTTTACCAAAGTTCTACCAGCATATGAATTTAGCAACAAAATGTGACAACACAAACATCCAAAATTCTCACAGTGCAACCCCTTTCCGCACATTGGCAACTCTGACCACCCAGCTGTAACGCTAATGCCATTGTACAGAGACAGGGTGAAACAGTGTGGCCCAAGGAGGCAATTCCAGCACCACCTTGCCCTTGTAAACAGAAGATCACAGGTTCAAGTCCTGGCCCAGGTACCACTGAAGTACCCTTGAGCAAGTTACACTGCTCCCCAGGGCACTGTTAATAGCTGCCTGCTGCTCCACATGTGCACAAGTGATGGGTTAAATGCAGAGGTTACATTTTGTTGTGGTGGATGTTTGACGGAGTGTGTTCACAATGACAAATAGTAACTTTCATTTTCTTTCAAGTCTTAAAAGTGGCTGCTACAACAACAACAACATCACTGACTTGCAGGAATATACAGACACTATTATTAGTTACGTCAATAAGTGCATAGATGATGTGACTGTTGTCAAAACCATCAAGCAGAGTGCCAATCAGAAACCTTGACTGACTGGCAATGTGTGTTCACTGCTGAAAGCCCACAATGCTGCCTTCAGATATGGGAACAAAACAGCATACAGACTCGCAAGGAGGAGCATGTCTTGTGCCATTAGAGAGCCAAAGACAGTATGGTGAGAGGTTTTACAGCCACTTCATGGACAATAATGACATACAGCGCTTGTGGCAGGGTTTTCATACCATAACTGACTGCAAGCCCTTGATCCAACTCTATTCCTTCCAGACAAACTTAATGACTTCTGTGCATATTTGGAGACAAACAACAACAAAGCACAGATGCTTCTTTTGACATCCAGTGACCTGACACTTCTGCTTTCCACATCTGCCTTTACCAACATCAGTCCACGCAAAGCTGCAGGGCTAAACATCATCCCAGGACATGTTTTGAAAGAATATGCTGAGCTGGTGAAAGATGTTTTTACAGACATCTTTAACATCCCACTCTGCCAGGCAGTTGTGGCCACATGCCTCAAAAGTGCCACAATCATCCCTGTGCCCAAGAAGTCAAACCCAGCTTGCCTGACTTCCACCCTGTAGCTTTTATTCCCAAAGGTGATGAAATGCTCCAAGCAGCTTATAATGAACCATATAAAGGCCATTCTCTCTACAAACCTAGACCCTCAACAGAGCCAACTGTTATACAAACAGCTGGTAGAGAAGCTGATGTTGCTGGGTGTGGAGACTGGCTACTGCAAATGGGTCAAGCAAGCTGGTGACTGACTTTAAAGGAAACAGCAGGCATTGTCATCATGCACAAGTAACCATTGAAGGCTCTGCTGTGGAGATAGTCAGCAATGTGAAGTTCCAGAACATGCACCTAGCAAACAATCTGACCTTCACCACCAACTCCTTGGCCATTTTAAAGAAAGCCTAATAACAGCTCAATCCACTCTGCAGACTCAGAAGAGCATGTCTTCCTACAACAAACAGGGGCACCTTTGAAAGCAACCTCACTTACAGCCTACTTTCAGCAGGGGATCTCAATGTTACCAACTTGCATTAGCAGAGCTACTAAGATAATAAGAGCCCTCATTATCCATCTCACTGTTTGTTTTCCCTGCTGCTTTCAGGTACAAGGTGCTGAACAGCTTTTTCCCACAAGCTGTTAGAATCATCAATGGACTGTGCTCCCTTCCACAAATATGCCCACAACACTTTCACTCACCCTCTAACCCTCATATAAGCACTGTCTGTTTTTTTAAACTTAAGCTTAAGCTTTATTTGATATAGTAACTTCACATTATAGGTTCTGGAGGCTTTGCAAAGGATTCTTTACATTCCTACATCTCATTTACAAAAGTGGGTATTTAAAAATCCATCTTTTGAAAGGTTCTTAAAGTAACCACATGTTCTTTTATGACACTGCTTTAAAGAACCCTGTTTTGCACTTTTATTTTAGGACTAAAGACTTGCTCATACTGGCAGTCGTTCATGTATGGCTTCAGAATGTAGATCAGAGTGCAGTTGCATCACTCTGTGGGAAAGCGCACACTGAAGCAGGAGGCCATGATTTCCCATGGTACAAGAGCAATGAATGAAGAAATTACATTAGCTTTTCCCGCAGCTCACTACATCAGTAAGGCCATTTCATTTCACATTTGTCTAATGTTTTCCTCCTTGCGTGTCTGTGGCGATATATGCCTCAATCAAAAGACCATTGGCTTGAAATTGAGGGAGATGTCCTAGGCTGTATTAGTAGCAGACATTATACCTTAATCATTTCTGCATGTGGCTATTTCCCTTTTGGGCTGCTGCTGTTTTCCATATCCGCTTATGATAGACAGGGGTAACACAAAGGGCACGAGTGGATGGAGGTTAGACTCACAAGAAATAAAAATGGATTATATACACCTTGAAGAATCAATGGACACAAAAATACATTATGTCTGCAAACCCACCAAACACTGGAGAAAGTGTATAAGGCATCTGGGGAGTAAGTTCTGAAGCCAAAAAAGGAAATGCTTATGAGAGATTTGTAAAAGAAACTGAGGCAGGTGAACTGTCCTCAAAGTGGCATTGAACTGAAAGAAAAGAGCAAAGCGAGGACTTCTTTTGCGGTGTAGATGTCATTGCATCTAGAGGTCATCCTATAACAGAAATGTCATTAGCTCAGGTGCAGTGTGTCCTCTGCTTCTCTTTACTGGAATCCACTCTATCAAGCACTGCCGCAGAGAGCAGTCCTTCATAACAATGTTACTAGACGACTGCGTTCAAAGGACCGCCACTTAGCTTAATTGAACTGATGAGAGGAATGCATCACTTCGCTGCTGCTACTGCTGCTGCTGACAAGAGATCGAGTGTTCTCACAAAGACGTGCATTTTATTTCTGTCCCCAGCTTTTCTCCTCCCCTGCTGGTATCCATAACAACTAATGGTGTGTGCTAGGAAACTGCTGGCCTATCCATATGCGCTAGGCTATTCCACTAAATTACTCATCACTCATACCATACACTATTGGACAGCAAATTCACACCTATCTTGTCTTGTCCTGTCCACAATCTTCTTGCCATGCTTCAAGTCTTTCATTCCTTCATGTTCTGCTCAAACATCATGGCTTTCCTTGCTGTGTGCAGAAAATATTCCAGCGGTTTGTATCAGTTCTCTTTCCATGCTGAGTGTTATCATTTCTTTTCCTCCACATCATAATGCAAAAAATGCATATTTTAATTCTGTATTGAATTAAAGGTCAAAATCTTCAAATAGGGATGATTAAACTACTAAATGCAGGCCTGCCCTTAATTTACTCTTTAACTAAACATATACCCATCCATTGTGTTCCATTGCACCCTGCCACTGAGAAGTCTAGAACTCGCATTGACCACAGCCCTAAGAGTGAATACAGGAAATCAGTAAGGATAATGCTGAGCAGGAGTCTGAGACAGTCTCAGTCATATCACAGAAATCCATTCGAACTTTGTATCGTCTCTCCTGCTCGTTGACACTCATAAGAAACTCTTAAATGGGAGACATTCTTCTCTTTGAAAATTGCTGTACATCTTGAAACTCACTGTGAGAAAACTCTTTCAGCAACACCTCTCCCTTGTCCCCCCCCCCCGGAGTCTGATTTAAAGCAGAGCCCTTTATCGATCACACTGTCTGCCTAGATTCACCAACATTAGAAAGGAACAAGGCACAAACTTTACTGCAGCAGGATACATTTCTCCTGCACTTGTCTCCTCTCACCAGAGTCATCTCCCACTTCATTTTCAGAGTATGACAGACTTTATGACATCTACACTGCAGGACTTTTTTTCAAGTAGCTATAGAGCACCTCAGTTCTCTGTGAGTCAAGCAGAAACAGCCATGATACAGTGATAATAGCCCCAGTTTCTCATACCCAAATCTAAGAAATAATATCCTTATTTATCTCTGCTACATCTATAGCACATGGTTGATTAATCCAATCACATACCTATGCTAAACAAAAATAAATAAATAACTACAAATAAATAAATAAATAAATTAATTAATTAAATAAATAAATAAATAAATAAAACGTTCCATTGACTCCAAGTAGGAGCTGCTTTGCACAAAATGTTAATACTGGCTATGACAAAAAGGTGTCAACACACAGTCCACCACAGTCAGACCTGTGTTGGCATCATGAAGTAGACTTATTAGGCAGGTGGTGTTAATGTTATAGCTGATGTACATTTACATATAAAAAGCATGTTTGACAAGTGTTTTTGAACAAATGATCTAAATTATTTGTACTGTTAGCTGTATAATAATAATGTTTCAGTAATTCCACTAGTTTTACAGAGAAAAGAAGATCTGTTTATACCAAGACCATATAGGTGAACTAGTTAATAATCTAAAGCCATTCTGTCATCTATGGGGAACTAACCCTGCCAGTATCTCTGCACTGAATGTTCCAGTGCACATCTTGCAGGACTGAAGCTGGCTTGTGTATGTGTAGCTTACATCGATCAGCCATAACTAACACTATTTAGGTGCACAAATTTGTTTCGTCTAAGCCAGTAAGTGGCAGCACTAGGTAATATATTATCAGCAAAGTGGTCAGTAGAATTTTCACAGCTTCCATATCCACAGTAATGAAAAAACCGGAAACACATTTTTAAAGTAATCCTGTATTATGGGATGGCTGGAGTTTCTAATTTGTGTTAAAATTTCACGTATTCTTAAAACATTTTTAAAGATTAAACTGTCCAGTGGTTCAAAAGCACAATGGTTAAACTACCCAACAGTTTAAATGCATAGTAATTCAACTACCTAATGGTTGAAATTTACAATGGCTTAAATAAAAAAATAACTTTTGAGTCAACAAGTTTTGTTCTCTTCTAAGTACAAGGAAATTACTATCCAGGCTGAGCAACAGAACAACACAGACACAGCTGTTCAGGCTGAAAAACACTGGAATATTCCTTTAAAGCCATCTTCCTGACTCTCTGAAACTTGCTGAAGTTGTAATAATGGAGGATAAAGAACATTCTTGCAGCAGGTAAGCATGCCTACTCTTCCTATTTATTTCACTGGGTTATGTTGTCTCGACAGCTCATCAGAACTCAAGTCTTTTCCCTTTGACCTAATTTAAGCTTTCATTTTCTCTGTGAATGGTGAGCTGCCACCTTGTCTGCATCAGTTCCTGCCTGCAATCCCCACCCTACTCCACACACCCACTGCCAATGCACTTGAATACCAAAACTGCACACCTACTGCTTTGACTGACAGACCGGTCAACCCTGACCATTGCCAATGGACTCGGTTGCACCAGTCCAATTACTGGACCCAGGCTGACCAAAACCTTAATCCCACGGCTGGCTGCTCTAGTACTGACACCTCTCAAACGTCATCTCACACAAGACGGAAACAACTGATGCAATGGCAGGGTCACCTGGAGTCATTGTATGAATCCAAAGTGTGTGGCACTTCGTTTACACTTACTTTGGCTAGCTTGATCAAACTGCAAGGTAGGCATTGTTTTAAAAGGTGATGTACAGTATGGTATCTCTGACCTAATGTCAAGTCCAACATGGTGCTTTAACTGTTATCTGGTTTATATCACCACTGCTGTGAAACATTTAGACTTTCTCTAGAATAGATTATTTGTATCAAAGCACCCTGAATGACTTTTGGCTTACTTATTAATCATTTAAAGAATTGTTGAACAATCTCAGAAACGTTTTCTTTAATACCAATATTATTCACCAACAAAATAGAAATGAATGCTTATTTATAAAACCATGACAACTCAAAGAATTATTTGAATGCATAAATGTTTACATAGTTCTTCTCTATGGCAGAAAAACTGTTGTATTTGCTTCTTTGAGGAACCAGACAGAACAGTTCTATTACACACAAAAATGGATTCACTATTATTACAAATCAAAGAAATGATCATCAAAGAAACGTCTTTTGAGTGGTTAACCACACTTAAGCTTGAAGAAAGAACTGTGAAAGGATGTTGAGTCATTTTGAAGCTAAAACAAAATAATAATTAAAAAATTAAATGAAAACTTTACATTTTGTAAGGGTAAGGCCCGTCGAGAGAGAGAGAAGGGAATTACCCCCATCTAGCGGTCGTCGACGGTCCTGCTATCCGAAGTAGTAGCTGGAGTTCTCCCAGGTGGCATTCGTTAGGGTGTAATCAGCGGGTCTGTTTGAGACACGGTGGAACGCTGGGAAGACGCAAAGCCAACTGTTCCTATAGGTAGTTCTGAGCGTTCCATGTATTGACCTTGTGGGCACCTTGACATTGTCTTGATCCTGAACCTAGATTCCTGCAATGCCCTGATCGCCCCTGGACTGTCTGACTACGGTTTGGGAACTGCTCTCTTGTACCTTTGTTGGTCTGTTGAAATAAAAAGTTCTTATTTAAACTTGAACCTCACTCAGGTGTCCCTATCGTCCTTTGGAAACGTGACATTTTAAAACATTAGGGTTCCAAAACATGCTTTTAATGTGATTCTATAGGAGAACAATTTTGTTTGCCTAAAGAACCTTTGATTTGCAAATTCTATTGAACCTTTAATGATAAAAGTAAAAAGAAAAAATTTTTACTGGTTGGCATTTATTTGTATTTATTTACTGGTAAACTTTATTGTATTTTGTAAATTGGAAAGGTTGGTAGGATATTCAAGTTACACTGTTTTGAAATATTACACAATAGGCAGGTGAATTGGTAACCTGCTGAGGGTATGGCTGTTTTGATGTACTGGGTGTAAAAGGGGCAAAGACCAAAGACTTTGCAAGCAAAGACGACCATAACTACAGAACTAACAAACTTACTACCAACTTTACGAGAGAAAAATCTATGACTATGTCAAATTCTGTGTCAAGGTGTTGCATGATCTCAGGTATAATCTTGGTTGACTAGCAGCTCTTAAACCAAGCCTGGGTTTACTGGTATAAGAAGTTTTCTTTCTTCACTAGAAAGCGCCATAAAAGTCGCTCTAGGCAAGAGCGTCTGCCAAATGCTGTAAATGTAAGTTTAAATTTAAATGTACACTGCAATGTTGTCTGAGCCTGACAGTGGACAGTGAAAACGTGCTGTGATCAGATGAGTCCACATTTCAACTTTTTTTCAGGGCAAGAGTTGAGTTGTCAAAGAAGAAAATTGACCATCCACGGCCAATTTGGTGTGAAGGTACCAGCTGACATTGAAGCATAAACTGAGATTTTAGAGAAACACATGCTGCCATCACTGTGATGTCTTTTCCCAGTAAATACAGTTTTCAGCAAGACAATCTAAGTCTCATTCTGCATGCTCTGCAGCATGACTTCTTAGATGCAGAGTGCATGTACTTGACTGACTTGCCAGCAGTCAGTCTCTAAATTAAAATGTATGGAGCATCATGAAGAGGAGAATAACACAATGAAGGCAACAAATTGTTGAGGTGAAGTCTTGAATCAAGCATCTTAAGTTTCCAAACGATTAAAAAAGGAAAAAGCCAGGTTACACAGTGGTCAATATGCCTCTGTCTTTTTTTGAGTGTTTTGTACGCAAATTCTAAAATTCTTTATAATTTTATATATATATATAAAATTCTATATACTATTTTCTAAATACATTTAAGTCATTCACAGATCAGAGATTTGTTTCAGTACAGTTCTTTTAGAACAGTGGATTTCACCTAAATATTCCTCTCACATAAACAATTGAACATTCAGATTTAAATAAAGTATTTAGGATTTATTGCTGCATTGCTGGTATACTGCAAATCATTTAATAAAAAGAAATTTAAGTAAATGATGCAACTGATACAAAAACCACTAACAGAAGAAGAAGAATCTGAAAGGATTTCTGAAATGTATTCTTAAGCTGCTGGGGATAATGGAGATTAAATCTGTTGAGTCTAGAAGAGCAAGTGATGACTTGCATTACAATTCTAATGTCCTTCTTAAGTCCTGACTATTGATGAAGGGCTAGAGGAGTAACATATTGCACATCAGCAGAAGGTCTGTGGTTTCTAAATGTGCAGCAGCAAAGTGGAGCAATAAAGCAGCCAGTAAAAGTACAGTCTTGGTCAATGTTCTGGTTTGCTTAGGGTATAATTTCATGAGCCACCTTTTATTTATTCATCCTGTCTAAAAAAAAACATATAGGCAAACTGCCATTTGGTAATCTTAGAATTAAAGTAAGAGACTGGGATATAATGGAAAAGATCAGGTGGGGCATCTTAAGATCACAGGATGTCCAATTTTTGGGGAAAAAATCATCTGTGTTGTTCATGCTGTATAACTATAAACTACAGAAAATGCCTTATTTAGTATTAAGCCTGAAATTCCAGAGAATACTTTTCCACTTTCTCTACACATTACAGAATGGTTTCTTGTTAATGAATATGGTTGTAATGACACCAGAAACAATAACGATATAAATGCTAAAATGTTCATCTCCATGACTAATACTGAAATACAGGCAAAAATCCAAACCATTTACATTTAACATTTATTCATTTGGCTGACGCTTTTATCCAAAGCGACTTCCAGGACAGAGGAAACAATCAGACATTCAAACCAATATATAAACTTCTCAAACCTCAGTCACTTTTTGAATAAGAGAAATGTAGATAGTTAGATGACGTGAAAGTGACTATTTGTCATTGTGAACACACTCAAGCACCACAACAAAATGTGACCTCTGCATTTAACCCATCACACGTGCACACGTGGAGCAGTGGGCAGCTATCAACGGCGCCCGGGGAGCAGTGTAGTGGAATGGTACCTTGCTCAAGGGTACCTCAGGAGTGCCCGGGCCAGGACTCGAACCTGTGACCTTCAGGTCCCAAAGGCAGCACCCTAACCACTAGGCCACCACTGCCCACTTTTTTTTTTCTTGAAGTAAAAAGAAGTTTAAAAAAGGTTGAAAATGGTTAAAAATTGAAAACTGCTTATTTATTTGATATATTAACCAATCAGTCCTTTTCCTATTTTAAACATTTAAATACGAGCAATAATCTGTAAATTGTAGTTAAAATATATACGTATATATATATATACACACACATATATATATATATATATATATATAAAAAACATGCATTTATTAATGAATGTGAGTGACAAAGTGAACTTGAAAAGAGAGTCACTTGAAAAGTCTAACAGCAAATCTCACCACTGTTGTGCATATCAATGTAAGCCAATGTGTAAGGGCCATTTTTGACTGCTTCTCCCCCCCTCCACACTTCCTTCCCCCTGCCACCCCAAACCCCAAGGGGGGCCTCCTGTCAAAGTACTGAAGCCACACTCCACTGCATCTGCAAAGTTGTTGGGAACCATTCGTTATACTTCAGCACTACTTCATTCTCTCCGTTTTTCTGCTTTCACTGTTAAATGCCGACAGTAACTGATGCAAATAAGTTTCATAAGTTCAATATTAAAGTAAATGATAATTCTCCTCAGCTCATCGCTGGTGTCTGTATATGTTGTACCATACACATGGGGTATTGCAGCTGGAGCCTATTTTGATGGCTGAATGCTGTCAGCATCAGAAGATCGATAATGCAGGGCACTTTCTACACTCTTTCAGTTCTTCACTCTGCCACACTTTCCTTCTCACTCTGCCTCCAAGATAGCAGGGTTTATCTTTAGCTGTCAATATTATAATAATAATAATAATAATAATAATAATAATATCAATAATTCAACATTCTATCACTGGAACTACCAAGGATAGGCACATGTAACAATTTATATCATAATATTTCAACAACTATTAAATAATGATACATCAAGATATACAAAAAAGGAGGAAGATGAACATAATAATAATAATGATAATTATAATTATTATTATAATCTGACAGGGAGAAGCCTTCGTCCATTGAATGGATAGGGCATGCTGTATATTAGTTTATTTAGCTGTATGACTGCTGCCCTGGCCTGTTCATGCCACCTGCCTCATTAAATGCCTTCTGTTAAACTAACTGTCATGGTGGGCCTTTAGCCATGAGGTCTTATCGCCACGGGAAACAACAATGCTTGTTTGACACTGAATTAGAGCCATCCACTGTGATAGAGTGCCATTAGACAAGGATTCACAAGGATTCATAGGCCACAGCAGGCTCACTTAAAATATATGGAAGGTTTATTTTATCCAGATCACTTAAAACTACCCACATTATAGGTCACCATCTTTTCCCAAGGTAACCTAGAAAGTCTTAGATCATGGAAATGCCACATAGTGTACAGTCATATCAGTAATAAGAACTGGCCTTGGGTTGCCTTTTGTCAACATAGCAGCTGCAGTCCCTTGTGAAATACTTTTATGGATTTTTGAACTATTCTTAGTTTAAACTGACCCATTCTCCAAAAAACTCACAAATGGGAGCAACCAGTAGTGCGAAAGCTGTTTTGTTTTTTTTTTTTACAAACAAAGCCCCATTATTAAATCCAGGGTATTGGTAGTAGCAATGGTTGTAAGTGGCAGTCCTATTGAATCAGGTTTGTAAAGCTAATAATGAACAGTTTGGGCTTAAAAATAGGGCTAGAGAGTCCCAGGGTTGACTGCTAAGCTGATACATGTTTAAAGAGCCAATATAATAAAAAAACATTTAAAATGTTGAAACCGTTTACTCCCCGTTTAGTCCATTCATCCATCCATCCATATCCTAAACTGCTTCTTCCATTTCGGGTTGCAGGAAAGCTGGAACCAATCCCAGCTGACTATGGGCCCAAGGCAGGGTTCAACCAGGAGAAGGCACACCCAGGACAGGAGGCCAACCAATGGCAGGGCAACAGAGAGGCAAACAACCATTCACATCTACAGGCAATTTAGAGAATCCAACCAACCTATCGCAAGCCTTTGGACAGTGGAAGGAAACTGGAGCACCCGGAGGAAACCCACGTGAACATGGGGAGAGCTTGCAAAGTCCTAACAGAAAGGCACCTGTGGCCGACCTGGGGATCACTCCCCAGTCTATAAAAGCCATTTAAAGAGACTAAAATAACTGATCCTTTTGATTTCACTGTTTTCATGATGTTACCAAGGACCATATATTACTACATAATGGCCTAGTAAAAATTAACACCACATACTTATAAACAATACCCACCGTTTATTTTCTTTATGACATACTCTACAGATTTTGTCCTGTTGCTGCTATTTTGTCTGTTTGCACAATAATTTATTACTGTCATTTCTACCTCATAAATCTTTGCATTTTATGCACATAAAATTACTATTGCTAGAATACAGTATCAGTCATAATTACTGTATTCATTCCCTCTCATTACTGTCTCTGCTTGTTGTTGACTGCACTGTGCATTGCCCTGCCTATAAATTGTATTGTTTCCTTATGTGCTCTCTATCTTTCTGCACTGTGTGGTCCTGTCCTGTCTGTACTGTTGTAGTCTTCTGTTGTTTCTAGTTCTTTGTGTTGCACCATGGTCATGGAGGAATGTTTTTTTTATTATTATTTCACTGTCTATATGGTTAAAATGAATTATCTTGACTTAATGTTAACCTACACCGGTTTACCCTTGCTCATTCAAACTGAAGTTATAAGGAATGTTTCAGCTTGGATTGATTTTTAACGAAGCCACAATATAGAGCAGCCATTCAGAACAGATATAATTTACATAAATCAGGAACAAACACAGCATGTTAAATTCTAATGAATAAATAGAGTTTGGAAAATAATCAGATAAAATGTAGGTATATAAATCCATACAAATATACTATATGGCCAAAAGTATGTGGACACCTGATCATCTATATGACCTTGTTGAATTCAACATTCTCAAACCACGGGCATTAATATGATGTTCTTTGTGGCTATAACAGCCTCCACTCCTCTGGAAAGGCTTTTCACAAGATTGAGTGTGTCTGAGGGAATCTCTACCCATTCAGTCAAAAGAGGAATTGTGCCGTCAGTGCAGGTGCTGGAAGAGAAGGCCTTGATATTCCAATTCATCTTAAAAGGTGCTCAACTGAGTTAAAGTTAGAGCTCTGTGCAGGTCACTGGAGTTCTGCCACTCCAAGCTTGTTAAAGGTCTTTAGGGACCACTTTTTGTGCAGAGCAGCACAGTAATGCTAAAACGGTAAAAGGTCTCTCCAAACTGTTGCTACAATTTTGGAAGTGTATGTTTATCTAAAATGCCTGAAAACCCTAAAGACAGCTCCAGACCGTGATCCCTCCTGCATCAGTAAAGGACTAATAAATAAAATAATTTCTGGCCATTTTGACACTTGGACCCTCCTACTACAGAGCCATGCTTTTGTGATGTGTGCAAAATGGGTTTGCCACTGCCTTGCTGAAATTTACAAGGCAGTTTGTTGAAAAATGTAGTCTGGATGGCATCATATGTTGCTCCAAAACCTGTATATATCATTCAGCATTAATGGCACCCTGCCAGATGTGCAAGCTACCCATGCCATTTGCATTAATGCACCCACATACCATCAAAGATGCTGGCTTTTGAACTGTGCATTGATAAGTCAGGTGGTCCCTCTCCTTTTTAGAGGATGAAGTGTCCATGATTTCCCAAAAAGAATTTAAAATTTTGATTTGTCAGACTACAAGTTTTACACTTCAAATGAGCTCAGACCCAGAGAAAGCAGGAGCATTTCTGGAACATACATGGTTTCCTCTTTGCATGGTAGAGTTTTAACTTACATTTGTGGATGCAGTGACAAACTGTGTTCACACCCAATAGTTTTCAGAAGTGTTCATAAGCCCATGCAGTGATGCCCATTACAAAATTGGGTCTGTTTTAATATAGTGGCATCTGAGGGCCCAAATGTCACTGCTATCCACTATTGGTTTTTGGCCTTATCCTTTGCATAAAGAGATTTCTCTGGTTTGTCATCACCATAGATGATGAAATTCCCTTTACAATTTTACATCGCAAAATGTATATTAAATACATTTAAATATTCTTTAATCATTTGCCTCATCAGGAATCACAGTTTAATTTTTTCATGTTTTTGTTCTCTCACTACATTTCCCAACATTCTTTATGCAAATACATAATTCATTATGAATCCCTGTGGGGTCAACCACTCCTGACTGCTAATCTAGCCACTGAGGCTAATAAATATAACCAAGCTAACAGTAATGTAACTCCAACCTCAGTTATCAAAATAAAATCCTAACGGAATAATAATGGTGTTTTCCATGCAAATGTTTTGCAAACTGTAAGGAAATTTCTGAAAAGTGAATGTCAATTAGTCAGTGTTTCAATCAGCTACTGTTATGCGCAAATTCTTGAAGATGACATACTATGAATAATAATAAGGTAAGACTGTGTCTCTCAATGGACGCTTTTGCTCCTCAGCTCTCAGTAAGAATTTTAAACATCTGTCAGCTGTACATGCTGCAGCACTAACAATTCAGAGATGCCAGACAGAGCGAGCAGTACCCATTTACTGAAAGCTAAAAAAGTCGCTGTCTCATTTCGCTGTCACCCCCCACCAACTTCATCAATACACAAATAGCAAAAATACAAAACTTTCTTTAGATAATATATATTTTTAAAAAACTGATTTCTATCATCATTTATCACATCTCTGTTTTTATCAGAAAACCAACGTCTGCACCTCAAACAAGCAAAACTATTTTGGGATATTTAGTCTTTTTAGAATTTGACTTTTTCATACAGGTTTTAACGCTCATACAAGGAAAACCCTACAATACCTCTGTTCAGCATAAGAATTGCCAGAATAAGGTTAAATATTTAGACGACCTGGTAGCTACCTTGCTAACTTTAGCTTTTAGCAGCTTGTCGTCAGTTCCGTCATTTCTCTCGAATGTGATGACAAATAGAAGACAGATATACAGCAGTTACATGCAAATATACAGCAATAATATTTGGCTTCCTAGCAGTAATGTTAGAAATCAGCCTTCCTTCTTTCTTAATCAGCTAATAAAAAAAAAAACAACTTGAACCCAACAACCCACCAAAATCACTGAAACAAAAGTTCCTCGCACCTTCAAAATACATCATCATTAAGGGTTTTCCTCGTCTTTAAACTGGAAACTCTCGCTCTAGTGCAGTGGTTTTCAAAATGGTCCTCAGGGCCCCCCAGACAATGTTTTTGCTCCAACCTAACTTACAATGCATAATAAAAAAATGTGAACCGTCTGTGAGGCCCTGAGGACCGATTTGAGGAGCACTGCTTTTGAAGCTTCAGCTGCACTACTGTAGGAGGGAAATAAGCAGGCTTACAGCAGATGTTACGTTATTAATGTTACAGGGTGACTGTTATACATCAAGTTGTGAAATAAAGCAACAAAAAGAAGGAACATGGCAAGAGAGCACTCAGTATATAAATCTTTTTCCTGTGAGGCCCATTCTCTTTATGAAGACTCCAGTGACATCTTTCTTTACTGTATACGCCAAACTGTGTTGAGCATGAACTAGGAAAACAGATAAGGCTGAGTGTGGTAGCTATGCATGTATGATAATCACTCCACATGCAGAACTATTCAGTTATGACCAGACATTTCAGGTTTTCTTCTGTTTTCACTGTGCAGTCCAGAAATAGAGGTGTTTGAAGATCGGATTGTTCATTCCTAGTTTTAGCCACATTGGTAAGGGGTGGTTCGTGATAAAGGTTTAGAAGTTGAGTGCAAAACTACAAGAATGGCTGCAGATATGATGCAAATAGGCTTTAGAATGCTACCATCCAGTGGTTAAAGTCTGTAAATGCTCATAATTTTCTTCCTGGCACAAATGTGCTACTGTTCTTTAAACATTTCTTCTAGTATTTTGTCACAAACATGAAGGTTATATATTGATATGCAGCATGAGGGGGGTTTGCTTTTTTCCATTAATGACACAAATCCCTTAAAAATGATGGAATGTTTAATGGAATCCAGTACTGGAGTATGAACCGCTTGTTTATTCTCCACCACAGCAACTATTATGATAAAATCAGACCAATAAATCATGCCCAGTGCCTCTATAGAGCTGCCATTTCAACAGACCTGACAGAGAATTAATCATGCTTACATAAGCAGTGCTTTTACTGAAAGCTACTGCAAGTATAATTATAGCTTCACACACACATACACACGCACACACCGCCTCTCAAATGCAAGCTGAGAAAGTATGGTCTAGGTGAAGCCGAAACTGTCAGAAACGTGACAGTATTTATGTAATACATACACTCAAACACCAGATTACTATTCAGCAAATCTAATTAAATCAGCAGAGAATTCCTTAAATTATCCTGGCACCTTCACAAAAGACAAGGTTTAAAAAGCCACGTAAAATAAAAAACGGAGATCATAAGCCACGCTACGCTTAAATATTTCTAAATGTCCCCTTGTAGCTATAAAATTCCAAATGACATTTTTGTCAAAATTGAGTTCTTCACAAATCTTTTTTTATGACAGATTATTAACATCATGTGAGGTGTGTTTTAAAGTTTTGGCCTTTTTATCTAAAAAAAACAACTTTGAATGCCAGTTTCTCAAAACCACTTGGACTGAAGAGAGCACTGTACGATTGCAAGGGGATGATTTTTTTTTTTTTTATTCCCTCATAATTCTACATCATAATTTAATTTGAAATAAAACACTATTTAAACACAATTACATAACTGCCACCTCAATTATGCAAAAATAGGCAAAATTATCAATACAATTATTTTACAAAGAAAACAAACCCAACACAGAAAGAGTTGACCTGGAGGAGTGTCACAAAGCCAAATTTAAGCCAAATGTCAGGGTTGTGCAATGGACAAATTGTACTTGGAGTTTAAGTTATCCAGCTTTACTGATAAATCCTGCTTTGTGAAATACCCTTGCAGCATGTATTCTTATGATCAAGCATGCAGATGAGCTTCCAAGACAAAGCCAAAAGTCATTATGAATAGGACGAAAGCCTTACTGGTTTCATATGGTTGCAGGTTGACTCTCCAGCATGATCCCAGACTCCTGAAAAAAGGGGGTTTGTTTACTGACATATAAACTGTTTTTGCAGACTTTGCCTCATTAAAAGTACTCAGACTGAAAGAAATAATAACATAGACCTAATTCAACCTGCTTTCATAAACTTGGTCATACAATGAATGCTTAAAAAAAGAATTAGTCAAAGTAACAAAGAAATGATGAAATAAAATGATGAATGCCATTCCATAAGGTAACAACCTTTTTATTTCACTAACAAAAAATGCTCCCACAGGTCAGTGTGGTAAAGCAGCAGACCATAAGAAATTCTTAAAATATTTAACCTTTTATTAAGATCACAACACTGCAGTACAACACTGCAAGCAAGTCAAAAAAATTAGGGCTGTCAACTACAGTCAAAAGGTTCATGTACAGTTATATATGGCATTTATCAGTTTTACCAGTTAACAGTCTGTTGTGTCTGATCACACGAGCTTTCAGCTTTTGTCAAAATGCAGTTAAACTGTTTACTGAAAGCCTCTAGGAACACTGGGGTAGCCTCTTTGATCGTGACATCATGGCCAAGCTCTTGACTAAGTGAAGTGACACCTTTTCCCACAATCCCACAGGGCACAATGTTCTCGAACCACCTCAAATCAGTGTTGCAGTTCAGAGCCAATCCATGAGAGGTCACATATCTCCCGCAATGGATTCCTGAAATATATATAGTGCATCATAAATAAAATGTATTATTATTACTGTTATTAAACCTAAATTTTCAAATGTGTCTAAAATATAACTAAAAAAACAAGAATTTACCAATTGCACATATCTTGTTGTTTCCAACCCACACACCAGTGTCTGGAGAGGTAGACGCATTGATCCTGAATTTGCTGCACATCTCAATCACTGTCCTTTCCAGCTCACATACATACCACCTCACACTCTTCCGAAAACAGCCTAGGTTGAGGATGGGATAGCAAACCAGCTGACCTGGCCCATGGAAAGTAATCAAGCCCCCTCGATTTGTGCGGAAAAAGTCTGCACCCAGATCTTTCAGTCTCTGCTCTTCTTCAACGGGGTACTGCACTCGCCTAATCCCAATGGTGTAAACAGGATGATGCTCACAGAGTAGCAAAACGTTCGGAGTCTGGCTTGAAGAATCAAAATGTTGTCTGATGTAATGCTGCTGTATCTGTAGGGCACTGCGGTAAGCAATCCTCCCCAAATGTACAACACTGACTGGGGTCTTTCCAAGTGACATTTTGACTTTAGAGACTCAGCGGCACTCAGGCTTGCACTGTCTGGACAGCTGGAGTAGGTACAGCAATAAACAATTTTGTTATATTATACATTACCAATTCAAACATTCTATACAAGTTTCTACACTTAATGTCTTTTGATGTTGTACTCACAAACATGAACAGAAACGTATTAATAAGTACAAACAACGATATTTTGAAAATGAACATGATAAAGGAAATTATACCAGATGTATTCAGATGCTACATGAAGTATTTTTTAAACCAAGTTCTGAATATTTGTGCTGCAAAAAAAAAAAAACTGTTGTGGCACAAGTTGGTTAGGAAGACTTAGCAACATTAGCATCATTAACAAGAACCAAAAGGCTACAGAGCCCAAGCAAACACAATAAACATCCTTGTCAGTACAGTAGTTTAATAATACGCTAATAGAAAGTTTAGTAAGTTAACCAACTAACCATTCAGCCATGCAATATTTCACCATGTGCTCTAAGACAAATGATAAGAAAGGTAAGTGAGAAACTTCCAGTCAGCCTGAATGCAGCGGGAACAATTATGCATTAAGAAATAAAATACGCTCCATGCAAAACTCACCTTCTACAAAAAAAGGAAAGGTTTGAAATATCTGATGTAATAACTCTGGTCAGACAAAACGAAGTTTTAACAGAAAGTATGAGGCAGAAACATTATCATAATTATAGTATTAAGGTTCCTTCTCTGCAGACAGTGCTGAAATTATTACACATCAAAGGAAACAATTATTTCAAATATAGAGCTAAAATAATTCAATTCTGCTTTCTAAACTGAAGGTGGATGTAGGCTTGCACGGCTTACTTGGTCTAACCAGTCTCCTGATCTCCTGATCCCAATGAAAGATAATGGGGGATTTCATGAAGTTGATCAGGTGGACCCTCATAGCTAAGAACTCTTATTAGGATCTAATCCTACATCAATTATTTTAGCCATCAATTCTTTTTTTTTGAATACCATAAAATTTGCAGCGATGTGATTGAGTTCATTTGGTTTGATACTGGAGTCTGCAGTTAGTATAAAGTGTTATGTTATGTAACTTACATGAACTAATGCATGCAAAATAATTATAATGTACACATTATCTCATTAAAGGTCAAATACAGCAGTCGAGTCTTAAGCAAAAGCAGCTTCTCAGTACAAAACAATGCACACTGTAAAATAAAGTCAAATTAATTGTGAACACAGATCGATTATTATGGGTCACATCGATTCACTGGATCATGGACTATTTTGGTTGATGCATCGATACAAATCTTACAAAATACATCCCTACCCATAACCTTGAGAGCTACCTTCAAGAGGAATGGAACAATGCTACAAAGACCTAATTAAAGGCATGTAATAATTACTGTTTACACAAAGTAAAAAGGAGGCAATGTTGCATAAAATTATTTAACACAAATGCATATTTTTCAGAGAGGTGACGTGGAAATACTGGCATGTACTAGCAGATATTGCACACGTGTTTTGAATATATGCAAATGCATGTAAATCTTTTTTCTGTGTAAGAAACTGTTGTATTAACATTTTTATATTCTCAATCGCTGTAAATATTACACAAGTTCAACGATGTGATAAAAGGGCAACAAACAAATGCATTTTAGAAAGAGTGGTGAACAAACGTGACTTTTAGTTCTATACACCCATAACCACCACCACGTATTCCCACAGTGTGCTTAGTCACAATACCTGCTAACACGGAGCACTGTTTCCTTCAGTTTGGCAGCGCAGTGAGAAATAAAGCATTGAACAGTAAACAGTCTGTGTGAACCTGTGGGCCGCCATTTTGACCACAGATAATCTCAGAAGGCGAGAGACGCAGACAGACGAAGAATACTTGAATCTGTTTCATGAGCTGTTCAGTGTTGACTACGGTAAAATAAACACATAACAACTAACTTTGTTAGTTGTTAGAAAAATATTTCTGGAAGAATCTTCATAAATAAATGTGCGTTGTTAAGCTGGTAGTTTTGAGATTTGTTTTCAGGTTAAAAAAGCAGGCCGTCTGCTCACAGTAACGTACACATGTTCGTTGTCTTAACATCTCGGGTTTGTCTTTTTACTTCTGTGGCCTTTTAGGGATTGTACAGTAAGAGAGTGCCACCTGCTGGCCAGGAGAGTGTTTTGATTAGCCTAAAAAGGGTCAAGGACACAAAATGAATATACACCGATCCAGCATTACATTAACAGTACTGCCATATAAAGTGAATAACACTGACTATCTAGTTAATTTCACAGTGGGGCCTGTGAGAAAAGTGAGATACATTAGGCATCAAGTGAACAGTCAGTTCTTGAAGTTGATGTACTGGAACAGTCTTTGATTAGGGCCTTATTTGATGGCCAGGTGATATCTGATGAGTTAGAACATCTCTAAAACAGTAGGTGTTATGGAATGTACCATGTATGCAGTAGTTAGTCCCTACTAAAAGTGATACAAAAGGTTAATGCTGATTTCTAATACTGATAGAAAGGTGTCAGAACACACAGAGCACCATTAGTGTATAT
>JBBPDA010000001.1:28010483-28075404 GCA_037974385.1 Arnoldichthys spilopterus | reverse complement strand
TATAGTGTGTGTTAGAAATATATTTTATGTGAGTATATTTTCTGTGTGGAAACTGTAATCGCTGTGTATTGTGTGACACTGATTGGAACCGTTGATTGATTATTGTTGGCGTTTTTTGCTTGTTACTGACCAATTATCTGTTTTGTTTTGGTGGAGACCTTGGGTCTGAGAAAGGTCTTAATATATAAGGTTTTATTATTTTGATGCACCAATCAGACTTTTTTTTTCCAGGGTATGGGCCGATACTGGGTATCGATCTAATACTAGTGATTAATGAATAAGTTGTACGTCTGCTGCAATGTCCTTTTTAATAATTTTAATACCATAGCAGTCCTCTAATTCAAAAGCCTCCACTGATCCTAAACACGCTCAAAAGTTAACATGTCACTGAAATTAAGAAAATTCAAGCTTCACTCATTTCTGTTTTCTTCATCTCTCCCACAGATATTTTTTGTTCACCTACCCAAATATTTAAGGCTGGAGAAACGCGACCGGAGTACGAAAAACAAAAGATTAAGGTCAGTTTCCAAAGTGTAAATGGAAGCATTGTGTCCAGGTGACCCAGCAGTTGATCCCCTACACTAGTGATATTGGCCAACTCCATATACAGAAAAGGAAAACTAATAAAAAAAAAACTAAACCTGAGGAGGTAACTAAAGAACTGGGGGATTGTTTGAGGGAAAAAATACACACAATAATACAAGCCTGATTATCTTCTTTATCTATAAAATTATCCATATGAAAAGTAGCTGAAGTGACAGGTTGTGTTTCTAGGTGACTGTGGATGAGGAAACCGAGGAGAAGAAGAAAAAAATTTCTCACCATAGGAAAGAGGAATGCGGGCTGCTGCACTTTCAGGATCCTGTATGTTTTACTCTTTTCTTTTTATTAAAAAAGTATGTGGTTACTCGCTTTGGTCTGTCTAAACAGATGGATTCTATCCTTTTTAGAACAAACTTTTATTACTTCTGAATATGTGGCACACATGAATTTTCCAAGTGCTGTGATGTCACGTTTTTTTTCACTTCTGAAAACACATACAAGTGTGATATACTTTGTCATATCAAGCCAAGTATTAGGACCTCTTGTTTATATTGCTATTTTATCGCATTTTTGTAGAAGTCTTTTGGAGTTCTGTCAGACTCTGAAAATGAGGAGCCAATGGGCATGAGGACGAGGCATGTATCAGCATTTGTGCGGAAAACAAGGTTCTCCCCAGCATTCAACAGAAGGTAATGACACTTTATGATCAGAATTCCACTTTAAGCCAGTATTTTTGTAGGGATGCCTAGTATGTTACTTCTTTTGTTGTTACTTCTGTTGCAGTTTTCAGAATAGTGTTGTGAAGAGGAGTCGAAGCTGTACTGACTCTGAGGAATGCAGAGGAAAAATTAAAGCAGTGTCACATGTTCCTGTGCCAGAGAAAGTATGAATTTGAATACTTATGCAATGTTAAATTATAACCAATTCTTAAAATATTAAAAAATTCTAAGGGCATTTTAATTATAAAATTATATCTAAAAAAAAAAGAAGTCTTAGTATATTATTTTAATTTATATTACAACACTGTAGGTGGTTCAATCAGTTACATCTGTCTTTTTAAATAATAATAATTCTGAATCTCACCAAAATAATTTAATGGTATAAAATTATGTAAATTGTGGGTAATCCTTTCATAAAGAATCAAATTGGAACACATGTAGTACAACATGTTCTACCATATTTATTCTTTCAAGTAATAACACTTGAGAAGACATTGTAGGGGTCCAATGTGTTTTCAGATGTTGTTTGACTAAATATGTATCATATGCTTTTACACAAAATGTTATATTTAATCCTAAATCAACTCATAACCTCAACTTAACTTGGCCACTGTTGATAATCAGTTTTGATAATGAATTTCAGCAGAAAGTTTTTGCATCTAGATATTTTTCTAAAGGGGAGAACCAAAAAAATGTGACCACTTACTCTTATTGGCTGAACAGAAAAATATACATTACTGTGTTGTTTTTCAGTGAGTTGAAAGCAGGCTATTTTTGTAGTTTAGTTTCCATATTTACCAATACCAAGTTTTTTCTTACTGCAGGCCAGTGTCACTCATAGTTTCAACGCTGGAATCCTCCTGTCCTCAGAAAACAGTCGTTCCTTCTCAGCACCTGTTCTCCCTCTTGACAAGAGGCATCACTGGCGTTCGATACTGGCTTCTCCTGCTACCTCCTTAGTGCCTCACATTAAACCAGAGAGATCGATCAGCCCAGAGAGCAATGACAGCATCTCAGAAGAGCTGAACCACTTCAAGCCCATTGTCTGCTCCCCATGCACCCCACCAAAGAGGCTACCTGATGGGCGGTTAATGGAGCCCACTATTGTGAAGTCCACTCCAAGGAACCTTACCCAAAGCCTCCAGAAAACCACCAGCTACGAAGCCAGCCCCACCATCCTACAGAAGTGGAAGCAGATTGAGGTAGATCGTCAGTGCATCAAGGTGACCTCCAAAGGCACAATCACCAGCCCAGTGGCAGATGATCTGAGCATCAAACAGAGCTCTGAAGAAACAGAAAGCAAGTCCTGTTATTGTGTTCCAGTGGGGAAGGGCTTGCATGGTCAGAAATGCACTTGCAGTTCAAAGGCAAATGTTTATGGAAAGATAGATGTTTGTGAAAAGAAGAAAGAGAAGTCTTTGAGTAATAAGCGACGCTTGATTTTTGATCAGTGTGGCAGGGAGGGGGACACACAATCAACAGTAAATGCAGCCCCTTCACTGATAACGCTAGCGAGTTCTATGACTTATAAGTCATCCCATGCTTGTGAAATGCGCTGCCCTCCTTCAGAACAGGGTGAAATTTTTAAATCGCCCATGAGTGGCAAATATGCTGGAGTAAGTCATTGTAATCAGGGTACTGAGGACCTTCAGGACCTAAAGAATGAGTCCACAATCAGGAGTTGTGTACCCAACAGACCTACCTCAAGAAGGGGCAAGAAGAGGAGCCAGAAAACCAAACATTTAGAATTGACTGGGAAGATAAAAATAGCCAGGACAGAAAGTGTCTATGGAACACAGCATGGAGACAGTGATTTCCAAGTTAAACGGACGAATCAAGAGAGAAAGGACAGAGAACTGGCACTAAAGCTACAAAGACAATTTGACAAAGAATGCCAGCTAGTAGAAAGGCATAAAACAAGTTCTGATAAATATTCTCTACGGTCCTGGGTCTCTGTAGATGGTCGAACAGTGCATAATCCACGCAGATCGGGGAGAATATCCAGAAGGGTCAAACACTTCAATTGTAAGTCTTAAATCAAGATGGAAGTGCAAAAGCTTGTTCAATCTTGAGTTTTCTGTTCAACATGAGGATACAATGGTGCTTTAGAGAATGTGACCTCTTTATATCAGGATAAAGAGAACCCACTTAAACAAAGGAGACAAAAATATTATACTTGGTAATTAATAACTTTAAAAAAGGTCCAGTATTATATATGTGTCCGTGGCAAAAGTATGTGAACCTCTAGGATTAGTAATTACTTTGAAGGTGAAATTACAATAGTAGTGGGTGATCTAGGCAAAAAATCAGTTTTGATATATACACTTACCAGCCACTTTATAGGTACATCTTGCTAGTACCAGGTTAGACCCCTTTTTGCCTTGGGATGGACATGATCAGCAACAATACTCAGGTAGGCTGTGGCGTAGGTACGAAGGGGCCTAAAGTATGCCAAGAAAATATCTTCCACACCATTTCACCACCAGCCTGAACTGTTGAAACAAGACAGAATGGATCCATGCTTTCATGTTGTTTATGCAAAATTCTGACCCTACCAAATGAATGTCGCAGCTGAAATCAAGACTCCTCAGACCAGGCAACGGTTTTTCCAATCTTGTATTGTCCAATTTTGGTGAGCCTGTGCAAATTTTCCTGTTTCCTGTTCTTGAAATGACAGGAGTGGCACCCGGTGTGGTCTTCCGCTGCTGTAGCCCAACTGCTTCAAGGTTTGACGTGTTGAGTGTTCAGAGATTGTTTTCTGCATTTTAATGAGTGGGCAACTGTTGCTCTTCTATTATATTGAACTAGTCTTTTCATTTTCCTTTGACCTCTGATATCAACATAACATTTTTGTGCCGCTCACTGGATATTTTCTCTTTTTTGGACCATTCTCTGTAAACCTCAGAGATGGATGTGCATGAAAAAACCAGTAGATCAAGTCTGAATGCCCAAATGCATTGAGTTGCTGCAATGTGATTAAGTGATCAGCTATTTGTGTTAACAATCGATTTAACAAATGTACCTAATAAAGCGGCCAATGAGTGTAGCATGGTATAGTGATGTGATGTTTTCCAAATAGCAACCTATTGGATAACAGTCTATTTATGTTGGGACATTAGCAAAGGGGGTGGGGGGGTCCAGTTTTACACTTTTAACATTGACCTTAAAATTTAACCCGAGGATGAAATTGCAAAACTAGTTTAAGGTACCGTATCATTGGAGGATACTTGCATAAATAAAACATCATTGTTTTTGTTTTGTTTTTTTTTTAACCCCAATCCAGCATTTGCTTTTATGGTCATATACAGAGCCTTGTGAAATACCAGGGAAATGTAAGTGTGTTTGACCTTTGTGTGTTTCACAGACCTCGCTGGTTAATGCCCTTGCCTCTAATGGATTGTTTTCCTGTAGTTTTCTTGTGGTGTAACTCACTAGTTGCTGTGGCACAACGTCATAAGGGGATTTCTGAGGACCTCATAAAAAGAGTTGTTAATGCTCATCAGGCTGGAAACGTCTGTAACTAAACCTCAAGAGCTAATGTGCAGGGCTGACTGACAGTAATGTTAATGTTTAGTTTTTGCTGCACAAGAGGGTCACACCAGATACAGAAAGCAATGGTCCAAATACTTTTGCCATTCATAGATAGTAATATTTGACCATTTCCCTCAGTAGATACATGACAAGTAAGTGAGTTTTGCCTCATTTGTACAATTGGGTTCTCTTTATCTACTTTTAGGAAAATCTAATGTTTTATGTCAGATTTATGCAGAAATTTTGAAAGATCTAAAGGGTTCCCCAACTTTCAAGCACCATTGTATGTTTTGGAATAGTCTGGAGACTGCTATGCTTGTCATTGTATTTTCTCCCCATTGCATGTATAAAGGAGTTTACCCAGTTAAAGTTATTATACATGATACATTTATAGGAGAAACTTCTTTCCTTAACATATTTGTTTCAGAACATTCAATTTGCTGGTACACTTAACCACTATTTAAAAAAAAAGCATTTAAAAGGAGCTGAAAGGTTTTCCTCCCCAGGGACTGTTATTTTGATTTATTGAATACTTTTAAAGAAAAACACAAGAAATCACCTATGTTTATGCAATATATTGTCACTGTAAATGTAATGTTTATTTTGTTAAAATCCAGAAAAGGCACTAATAATGAAATTCTGAATATCAGATGTAATTTAACAGCAATTAGCTCTTTGTTTCTTTTTGTATTAACAAAACATATTTCTCAAGTGCTCAGTAAGTATGATGTCAATGATTCTGACTTGAATATCTGGCCAATAGACACATACAGTGCTTTTATCCAAATGTGGATAGCACTATAAAGGCTTTATATGCATTACCCAACTTGCCTCATTTGTTATTTCAGTTTAAGAGTGTTTATCTTGCTTTGAGAGATTTTATTCTAGTTTAATTTTTAATGAATTAATATTTAGCATTCTTTCCATGTTGTGCATAATGTGTGCACATATGTGTGTTTTTCTTTTTTCTGTATTTTTCATTGAATATTATTCACTACTACAAATGACTGTTTTTGGAAAGTGTATATCATAAAAGGTTTTTTGTCATACTTCGCAAGCCTATATCTTATGAACTTTACCTTAAAAATGAAACTTGCACTATATGTGAGCAGGCTTATTTATATACTTTGCTTAGAATAAATCACTGTAGACTGTTCTGAAAATAGAAATGTCTTTGACATTTTGTAAATGTGCCAAATTTCTGATCTTGCCATTTTCCCCATTGTAATTTCAAAGATTTTATTTTCTATATGCTTTGTTGATACAATATGTATAATTAGAATTTACCATTAGATATCCTAGATCTTTAGTCAGTAGTGTATAATGGGCCCTAAAAAATACTGTTCAAAAGGGATTTCATTGAACTTTCAGAATCTCTGCATATTTTAATTGTTGAGATTTAAACATATTCACTCAGAGTAGTCCAATGTGCAGTGGTTCGTTGAACAGATTCTTTCCAACTCAGATTTCTTTATAATAGTGGTGATTAGAACCAGGGTTTAATGTATATAATGCCAATACAGCTGTTTTATTAACTATCCAAAAACAAAAGTGAGCTCACAGTTTCACAGAGTTTTTATATGTAATGTGGAAAAGATTTCTTTAGAGACTGTTTTGCCTTAGAAAAACCTGCATGTTTCATGTGTTTTAGGTCAAACTCTGATCACCAAATGTATGTAAAATTGTATCTCTTCAGACTATTCATATGCCTGGTTCCCATCATCACCATTGTAAAAAAAAATATAATCTCTGAGTTTCTTTAGAATGGTCCACTCTGACTGACCTTGTTTACATCTAAACCATTTATATATATATATATATATATATATATATATATATGGGACGTGAAGGATTAGACTGATTTGGCTTGGCTTGGCCTGGCTGGGCCTTGCCTGTCTGACTTAAAAATATGTTATCTATTTGGCTTGTATGTTAGATTGCATTCAGAGAATGTTGTGTACGCTTTAAAAATCATGTGAGTAATTTTGAACAAACATCCATTTTTGTAAACTATTTTAACGGTATGACCTTTTATGCCATAGGATTGTGTGATCACAGTTCAGATAAATATAATTAACCATTTCTGAATTACAAGCAAGAAAGAAATGTAGCATATCAAAAGGTTTTCATGATGTTTTTCCATTTTGCATTTTTTTTTCTTTATGTGCTCAAAGAAACAAGCATTACTCCACTGTAGAATTTCATTAATCTGACAGACCCAATTATTGGTGTTCATATCAGAATTTGATAATCAAAACATGACTGGTTTATGACTTCAATTTAAAGTTCAATTGTATGTTTCTTTTTACAATATTTTTTCACACATTGAAAATTTCATGTCTCAGACTTTTCAAACTAAAGGAAATTGATTCTTCAGGTAAAACTAGAAACTCTCTCTGACCATTTTATTCATTAAAGCTGATTAAATAATAAATATAAAAATAAAGTACAATTTTCCTACTGGGCAGCAGGTTTCTTGTTGTTCATTATTCATTTTGCACCTTGAAGAAAAACACTTATGTTGTAGTAGGGCTGGGGGATATGGCCTATAAAATGTGATGCATATAATCATACCATGATTCTTCTAGTGGTCCAAGCAATATATAGTCATGTGAAAAAATAAGTGCACATCATTGAAATTGTTGATTTGACTAGAACCTCATACAAGTGAAACCTGCTTTCTTTTAACCTGACATCTATGGTCTGGTGTTCTCTTTGCTATTGAAGTGTATCACTAATGCTAAGTGTACACTGATTGACAGCTTTTGGAAATCTCTTTCAAAAGCCTCAGACTGGAGGCAAATCAGCTCTCAATTGCTATGTGTGAAATGTTCAAAGATGCCATCCAAGAGAGTGGCCAAGATCTCGTATGCTTGATTTGTAGACCATGTAGCCATGCTTTTTGTACATCAACAAACATGTTGATGGCAACAGCAAAAGGCTACATGGACTCAAAAAACTGAAGACAATTTAGTCAGGCCTTGGCAGGAGCACCAGTGCTTTTTTGATGTTTCTGATGATGTGTATCGCAACTATGTAGAGAAACAGAAGAGGTGGAGAGAAATTGCTAATTTGACCTAACTTCACCAATTTCAGCTCATGCCAACTGCGAAGCATAGTGGTGTAAATCTCATGGTTTAGGGTTGATTTTCTCCATCAGGGACTGGGCAGCTTGCAGTCATTGAATCAGACATAAATTCTGCATCATACCAACGAGTGCTTGAAGATGTGTGAGGCCATATGTCCAAATGTTGAACCTAAACTATCCTAAGCACACTTGCAAATCCAACAATGAATGGCTCAGAGTCAGTGTCCAAATTCGAACCCCATTGGAATATTGTGAAAAGGGTTTGGAAATGGTCAGCACATGCGAGAAGGAATTTAGCAGGGACAAAATTGCAGCACGTCGATGTCAGAGTGGCATACTTATTAGTAAATTATGCATAACACATACAATATGTTATTTCTGCTAAAGGGGCAATACTAAGGTCCAAGAGTGTACTCTCTAAAAGGAATATTATATTTATTGATATGTGTGCAGAATATGTCATATAAAAGGCAAATCTTTCTTGTGATTTAGTTTACATATATTCCCGTAAAACATGTTGCATGAAGTTATATTCAATACCTGAAACAAGAATAAATAGTCGATCCTAAAAACACCGATTTCAGGCAGGCGGCGTGGGGCAGGCCCGGGTCTTGCGCTCGGCCGCGCAGTGTTGTCAGCGTCCAATCAGAGAGAGCCAGGTCACAGCGACCGACCGGGAAAGAAAAATGGCTGCGAAGAATGGGAAGAACGGTTTGCTGGAAAAAGTAAGACTTTATGCATTTTTTTCGGGGGTGTTACAGCAGCGCGGTATTTGCTCGTTCCTTAATTTCACTTAATTTATGTATGGAAACGCTGTAACAAACTTCGTTGAGCGAAGAAACCTTAACAAGCTTCTGGCTCGCTAACGGCTAGCTGACTAAACAACACAGACGTGGAGAAATCGCGAGGATGTGGCCGCTTTCACACATAGTTTTGTGCAGCTGTGTGCACCACTTAGGTAGACACATGCATAACAAGACACATTGAAAGCATGTTTAATTTAGACCTAAAATTTTCAAGTGTCAGGTCATGTTTCGTGTCCGTTTCTGCTACTGTAGCTTGTGTCTGTAGCGGTTTTGCTGAATTCTCTTATGATGGAAAATACTTTGCAAATAACAATAAGCTTTACGTACATCTGCATTTCTGAGTAATAACTTGATAATAACTAGATCTTCATAATAATGTCGAGTAAAACGCTGTTGGGAGCATGTTTAGGGTAGGGTAACCACATGCCCTGCTATAGGTGGGATTATATATAATTGACGTTGAACTGCATGGCTATGTTTATTGCAGTGAATCAACAGTATGGAGTAATATGCCTTCTGTCCGCTGTATGGAAAAGTGTAGTGACTTAATTTTGGGTACATTTACTACATACGACATTGGTAACAGATGTTAAGAGACTTTCTATAGTTACAGTTATAGATGTGTGTTTTTAAGGTTGTTACTGCCCAAAAATAATGGTGGCTCATAAAATTATTGAGTTCTTATCATAATTTGCATTTGGAGACATATTCCACTATTGGGGTAAAACCATCATTGAGTGCATGTTGGGGTCCACTTTTACCTTTGCTTCTTTGAGGTCCACATGCCAGCAATACAGTAGTGCTTGAAATGTTGGAAAATTGCTGTTTCTGTATTTTTGCACAATTCCTAAAATATTAAAGGTTAAAAAAAGACAAAATATTATACTTGGTAATTTATTGAAAATGATACTATATTACAGGTCTGTGAGTGGCCAACAAATGGCAACCTCTAGAATTTGCAGTTAACTTGGAGGTGAAATTAGTCAGATGTCAGATGTTTAATTTTTTAAAAATCTTAAAGATTTTCAAAACACATGTTTGTGTAAGTGTTATGACCCAAACAAAGGAAATTTCTGAGAATTTTAGAAAGTGTGGCTGATAATTGGACTGCAAAAGGTTACAAAACTATTTCTGAAGAGTTTGTACTCTACCATCCCACAGTCAGAAGTGTACACATAGAGTTCAAGACCAGTTTTACCCCCCACAGGAGTGCTTGACCAATAAAAATTTAACAATCTCAGAGGTCACAAAGGAACTTATGATAACTTTTGGTAATAAGTCTTTTGGAAAAATAGTTTGTAGACAGATGAGACCAAATATTTTGGTTTAAATAAGACATACAATGTTTGGAGAAAGGAAAGCACTGCTCTTCAGCATAAGGTCTTTATCCCATTTGCAAAACATGGTGAGCATGGTTTTCTGTTTTTGGTCTTTTTTGCCTCTGGCCAGGGTGGCTTGCCATCATTGATGGAACATTGAATTCTCAAATAAGTTATCTGGGCATCTGTCTTTTAACTGAATCTCAAGAGAAAGTGTAGCATGTAACAAGACAACAACCCTTAGCACACAAGTCATTTTACCAAGGAATAGTTATTAACACTTAAAGTTAATTTTTTGGAATTACCAGGTCAATGTTATGACCCTAACCTAATAGAAATGTTGTCTAAGGGCATGAAGCAAGCAGTTTTGAGGCAGGGTTGATTTATCCAAATGATGTGTGGGGATGATAGACGGTTACCGGAAATCCTTAGAAGCAGTTACTGCTGCACAAGGGGATCACATCACATACTGAAACCACAACATGTTTCGGTTTCATTTAAAAAAAAAAAAAAAAAAAAATCACATTGCTGTTTATGTGCTTGTCTGGTTTGTTGGGGGTATTTGAAGCACTTGTGGTTTCTTATTAAAGCTAGTTCCTGAATTTTGAAGCCGGGGAAACTATAACTCCCTCACATTGTGTAAAATTCTCTGTTTTTAGTGGAGGATTGATGAAAAGCCTGTGAAAATTGACAAATGGGATGGTGCTGCTGTGAAAAACTCCCTTGATGATGCAGCAAAGAAGGTAAAGTGATTTGAAAAAAAATTTTGTTTTATTTCAAGGTCACTCCACCACTTCACTGATCTATTTCTTTCCTAATGCCAGGTTCTCATTGAGAAGTATGGGTATGTTGAAAACTTCAGCCTTGTAGATGGACGTCTTTTCATTTGCACAGTCTCCTGCCTTTTTGCCATTGTAGCTTTAATTTGGGACTACCTACACCCTTTCCCGGAGTCGAAACCTGTCTTGGCATGTTGTGTTATCTCATATCCTTTACATTTTTGGAGACGGACTGATTTGCGATGTTTGTTCCTTATGTACTGAAAAAGAAAAATGTACTACTTATTGCTGTGCAGAATACAAAATGTAAAGCACTAATTAATGATCATTTGTAGTATGAAGTATAAATGATAACTGTGAAAAATGAGTGATGGTGCTCGACTTCAGATATGTAAGGTTGCATTATGTATTGCTGTAAAGGGCAGTGTGTGTGTGTGGGGGGGGGGTTCTAAACTGTTATTACTTTTTTAAATTTTTTATCAAAAATCTTTAGCTTGGGTATGAGATCCGATATTGAAAGCTCAGATCCAAAGAACTTTCAGAGATTGTTGTTTCCTTAATGAAGTTGTACATATTTTATTATGATGGGCATCCTAACCTTGTATACCTCGTACAAAGAGAAAAACATCTTTCTCATGGCTGTTCAAAAAGATCCAGCTGGCATGGACCCAGACCACATCTGGCAGCTTTCCTCCAGTCTCAAAAGGTCATCCTTTTTAATTTCTCTTCTGTACAGATGACCTTTTATAGAAGCATGTGTTGCATATGTTGAAAAGTATTTGCTAATGCTTTGAAATATCTGCTGTAGGTTTGATGACCAATACACGCTGAAGGCCTCCTTTACAGATGGAAAAACCAAGAAATGGAGGGAGACCGAGTTCACCAAGTCAGTTGGTGTGTTCTTTGATGAAAACGGAACATTGGTGATGGACCAATATGAAAAGTGTGTTACAAAGCTGCATGACACATTGACAACAGAAAAGAAAACTAAGTAAAGCTGAGTGGAAACCTCCAATGTTCTGACCCTGGCACGCTGAAGGCTGTAATAGGCAGGGGGATTTGGGTGTGGGGCTGTGGGGGACGTGTGGAAGAAATTCAGGCCTGTGTGTTTGAGAGAATATCCATCAGCTTTGAAAAAGCATAAAAATCTTTAAGGTATTTTTGTTGCTTGTTGTTCATAGGTCCAATTTTATTTTCAAGAAGCATCACTTTTTTATATATAAAGGTTCAGCTTGAATAAATGTTTCTGGCATTCTTTGTGAAAGTAAGACGGTTTTGCAGTTGCTCCATAGAATATCTTATAGAATATGGTGCATGAACGTTGAAAAGAAAAATTGCTTCCCTTTGATACTCTGTCTTCATTCAGTGTGCTTAAAGTTTTGTTTTTTTCCCTAGCTATATAATACTCATTAATTTCAACACTTGCTTTACAGTGGGGTAGTCAGTGGTCTGCTAAATTTTTCCCTTACAAATTCTGCTTGTGACAATGCCTTATGAAAGATTGGAGTGAATGTCTTAAATTAAAAAAGTTTTCTTCTTCTAATTTTACATAGATAAACTCTATATTTGCTCTGGGCCTTAATGTGATTACTCTTTCTGAAAATTGCAAGTACATTTTCTAGTGCTAATTTTCCTTTTTTATATTACAATTGGCTTTAAGAGGTCAGGAATTATAACCTGCCCATACAGACTGTCTTTAGGCCCTATAGGTGTTATATTATGGAGTGGGTCCCCAGTCTCAGAAGTCTGGTACTGGACTAAATTGCTTTAATATTTGATCTTTTAAGGATCTATGTTTTTTAGTCCAGAACAGATCTTTTCTTGCTGTTAAAACCAACACCATATTTGTAACCTTGCTATGATTTATAGCAGGATAAGAAGTTGGTTAGTAATTCATGTTTTTGTGGGTTCTGTGTTTCCAATTTCCACAACTTCATTTAAACAGTTTTTGAAGTTTTTATTTATTTTGTAATGGTTTAACTTGTACTTTTGGATTAAATTTCTTTGTATGGTTCTTTTCAGCTGAATGCTACAGAGTATATGCCAGTTTTGTCAGTCATTTTCCAGCATTGGCTGTCCTCATTGTATGTGCTGTCCAAAAAAAGAGGGATAAAATAAAGTTGTAAAGGCATTGGTTAATGTGTTTTTAGTTTTCTTTCATCCTTTCACTTAAGTAGTGGTAGCCTAGTGGTGATTGACCTGGCCATGTGTTTAGAGGGCTATAGGTTCAAGGATATCACCCTTGAGCAAGGCATGTCCTGCTACACTGCATCCCAGGTGCTGTTAAGAGCAGCCTGCTCCGCCGCGTGTGGATGGGTTAAATTCAGAGGTCAGATTTTGCTGTCACTTTCATATTGGAAAATGTTATTTAAATATACAGAACCCATTTATAGAAAAGCTGGGTTATTTCCAAAAAAGCAATAGAAATGTGACATGAATTCATGTTTGATATTCATTAAAACACCATGCAAGTTACAAAGTCACCCATGTCAACTGCTACAGCTCAGTGTAGCAAATCTAATAAAGAGCTTTAAAAAGCCTCCACACTAATTAAAGTCAACCCTGCTTAGCTCAGGCTGAACCATGAATGAGATCATTAAAATGACATTGCTTAAGAAATGGGTCATTTATCCTAGCCCTACAGCCTCACCGGTACAACTTGTCCATGTATTAATGGCAATTATTGGGAAGACAATTTGAAAAAGGAGGGGTAGATGTTGTGCTCGTTGCATGCTGCTTACTGACCAGCAGATACGTAACTTACACACGGGACAGTGCTCTGGGTGTAGTGTGTTTATGCGCATGCCTTTAAAGTGGTGTGTTAGCGTGTTGTATCCCAAAGTTCTGCCGTATTGGTGGAAGTATAGGTCTTTTCATTTGTTTTATATACTCTATTAATCCCCAAGGGGATATTGTTAGCTGCATTTTACCCATCCAGAGTAATGAGCAGTAGCACACTTGAATCAGTGGGCAGCCACCAAGCCAAGGCTCCTAAAGAGCTCTTGGGGGTTATGTGACTTGCTCAAGGGCACTTCAGCCATAGGTTTTGGGAATCGAACCCGCGACCCTTCATTCACATACACGCTTTTCTAAACTTTAGGCCAAGGCTACCCCTGCCTCTTTCCCAACTTTTTACGAGTGCATTGCAGGCATCATCTTTGCACTTTTGTCAGTTAAATTAGGGTTCAATAGATTCTAAATGTTGATTTTTGCTTTTATTGCATGTAACAAAGTCTAAAAAGTTCTCACAAAAGTGAGTTTGTGGGTATACATTTAGGAATCTGTTAAATTCCATCAGCACCATTTTTCTTTTAGTTACTGAAGTAGTTGGACCTTCTCTTTTATCTACAACTGTGCTTCCTTAAACAAAGGTATGAAAACCTATTTCAATAAAATGCACATACTTTAAAATATCATCTTAATACAAATGTTCTTGGGAAACCTTCAGTGTAGTTCAGTATCATCATTCTCCCTGGGAGCATCTATTCCCACTTTAAAGAAACTGATGTGATTTCGAATGCTTCTTTAGTCCTACATATTTTGTTTTTCCAAAACAGTAACTTTTCAAGGGAAGGCAGCAATGTCCCTTACTTTTAATGGAAAAACCTTATAGAACAAGTGACCCTGGAGCATTCCTGTTGGTCTTTTCATCATGAAAGTTTCACACAATGTAAAGACCAGCTGCTGTGTTGATGTAGCATAATAAAAATGAAGAGAAGTACTTTTCCCTGGACAGCGACTATATATTAGCAGTACATCATCACTACACTCAGCTGCTTGTTCAAAATGTGTTCTCTTGGGTATAACAGTCAGTCCAGCCACTCAAAACGTATTCAGTGCAGCACTAGTTTTATTTCACTCTGTCATCTTTGACTACAGTGTTCTCTGAGCATTTCAGTTACACCATTGTTGTGTTAGTAGATGCTAAACTTGAGTTTGATCGAATGGGTCAGTGGCTCTGCAGTGAAAGCACATGTGGGTCAGTCAGCTTTGTTTCTGTCCTGCATGTGCACAATGCACGGCACGAGCTGAGCTGCTTTGACTGTGCTAATCCAATTACAGTCAAACGCAAGTGTTTTTATTGCGAATGTTTTCTTCCATGACTTTTCAGACATCTCTTTAAATCCATCAAACAATATATCGTGGCACTGTTTGTGGTGAATTACAGTCCACAGCACATATATAAGTTGAGAAAGAAAGTTACACCCAGTACAACATGAATAAACTACATCTACATGTCACCTGAAGATAAAAAAAACACTTTGTGTAAATTAGCACTGCATTCTGTAGAAGAAGAGATTAAGTGAACGCTCTTGCAGGACTCAATTCCATCAGGTTAAAATCGCAAAGCACAGCATCTGGAAATGAGCAAAGACATTAAACATTGTGCAACAGTTTCCATCATGTTTCCATCATCCTTTTCAAAGTTTTTTGCATCTTTACAGTACAAATGAATGACAAACACTTGTGAAACAAGCTCATAGAATTAGCAAACCGTTCACTTACTCTCCGTTGTCTTTTTATAGAGATTATATTTACTGTCATTCAAAAAAATCAAAAATTATATTTAATGTGTGATACCTGTATCTGCGAGGGCAGCCGTGGTAGCCCACCATGTATTCCTGGGCAAAGCAGTGCTTTCTGCAGAGCCCCCGGTAGCCACATGTCCAACCTTGTATATCTACGTCATCCGCTGAAAAATGATGACCATCAAACTTAATTTGTCAGAAATATTTTCAGAAATTTTCAGAAAAACCTAAAGTAATTGGAAGTCTTCTTTAAAGGTCGGCGGTAACTCCTCTAGACTGACCTATGACTTGTTCATTTACTACAAATAGGCCGTATTATACCTTCGCCAGCTGTCAGCAGCAGCAGAGTAAGTAGGAGCAATCCCAGTGCCCTCATGCTGTTAGCCAAACTGTACCTCGTATCATCTCGGGCATGGCAGCTGCCCACTCCCAGGCCCATTTATACACTATTCCAGCACCCATAGAGGGGAGGGGTAGGTGGGAGTAGGCCTAAGCAATGTTGACCCTATACAGTATGTAACACTTACAACATCTCTTTGCTTCACCTATACATGCTGTTCAAAATCTGTTCCTGTGCTGAGATACTACACAGACAAAAGGTCGAAAACATGGGCGGCAACGGGTTATAGGTCAAAGCTATGGTGTTTTTGCTCACAATGCAGGTGCATAGGAAGGCCAGGAATGCTGAAGGTTTATGCTATGATGTATACCAACATTGACTGTCTTCATATTCCCAGTTTGAATCTACTGTAAAGATTTTACTCTGTAAACCTCACTGAATGCATTTTCTAAGTCAACGCCACCATCCCTCCCCCATGCCCTCCACACACACACACACACACACTTGATTATTTGAAGCATAAATTTGCCTCTCTTATTACACATGTCGACAAGTTACTGCAGTTTAAATTCCTGGATAAACATGTAGTGGTGCTGCTGTGGAGGACGAGGGGCTTTGTCAGCAAAAAAGATTCAGAACCCACTGCAGCAACAGAGGCACATGCAAGCCCTTGTGACCAGCCCCACCCCTTCACACACACACGCTTTTGAAACCATCAGAGCTGGAGGGGGGAGGAAACCCCACGCTCACCTAAACCGAACTAAGAACATTTGACATGGTATGGCCAAGGTGTTCATAATGTTCTGTGAAAGACATGAAATCACTGAAATATTCTTGAAGTGGGAAAAAAAATTCCACACAACTAAGTTAATATGAAAACAAGGTCATTCAGAGTGAAAATGGTGCCTTGTGGAGAAACGTACTGACTGACTTCTTTGTAGTGGTGGTGATAGGAACCAGATATCCTGATCTTGACAAAAATATTAGGCATAATAATAATAATAGAATTATAATAGGCATTTAATTTACTATTCAAAAAGCTTATTATACACTTTTTGGTTAGGAAGCTGAAAGGAGGGTTAGACCGATTACAAGGGCCCAGTACTAACAAATTATCTGAAAATCCAAATATTTAATAATACTGGGGGCCAATATTATATTATTTTATAAAACCCAGAAGTTTTAGCAGTGCCATTGAATGTTTATAATGGTAAAACAATGGTAAATCTGGGGGGAAAAAGCTTATTTGGAGACATTTTTCATATTTGTCTGCCTTGTAATGGATATAAAATGGACAAATGGATGCACAAATCTCTTTAAAACCAAAACTTAATCTTTAAACTGTCATGAAATACTGTCTCAGGCATCAGGCAATGTATTCTTAATCATTTTGTGACAACTTTCTGTAGCTTTAGGCCCATTAAATGCTTTGATGTCTGATTCCCATCACCACTGTTGTGAACAACTGTTGACTAAACATATTCTCCCAGAATGAAGCATTTCACATCATATCACTCGAAATGACTTAATGATATTTTGACACATGGTTTACACGTGTGAGAGAGTGAACAGAAGAGTATTAGAAATCAGCCATAACATTAACACCACTTGCATATTAAGTGAATAACATTGACTGTCTAGTTATTTCATTACAATTGCATTTGTCAGGGGGTGGGATATAATTGGCAGCAAGTGAACAGTCACTTCGACAAGAGCCTTATTGTTGTGTTCTAGACGGCAGGTCTTGTGGATTGTTCCAGGTGTGCAGTAGTTAGTACCTGCCAAAAGTGATCCAAGGAAGGACAACTGGTGAATCGGCGACAGGGTCATGGGCGCCCAAGTAGCTATGATAGAAAGGGGACTGAACATGTGGTGCACCACAGTCAGAGCTGTTTCAGCTACATGAGCGGGATCTACACAATATTAGGCAGGTGGTATTAATGTTATGGCTGATACGTGTATATGTGCGTATATGGAGGTGAATACTGTTCCTGTCAAGTTATTTACGAAAACTATCCACTAGAGGGCGCGTGTGTGCCTCTTCCACAGTCAACCTTCGCGTTCTCCTCGAGAAACGTGTCATTACTGCCAATGTGGGAGCACTTTTTTTCATACTCAACATTTTAAATATATACATGCCCTTCAAATATATGCATGCCCTTACTTATCACAGAGAACAGTGTCGACTTTACGTTGCATCGTAGCAGTGCTGTCAACTCATAATGACAAATTAAAACAGACAAAAAGCTCCAGAAGTCTCAGAGATTAGAGATTAGAGTCTTTATTGTCGTTGCACAAAATATAATTATTTTTATAATATTTGTAATAATAATATAATATATAATATTAATTATTATAAAATTATTTTAATATAATATGTAAATATTATAATAATATTTGTAGTAATCCTAAGGTGCATTCACGAATAATAAGACATAATTAAAAAGGGAAATGCATAATATATAACTACAGTAGAAAAGAACATCCACCATCTAGTTATTTCTGAGTATATTACACATATTAAATTAGCTAACTGTTATACCCAAGTATATTTTATATCTCATATATTTTACCTGAGTATATTGCACATGTGAAATTAGGAGTGAATAAGGCGCAGAAGGAATATAAACATCATTTGCAATACATGCAACAGTGACTACTGTGAGGGGACAATAGAATGCAATAAAATAAAGCAGCCAAGTATTATACCTGAGTATAGTGCACATATGAAGTATTATACCTGAGTATAGTGCACATATGAGGTATTAAACCTGAGTATAGTGCACAAATGGGGTATTCTACCTGAGTATAGTGCACATATGAGGTATTACACCTGAGTATAGTGCACAAATGGGGTATTCTACCCGAGTATAGTGCACATATGAGGTATTATGCCTGAGTATAGTGCACAAATGGGGTATTATACCTGAGTATAGTGCACATATAAAGTATTATACCTGAGTATAGTGCACATATGTAGTATTATACCTGAGTATAGTGCACATATGAGGTATTATGCCTGAGTATAGTGCACATATGAGGTATTATACCTGAACATAGTGCACAAATGGGGTATTATACCTGAGTATAGTGCACATATAAAGTATTATACCTGAGTATAGTGCACATATGAGATATTATACCTGAGTATAGTGTGCATATGAAGTATTATACCTGAGTATAGTGCACATATGAAGTATTATACCTGAGTATAGTGCACATATGAGGCATTACACCAGAGTATAGTGTGCATATGAGGCATTACACCTGAGTATAGTGTGCATATGAGGTATCATACCTGAGTATAGTGCGCATATGAGGCATTACACCTGAGTATAGTGTGCATATGAGGTATCATACCTGAGTATAGTGCGCATATGAGGTATTATACCTGAGTATAGTGCACAAGTGGGATATTCTACCTGAGTATAGTGCACATATGAGGTATTATGCCTGAGTTTAGTGCACAAATGGGGTATTATACCTGAGTATAGTGCACATATAAAATATTATACCTAAGTATAGTGCACATATGTAGTATTTTACCTGAGTATAGTGTGCATATGAAGTATTATATCTGAATAAAGTGCACTTATAATGTATTATACCTGAATATAGTGCACAAATGGGGTATTATACCTGAGTATAGTGCACATATGAAGTATTATACCTGAGTATAGTGCACATTGCACATATGAGGTATTACACCTGAGTATAGTGTGCATATGAAGTATCATACCTAAGTATAGTGCGCATATGAAGTATTATATCTCAGTATAGTGCACATATGAGATATTATACCTGAGTATAGTGCACAAATGGGGTATTTATACCTGAGTATAGTGCACATATAAAGTATAATACCTGAGTGTAGTGCACATATGTAGTATTATACCTGAGTATAGTGCACATATGAGGTATTATATCTGACTATAGTGCACAAATGGGGTATTATACCTGAGTATAGTGCACAAATGGGGTATTATACCTGAGTATAGTGCACATATAAAGTATTATACCTGAGTGTAGTGCACATATAAAGTATTATACCTGAGTGTAGTGCACATATGTAGTATTATACCTGAGTATAGTACACATATGAGGTATTATATCTGACTATAGTGCACAAATGGGGTATTATACCTGAGTATAGTGCGCATATGAAGTATCATACCTGAGTATAGTGCACATATGAGGTATTATACCTGATTATAGTGCACAAATGGGGTATTATACCTGAGTATAGTGCACATATGTAGTATTATACCTGAGTATAGTGCACAAATGAGGTATTATACCTGAGTATAGTGCACATATGAAAACAGGAGTGAATAATGCGCAGAAGGAATGTAAACATGCATCTGTGGTATAAGAGTATGTGTTGTTTGTGCTGGCTGAAGTCTGTTAGCACAGGTTATTTGGTTTTCTTAATTTCTCTTATAGCTATGAAACTTTTTTAAAGTTTGTTCGTGAAGAGATGGACCTGAACCATCTATCCGAGGGCAACAACTCCAACCGGTGCTGTCCAGGGTGGGAAGCCTTCACACACAGCATTGGTCAGCTGCCTCTCTGACTGCGCGCTCGGATTGCTCTCAACACACGAAGCTGACGTTGGCTTAATCGCCAGTCCTACCCGACGCTATCGTTCCACCTTAAATTTAAGATAAAACGGAAAGTTCCAAACAGAGACCAGGTGCAGAAGATGCCAAACTTAGCATCTTCATCAGCGCGCCTGTAGGGGGCAGTGCAGCCAGTGACGTCACCGCCATCAGGCCGAGTGGCTGGCTTGTAAACAGAGTTGCTCTGTCTCGGGCAGGTTAGAGAGCAGCGCGCCTCGGACACTGCAGAGATCCAGCAGATGCGCAGGACCGTTTGGACGTAGACATCCACACACGGATCCTTATACTGCATCGCCCTCAGAAGGAATGGCATGTCTTATGGCAGCCTTCTCAGTCAACAACACTACTGTGACCAACTCTATCATAATGGTAAGAAAGAGAACCACTCTGTTTACCTGCGTTTTTAGCACTTTTCAGGTAAGAGCATAGCGTCCAGAACCCTCTGCATAGGGCACTACTTGTACTGATGAGGTCAGTAAGTTATGGTAACTCCTTACACTTTGCATGGAGGAAAATGTGCAATGGTCTTCAGAGGTTTGTGACTGTCTCTGTCTTTCTGTATGCACCAAAATACATGATTAAAATGATCCTTTTGTATTTTATTACATGAATATAACAGTTTTATTACATTGCATAAAAATTATTGTCTATCCACTGTTTGTGCCTGTGCTTGCGGCTTACTTTGCTCGGAAAACTGACAAATTAATATTTTTCATAGGATCATCCTGTGATCAGTTCAGCAGTATTTTCATGTATGATATTCATGCATATGCAAAACATACGCTACTGAACTGAGACTACTGCACAACTGCTTTCTTTAGGCTCAGAATAAACTTTGTCCGATAGTAACCCCATCTGCCTCCTGTGGCCACAGGCAGCGGGATTAGACTGTATGTCTCGTTGCAGTTCTGTTGATGCACTATTGCTATACAATAACATGTGAAGTGATGTAGAGTTTGTGATTTTTGCAATGGAACTTAGAACAAACAGGATCAAAGTGCTCATAAAAAGTGTGGAATGTGTACGTATGTAATTTTTCATGCTTCAGACTGTGTTTGTTTTTCTGATACTCACAGTAGAAGTGATGTCAAATGTGCAACGAAGTAGTAGTTTACATAAAGTGAGCTCATATTAAAAAAGTTTGGAAAGCTGTAGGTGATTCCTGTTGTTTTTCTGTCTGTATTTATTTTGCAAGTATGTTGAAAACTTGTAAAGATATGGATTAAAAATATACCTGCCAGAACCATATACAATGTTCAAAAGCTGTAATTCTCAATATGGTACCCAGGACCTCCTCCAATTTTTTGCTCTATGTATTGGGAGCTGGGTCAGATCTGGACTGTCTGAGGGACCCGGGACACTGGTTTGAGAGCCACTCAGCAGGAAAGGTTTTTAGAGTAGTGGCCCCCAATGTGGTCTACAGGATCCCTCAGACAGGCCACATATTTGCTCTATGTGTGGGGAGCTGGGTCTGAGCAAAGATCTGGACTGTCTGAAGAACCCTGGAGACTGGTTTGAGAGCCATAACTCTAAAGAATCTTTCTGCTGAGCGGCTTTAATTCAGTTCTTAAGAATCACCTATGAAAAGTGATTTTTAAGTGTTGTCAACATTATTCTTCTTTTATTAAAGAATCCCCTTTTTCTTGTGTCTCAGAATACCAACGGACCCCCTGATCTCATGCTGGACCCAAGAACAGTGTGCGTGTCCATTGACGATGTAGTTGCCAGTCACACTGGGAGCCAGCAGACGCCTCTTTTACATGGACACCTAAAGAAAGTGGAGAATAATCTGACTGAGGCCCAGCGCTTCTCCTACTTACCTCGCAGACCAGCGGTCAATATCGAATTCAGAGACCTCTCCTACTCTGTTCCTGAAGGGCCATGGTGGAGAAAGAAAGGTAATGCTGAACAGACCACTATTCAGTCATAAATCAAATTCTCTTAGGAGTCTCTGCAGCCATCTTGGTTACCTGACATCTGTTCCAATTTCTGCTGTAGTGTGTAGAAGTACGCGGTCCTGTGCCATGTGTATTTCAGAGATTATCAGTGTAGATGTATGTACTCAAATTCTGGATATTAAATACATGTATTATATTATAAAATAATATTAAATAAATAATTTTAGATATTTGACACAACTTTATCGATTTATTATTCTGGCAAACAATATTGTAATATTACGCCTTTTTTTTTTCTCTCACCTCTTCTGCTTTGACTGGGTTTTATTTGGGCCTTGTCTCTCTGTTTTACAGTCCTGGCTTGTTTCACAGCTGGACAACTTTGCCTTCATTAGACAAGCCATCTGGCTTTTTTTTTTTTTGCATTCTTTAATTTATTCTTTTTTTATATAATTCCTTATTCTCCCCTTTTCTTCCTTTCCTGCTGTGTTGTTTTCTTCAGTCACTTCATCTGTGTCTTCCTTGCTCTCTGTGCTGAGACAATGAATCTTGGCTACAGTCAAAAGCTAGTGGTCCCTTTGTGTCTAGCTGTAAGTCCCTGGTAGAGGACAGAGGTCATGTTAGAGGGGAACGTTCTCATCAGAAGGATCAGTCTAGACAGACAGCCAAGAATAGTCTGCCTTGTACTCGGCACACACATCATTTCATGCTTGCTCTTGTTTATGTCGTCCTCTGCCCAGTACTGCAAAATGACTATATCCTGAAATGAGTCAAAACGAATCAGAAATTATAACATATTTTCCTTTTGCGCTGTGAAGTGTTTACGAGTGAAAGGCAGTATCAGGTATAGGATATGAGTTAGCTGACAGTTTACAGTGATAGGATTGGGGTGTTGGGATGTGGTGCATGATGACATCCTCCAAAGAAGGAGCACGTGATATTGTCCTTAAAAGACTTTTATAATGTATGATAAATCATTGTTAACATAATCAGGGACATAGACTTTAGATTTCAAGTTAACTTTAAGCACCAATACCTTGAGAAATGTGGCAGCGGTGGCCAGGTGGTTAGGACATTGCGCTAGGGACCTGAAGGTCGCAGGTTCAAGTCCCGGCCCAGGCACTACTGAGGTACCCTTGAGCAAGGTACCGTCCCACTACACTGCTCTGCATCTTGGAAGTCGCTTTGGATAAAAGCGTCAGCCAAATGAATAAAATGTAAAGAAATGTTTAATTCTCTGTTCAGCAGTTTAGTCTTTGGTTAAGGAAGAATACATAAAGGATTTGTTGACATGCTGACACAATTACCTGTGACAGCTAGACCAGATTAAACCACTGATGCATCATAAACAGGGTCTGTCATCACTAATGTTTGCAGTTGGCATTTCTTTAGTGGAAGGGCTTTACTGAACACAATGTATTTCCCTGTAAAACATGCCCTTTACGATAAGTGATGCTGTTGTAACAAACCTTCATCTGAGTTATGGTCACTTTATAGCAGAAGAGAAAGCATTCTTAACTTTACTGTAAGTTCATTTAAAGAGATCAGATGGTCATATGGTATAAAATGGGTGCAAAGGTTTTCAAAAGATGTAAAAATGTGATGTGGAGTGAAAAAAAGGGAGTTATTGAGTTTTGACATGACATCAGTGTAATGGTTTGTCACGCAGTGTGAGTTCTTTGCTTGTGTGTGCATAGTGTGGATCAAGGCACTGCTTGTGTTTTGAGGGTGAAATGTAAAAGTTAATATAGGACAATATCTGTAGCTGCTATTTAAAGCACTGATCTTTTACTACATAAAGGGCCAAAAAAAATTTCCTCACTTCTCTAAAGTAAAATTTGGGGTAGTATCCTACAGCACATTAGCTCTGCCCATTCACACTAAAGTTATAGTATTGATCTGCACTGCTTTTTGAACCGAGAATTATTTCGGCAACCTGTCAGATATCATATGCATATATAAAGGCACAGTAACAAAACCAGCCTGTTCGATTCTAAAGGATAAAGAGAAACTGGACAAGTGAATAAATAAAGTGAAAAAATGCGATAAAATGCAAGAAAATAATCAAATACAAGAAAATCGAAGGGTATGGGACCTTTGAGATATATGTCCTAAAGCACATGTATTTGAATTAGTCATATTATTAATAAGCACACCACACTGCTACCATGAAACATTCATGAGTGCTTTCCTGTGATTGGCTGACTCTTCACTAAACAAGTTCATTTCTCCTCATAGATGCCCATTGTTTAAACATTCGCTTCACAAAGGTTAATGAAGAGTACTGCACAGACATGCAGCTGCAGATATGGTGCTTTGGGTTGGAAAACAGTGGCCTAGAATAGAGCAGTGAGTTTTGTCAGAAAATGGCCAAGAGCAGTAGCAATTAGCATGATGCTGCAATGAATGCACATAGTGGAATGGTCTGTTTTGGTCCTTTCACATTGTGTGCTTGGAGTAGGTTTATACACTATAGGGGTCACAGCAAATAAGCCCTTTGGCTGTACGTAGGCTAGAGAAATAGGACCCATTTAATCTCAGCAAGAACAAGAGCATGTGTTAAGCGAATAACAGCCCATTAAATTCATACATGGTGATGAAAGCATATTAACTTACCAAAACAACTGGGTACCTTCAACTTCTTGCTCAGTTATTTATTTTTGAACTGAATCTTAACGCTGCAAATTATTTAGTATGCAAGATAGGAGTCAAAGTGCGTGTTTAATGTAGTTTGGAGTTTGGAGTTTAATGTAGGGCCGTGCAATATGAATATATGTTATATATCGCGGCTTGTACTAAATGACTACATTATGAACACTGTTTACAAATGGTCATGTAACTTTTTAAGCCGCCACCAGAAAAATAATATGTGTGCAATGACCTGTTTTGAATAAGTACTGGTTTGTTGAGTTTGTTTTTGTAATCCCCTGCTTTTCACATAAAAGTTTCAAATTGTTCTAATAGAAACCTCTAATAAATTTAAACAGTGCAGACAGATAATGCAGGCGCTATAGAATCATCACACTGTTGTGATTGTACTCATCAATAGTCCTAAATCCAGCATTTATGAAGGGCTTTAGAGGAGATTTCAAAATATTGACATACGTATTGTCTATGAGAATATAGCCTACACATATCTCAGTATAATTTAAAGGTTATATCACCCAGCTCTAGTTCAAGGCCTTAAATTCTTTAAAAGTCACCTTCATTTTAGATAATTTTTGTTTGAGATGCTTTCTTACTCCAACCTGAGCCATTATATGAGAGTCCTTTACTCTACTACACATTAAACAAAAATGAATTTTTAAATATCAAAGTCACATGTGTACATCATTTTAGTAACATTGCATACAAAAATTAATGTGTACATTATTAAAGGTGTAAAATGCAGACATGTGCAGATATTTGGACACCCAGGTCAAATTACATATTTTGTTGATTTTCTAAGTTAAAATACATTCTCTACAGTGAAAACAAATTTTAATGCACAGTTACTGTGTACTAGCTGAATATAATATTTTGGGGGATAAAACACAATGTGACCTTTGGAAATTTTGACACACTTTATATTTCATGTATTGTTTTTTCAAGCAAATAAATAAGCAGATAAATTTAATAGAGAGAAATTTTCTAAATACGATGTTAAAAGTCAGTAAAACAAACACTTTTGGATCTTATGCATATAACCACAACAAAAATGAGTACCAACAGTAAGTAAAACTGAAAGACATAAATATGTTAACAAGTTTTTTCATGTGTGGAAATAATGTTCACGTTTGAGTCAAGTAAATGCGTGGTTTCCAAGGTTAATACATATAGATTGCAGCCCCAAGACTCAAGTCTGAAATGTGACTGACTCCTTTAGCAGGTTCTTCATAATACTGATAGTGTAACATATCGTCATTTTTTATTCCTAAAAAAGTCAAACACATACACCCTTCACTTGCTCGCACATCCCTAACTGACTGCAACTGAATCCGAGGCCTGTGAGCTGTCCAACAAATCTTTGTAATCCATACTTAGTGGAAAGCGAGATCTAGCTGCAGCGATGGCCGTGGCCCTGATCCGTGCTCACAGCTCAGCTGGTTACTGTCGGTCAACAAACTGCAGTAACCCTGGTTCCTGCAGCACGAGGGCAGGACTCTGCAATCAGGATGAAATCATCAGCTGTGCACTTGTGGAGGTAAGAGCAGTGCACAGAGATGCTGTGTAGGAGGGACTGTTTTCTGTTGCCAGGTAACTTAATGTTCACTTGGCTTGAATATAAAATATTTTTTGTGGCGTCTGCTGTTAAGCGCTACAGCAGGGCTTTTGGCTTTTAAGCTTTTCTTGTGATTAGCATGTGCAGTGTTTTCTATCCTCTTTTAAAGTCTAATACATGTTGCCTTAAGTTTTAATGACTATTGTAATAAAAGACGTGTTATATTTTACATCTCTGTTTTCCAGAAAATATACTGTGTAAAATGTAAATAAAAATGCGATAAATTGGAAATCATGTAAACTCAACAAAGACAACATATCAGAAATAACAGAAACATCATGAAAAATATGTGCACATTTAGATTTTGATGCCATTAAGTATTTCTAAAAAGAGTTCAGGGGCAACAAAAGACAGGAAAAGTGTTTTTGATGCTGAAAACACCTAGTGGAACGTCTCAAAACTACTAAGGTTAATGGGCATCAGGTCAGTAACCTGAATGGGTACAAAAAGAGCAGCCCAGAAAAGCAGAGACTCTCAGGAGTAAAGACAGGTGGGGTTCACCCCTTGGTTGTCAACTGTTTTGAGATGTGTTGCTCATATTAAATTCAAAATGATCACATACTTTTAAAAAATAAATAAATAAACCTTCTAATTTCCAACATTTGGTATGTGGCCTTCTTGTTCTGTTTTTTGAGTTAAATATGGGTTTACATGGTTTGCAAGTCATCACATTCTGTTTTTATTGATATTTTAGTCAGTGTCCCTTCCTAGGAAATGGGGTTGTAGATTTTTGCTTTAAACATTATTGTAATTTGCAGGATGACCCAGCCTCCAAAATGCATCACTGCATGGCAACCTGACCTGCTCTTTAAACCCATCTTCTCCCAGGCCACACAGCCAGGCACAAATATCACCCACAACCACATAAAATATACATGTCAGAAACATACATGTACTCACACGCTTAACCTGAAGTGACCTAAGTATAGGTCTAATGTGTGTGCTTTCACCAGCACAGGTGCAGGTTGTGTATAAACTACAGGTCCTTAAATTAAACTGCAGGGTTCTTAATTGTTCTTTCTTTTGTGTACAGGTCCACTCTCCATATTCTAATAACTCTTTATTTTGCAGTATAATTTAACACACAAGAGCTCTTGGTCGTTACTTGTGCTTTAAAACAAAATGCTGTGTTCAGCTCATTGGCAGCTAAAGCAAGTAACACACTTCATCAAAGCCTAGCAGTACATCTCTACTGTGTGGATCTCTTTGGTGTTTTCACCCCAGCTGATCCCTTGTCTTTGAGGTGTGTTCCCTGCACAAGTTCTGATGTAAAAACTGGCCATGTTCCACAGTAGAATATCTAGACATGGCCTCAGAGTTTGATAGCTGAGCACTGTTTGTCACCTAAATTGTGTCACCCGTATTCACAAGAGAAGCAGATGTGACAGTTTTTTTGTCACCTTAGCCTTTCTGTCACTTGTGGCTCATGGCTGCTATATCCCTTGGGCTGAGAGACAGCAGACGGTCATTGACACGGGGAAGCAGATGCTGTGAGTCGTGTAGGAAAAAAGCAAAAAGTAGTACACTGCAAGGCATTATAACATCTACTTTTAATCCAAGGCTTATTGAACAGAAGACACTATGAATTATTAATCAAGATCAACGAAACTTATATGTGAATTATGTAAAAGGTAAATGGTAATAATATTAAATAAAGTATTAAATAAAGTTTCAGAAGATGAATTTAATTTAGAAATAAAATTAATTTACTTTACAAAAGAGAGTCCCAGCTTTTTTTTTTAAAGTAAGCTCAATGCATTTCTTCACAGTGTAGTTATGAGAAGGAAATATAGAAACACTTATACAGCAATCAACCATGCGTTAACACCACTGACAGGTAAAGTGAATAACATTGACTCTCTAGTTACTTCATTACAGTAGTACTTGTCAGTGGGTGCGATATGTTAGGCAGCAAGTGAACAGACAGATCTTGAAGTTGATTTGCTGGAAACAGAAAAAATGGTTAAGAGTAAGTATCTGATCCACTTTGACAAGGGCCTTATTGTGAAGACTAAGCAACTGGAGTCAGCATCTTAAAAACAGCAGGTCTAGTGGAGTGTTCAAGGAATACAGTAGTTAGTACCTACCAAAAGTGGTCCAAGGAAGAACAACTGGTGAATCTGTGAAAGTGTCATTGATGCATGTAAAGGGGTGAAGGCTAGCCTGTTTGGCCCCAAAGAGGAACTATTGTTGCCCAAAATGTTAATGCTGACTCTGACAGAAAAGTGTCAGCACACGCAGTGCACCACAGTCAGAGCTATTTTGGCTGCATCAGGGGACCTACTCGAAATCAGGCAGGATTTTTTTTTATGTTTTGGCAGTTTGGTGTATGTAAATAAAGGTTCATCACTGGCTGAGATGACATGACAACCAAACTGACAAAAGCAGCATTTATAATAACAGACTTTTTGGATGAAGCCTTTATGCAGGTTTATGGCAGCTGTCATGAAATGCTTATTTAGGAATCATGTAATCTTAATAATGCTGCCCTTCAGTAAAGTGTGATAGAATAGACACTCAGCACATTCAGCATGTCATTAAACAAGCAGGTAAAATACACTGTCAAGAATGAAGCACTGCAGTACAATAGCCATGGCTCCACATATCAATAATATATGTTCTGGTAGTATTTGTGGGCGATTGCAGCCTAATGGTTAGGGACTTGCCCCTATGATTGGAGGGTCCCAACCCAGGTACCACTGAGGTACCATCCCACTGCATTGCTCTCTGGATGCTGTTAATCGCTGCCCACTGCTCAGTGTGTGGATGGGTTAAATACAGAGATCACATTTCATTGTGGTACACTTTGTGTCATGGGGTGTGTTCACAATGATAAATAGCTTTAAAAGTTTTTAGCGTTTTTTCATCTATACTGAGTGAGACACTCAGATCTTTCTATACATAATCTGTATTGAATTATATGGAGTATATGGTTCCTGCTTTTTACATAATTATGGTAATGTTTGTCTCATAGATCCATGAGACTTTATTCTAACCCTCTGACATGTGTTCTTTTGTTCCGGTAAACCATAATCTTTCTGTTCTAGAGGCCTATAAATAGTGTGCATCTTGTGGTAAAGCCTCTGGGATCAGGTTCAGATTATTCTCTTTGTGGCCTGTTTTTTTATTGCTTAACCAGTGAAGTCTTGGTTCCTAAAATGTTACCAAAACAGTTGATTGTGTAGGACTTAATGTTTTGAGTTTTTGGATGACTTACACAATACATGTAACTATATATTACATAATTATGACTGACATTCTACACTTTAACGTTGTTTCATTTCATATGTTGGAGTAAAACAACAAATATTGTAATACTGTGTAGTTAGCCATGGGCTGCTCTATACTTTGTTAAATTAAACTGGGAGGCAGGTAAAAGAGGCAGACTCATAGAGTCTTGATATACTGAGAGTCTTTATAGAGAAATATAGGAATTTCAGCCAACTGATGATAATATATCGTTAGATGATGTATGGGGTTGTTATGGAGCAGAAGCTGTACACAGGAGTCTGGAAGGAACTGGAGGTTTCTCTGTGTGCACACAGGCCTGTGGTCTTCATGCATATCCTAAAGCAGCAGCTGAGGAAAGGTCATTCTCTGGTACATCAGAACATTGTGAACTTCGGACAATGCCCCAGGTTGAGCAGACGTGAAGACAAAAATCCTATTGTTAGAACACTGGCAGCAGCATGCGAATAATTCTCGGTTATTAAGATTGCATGCACACTTTGGTGTTCTAAGGATGGAATCAATGTTTTTTAAATATATATATTAATACAAATGATTCTATTATATTACTATAATAAATTTTAATTACATATCTCATATTTCAAAAGTGATTATCAAATTTTAAGACACAACTTGATAAATAATTATTCTAAATAGATGAGTACCTTATTTATCATTCCCAAGTACCTGTAATATTGAACATCTAAAATAGGTTTTGGTGTCTAATGTACACTGATGAGATATTATTAGATATACCTGCCTTATATTTGCACTCACTGTCTATGGGCAAGTGTAAGGTCCTTACACTTGCCAATTTTTCCTGCTTCCAGCACATCAACTTCAAGAACTGACTGTTCATTTGCTGTCTAATATATCCCAAACCTTCAGGTCCCAAAGGCAATGTCCTAACCACTAGGCCACCACTGCCTATAAAGTATAAAAGTAGCTTTATATGACAGATGTCTCCAAGCATTTGAACAGGAGTGAGCAACCTTAAAATATGCTGGTCTCCATCCGTGGTTAGTCTCCAATAAACTCATGACTCTTGATTATTAATCAGACCACCACTGTATATTACAACATACTGGATTGCTGTTCCAGGTTCTTGCATAATCTGATCAGAATGTTCAGATGAAGTAGGGATGATTGGCAACAGAATAACTCCTTGGCCACATAACATTCTTGGCATCTTCATGCTGGAAGGGGTTTACCACTGATCTGTGAACAGCTCAGGATATTCCCTTCTATCTGCTTTAGTCTGGGCTGGCCTTACAACAGCTGGTCCTGGGCCAGCAGTACCTCCCCCACATCTCTCAGGAGAGAGAGGAGCCTTTGATCCTCTGTTGACCACACCACAACACAACACACAAGTAGTAAAGTCCTTCTGTGCTTTAGCTGCAGCAGCTGTCACTCTGCCCTGACACGTGCCGCTGTGCCCTTTTCGAACTCTCCCACTCTCGCTCCCTCTCCCTCTCTGCTTCTCTCACTCTCTGTCTGTTGTACACATACAAGCATACGAAGAGTTTATTACAGAAATCTGTTTAACCATTTGTAACAATTTTGAGTGAGGTTTTGACTAGAATAACAGTTGACTTATAATTCACATTAATGTATTAAAAGTGGTATTAATCATAAAATAGATATAATATATTTGTGCGTGTAAAGCTCACTTTTTGATTTTGAAATAAAATCTGGGTACTCGGAAAGAATAAACAACCAAAATCTACTGATCATTGTTGCAGTTTTCACTTTGCATTCTGCTAGTGGTGTACTCTACAGTAAAACAGCATGATGTAAACACTCCATGCTTCTTTTTTAAAGGCTTCTTTTTCCAGTATTTTTTACAGCACTAAAATCTTTATAAGATGCATGATTTAATTGTCCACTTAAAACTTTTTATTACTTGATCTCTGAGTTTTTATATAGTTTTTATATGATCTCAATAGTATCATCATATTTCAACATATTACTAGATTAGTAATGTAACTGATGGGGGTAATCATAAAATAGCTTTTAGCAAAATAAATGCTGTTAGACATTTATCACATTATTGTAAGGAATTTATTTCTAGACCAGTAATCATCAATAGTGGACCCCGATCAGCCATAACATCAAAACCACTTGCTCCCCCATTTGGCCAGAACAGATCTGACTGTGGTTCACTGTGCATTCTGACACTTTTCTATTATAGCCACCATTATATTTATAATTACAATTTTTCAACAGTAGCTCTTCTGTAGGATCAGACCAAATGGGCTTGCCTCCCCTCCTCATGTGCATCAACAAGTCTTGGCTGCCCAGTTTTTAGTCATCCTTCCTTTTGGTAGGTTTTCACCACATCAACTTAAAGAAGTAAATGTTCACTTGGCTTTAATGTTGTGGCTAATTGGATTATGCATAACACATACTTATACAAATGGTCAGACCCAGCATTAAAACATGTTAGCTCATGTGTAAGCTAAGGAGGCTTAAGATGACTATTCATTTTTAAAGTAATCCACCAAATGTTTGGTTTGATTCTGTAGACTACAAGAATTTGTATGTACTGTGCCATTTGAGTGATTTAGCTTGACTTCACAACAAACCTCATAATCCCTTGATGTCAGGGGCAACACTGACCTGCTCATTCTTTCATTTTTTCATTCTTTTTAGTGAAATAGAATATTTTTTTATGCACTGTTTTTTCCAGCCTTATGCATTTGTGCACTAGTAATAACATTTGCTTCAGTGCATTTGATTGCACCTTAGCATATACTCTATAAAACACACAATGATTCTTGGCTTGTACATATATACATTTAATAATTGTAATATTGTAATTGTTATTGAACTTTTAAATGATGTGGCAGCTCTTTAAATTGTATGTCTCATTTATAAACAAGCTTCACTTCTTTAGCATAGCGCCTAAGAACCTTTTCTGGCACCCTTTTTTAAGAAACTGCTTGCTGTGCACTGTGACCTCAGATAGCCCTCCACCTTGCACTGTTTGTTTGAAACATCAGGTCCGGGTTCTTCACACAGATTTAATGAGCCATGTCTGTATTTGCAGTGAATCAGGTGTTGGATTCCCCTCTGGCTTTACTTGCCAGTTTTAGTACTAGCATACTTTCCTGAGTGTGGGAGTAAGGCTAAAAGAGTCCATACACTCTTTCTGAGGGAGACCCTGCGATTCAGCACTAAAAGAGGACAGGGAAGGTCGGAGATATTTGTGTATCGTTCTGACGGATTGTGACCACAAATCCAATTAAGCTGGCAGCCACTGCAATCAACTGGATTAGCATTTTAGCCGTGGCCATTAGATAAATAGCAGGTTACCATCGGACATATCTCTCAGACCTGTCACTGGTTTTGCAGATGTCCATTATTACTTGATCTGTTTTCTAAATGTCCTCTCTTTATTAGAAGTATATACACTATGGGACCAAAGATTTCTTCTGACATTAAGGGTATTATTTTCTTATAGTAACAGCCTCTGCTCTTTTAGGCTTTACACTAGATGCTGGAATGTTGTTGTAAGAATTTGCATGCATTCAGTTACATGAACACTAGTGAGTTGGAATGACAGGTTCTGGATAACAAGCTACACCTCAGCTCAACCCAAGGGTGCCCCATCATTCCAGAGAACTGCATCAAAACCCCATGCTCTGGGGCTTTGCACTTGAGTGCTTGAGTGTGTTCACAATGACAAATAATCACTTTCACTTGTGCTTTGGGCAAAATGACCAAGGAAAACTGTGTGGCTGGTCTAGAGCACCCCTTTTTGTTAGCAATGCTTTTCTATACAAATTATATAAGCTGCATGTGCACATTTGCATACCTGTGTCAGCAACTAAAGCACCTTAAAGTAGATGAACTTACAAATTAGATGTTGTGTCTGGATACTTTTGAACATGTAGTGTATATAAACATTTTGTTATGTTTTAGATTGAAAAACAGCTCAATCCCTGTCCAGAAAGGTCCTTACAAATCATTCCATCACACAAAGTTTGGTCAAGAATGCATTGTGTAATTGGACAAAAGAAAGTGGAGAAGCACAACTGAAAAAAGCACAGGTTATATGACTAGCCTTGGTTTTGGGGGAAGGTCAGTTGGAGGTGAGAACAAACTTTAACCTGAAAAAAACACACAGATGAACAAGGGCATTCATGCACAAAATTCAAGAAACAATTCAATTCAAGATGTGTACACAAATACCTTTTTTCAACCCAATCACAAAGAAGCTTTTATGTAAAGAGGAGGTGTTGAAGGGATAGGTTTTAAGCAAGTGGTGTGACTGGGTAAAGGTCTATCCAGTGTGAGGGCTGGAGAAAGTTTCTCACAGAAACCCCTCTGCCTCTGTTCCCCTCTGCCTCAGGTTACAAGACCCTGCTGAAAGGCATCTCTGGGAATTTTACCAGTGGGGGACTGGTGGCCATCATGGGGCCCTCAGGAGCTGGGAAGTCTACACTTATGAACATTCTGGCAGGATATAGGTGACTACTACCTATCTTAATCATTCATGCACACATACACACACACACACACACACACACACACACATNNNNTGTGTGTGTGTGTGTGTGTGTGCATTTGTGTGTGTTTATGTGTGTGGGTGTTTATGTGTGGTGCAAGATGAATAGCATCTACTCTTTCACAAGTCGACCTGACATTGTAAATCTATTTATGTAAAATCTGTGCAACTTTTCTTTAGGGAAACTGGAATGAAAGGGGAGATTTTAATAAATGGACAACCTCGAGATCTGCGCTCCTTCAGAAAAGTGTCCTGCTATATTATGCAAGATGACATGCTTCTTCCTCACCTGACAGTGCAAGAGGCCATGATGGTAAAAGTTACTCTACATTTTATTCATTTGGCTGACACTTTTATCCAAAGCGACTTCCAAGACGTGGAGCTGTGTAGTGGGGATGTACCTTGCTCAAGGGTCAAGATCCTAAACTACCACAGAGAGGAACTTCCATACATACATATGCCAAGTTCTTATACTAATAAAGAGAGAACTACAGCAATACAGCATAAGAGGGAGCAAAACATAATCTTATGGTAAAATGATTAGAAGACAACAAATTTTATCAGCCTCAAACTTATTATTACATTATCTGAATATTTTCACATTTCTATGGCTATGAAATAATGAATAATGATAGAAATGATTTGTCTTTGCACAGTTTCCTTATAGTATCTGCTTTGCTATGGTGGTTGTTTTGTCTATAAGAACATGCCAATCCTTCTGTTACCTTTAATTCTTCTCGTTAATTCTTGGTGTACACAATCTAAATCCCCCCTCAACCTCCTCAGGTGTCTGCTAATCTCAAACTCCAGGAAAAGGAGGAGGGCAGGAGAGAGATGGTAAGAGAGAGCCGTGTGAACTCCTTCACATATCTACATGCAGGTCATTTAAGGCATAGTCTGTGTTAGCATTACATCAGTGGTTTCTCACGAATGAGGTAAGACTTAGTTTGGAAAAAACAAGCAGTGCTTTGTCTGAAACATACCCCCTTTTTTTTCCAAAAGGAATTGTTAATCTCAGAGTAGTAGAGAATCTAGCAGCTGTCATTTAATCTTTGGTGGTTTTAGACATATTGAAATCTGTTTTAATAGCAAAATTTCATGAAAACTGGCATGCTTCTAAACAATGTAGGAGCTATGCAGCAAAGAAGTTTGAAAACTTCATAAAGTTTGAGCCTGAGAATATGATATTGTCATTAAAGACATATCAACAAGGTCTTGTTTAAAGGCAGTGAGTGCTAATCGGACCGTTACAGAAAATTTGCCACTTGGGTGCCAGAATACAGAACAGTCTTGTTGCTTGTCCTCCATGTGTCTTGAATGATGGTGGATCAAGCCAAACTGTACTAGACACAATGTGTTCTAGGAATAGATCTAGCTTTGATCATTGCCATCAGGAAGGGGGGACTGGATTAGTTAAGTGTCATCAACATAGCAGTGGTAAGAGAAGCTATTAGAGGATTTTGCATTGTCAGCAGAACAAAGAGTGTAAAAAAAAAAGAGAAGAGGACCCAAAACTAAGCCTTGTGGGACAACAGTAAAGAGCATACTCTTTACTGGTGTCCCACAAGGCTTAGTTTTGGGTCCTCTTCACATTAATCCTTTAATGTGCCTGATTGAATGTGGCCAGGTATGACTGAAACCACTTCAGTGCAGAGTCAGTAATTTCAGAAAAAGAAGTGATACTGGTCAGTAGCTGAAAATGTGAACGGTGTATAGCATGAGCTTCTTCAGGACTGGTACTACCATGGCTGTCTTAAATGCAGGTGGTACATGGCCTGAGGACAGTGAGCTGTTTAAGATGAAAGTATTGAATAATAGCAGGTCCTAAAAGAGATTGTCTGGAGCAATGTGGATAGAAGGGGTTCCAGCAGGCAGGCGGTTGCACTTGCATATAAAAATTGAAGACTTTTATTTTGAATTCCTTTATGTATGACTTCTACTACAGACTTTTTAGACTTAATCTTTAGAATAAGTATCTTCTGAAGTAATCTGGAGTCAATTGTGGTCTGCCATGGACCAGCAAATTTCAACAATTTGTTGGACACATGTCTGTACTTTTTAATACACAATACTCATTATTTGCTGAATTTATCAAAGAAAAAAACATTATTTATATATTATTTAAGTGTATTCCCTGTAGAGAATGTATTTTTATTTCCACTTAGAAAATCAACAAAACATTCTATTTGACTGGGGTTGGTCAAACATTTGCATGAATGTTATATAGGTTACAGCAGTGAGGAATGGAATCCTGGACCAATAGGTCTCGTGTTTAAAGTGTTAAAAATCCTAAACCATTTTAAGTGCTTTGGAAAACAGTGTGATAATCTGTTAAAGGTTGCTTCTGTCTCTGTAGGTCAGGGAGATCTTGACTGCTCTTGGCTTGCTGGAGTGTGCTAAAACGCGCACGTCTAACCTCTCCGGAGGCCAGAGAAAACGCTTGGCCATCGCCTTGGAACTTGTCAACAACCCACCCGTCATGTTTTTTGATGAGCCCACAAGGTGAGCCCCTTGACAAAAACGCTCACACATGCACACGCCCTTAAATGACATAAGGATTAGCGCATCACCTTCTTCCAGGAGCATAGCATGCACTTCTTGAGCCATATATAGCTCTGGAAAAAAAAAAGAAAAACAAGACCCAATGCCCATGAGGTTTACTGTCATGTCCTTGTAGTGAGAGGTGAAATTGAATTATGGCTTACCAGGCTGCTTCCAATTGGGGATGGTGCAAAGTATGATAACTGTTGGGACAGAGGTCCCACAGGACCCGATTATGCAATCAGTTCACTTCTCCCAACGGCTCTGTGTTCATATCCTCCTGAGAAATTACCTCTCAGAACTAAACAATACTGCCCTCTCTCTGCGCTCAGCAATGATAACCATGCAGCATACAGAAGAAAGTACACACACAAATAAAAACTCCTGACCTATGCTTGTAGGATACAGGATATACTAATACATTTCTGAATGGATATTTTAAACCTTTGATACCAGCTTCCCATTACAATGTGTGAACATTAATGGAAATAGAACTATTCTAGAATAGAACCGTTCTGCTACACTCCTCCCTGGGGGCTTCTCATAGCTGCCTGCTGCTCCACAAGTGCACATGTGATGGGTTAAATGCAGAGGTCACATTTCATTGCAGTGCACTTTGTGTGCTTACAATGACAAATAAGTTACTTTCACTAAAACAGATGCTTCCTTTTCCTTTTGACTACAGTTGCTGCAGTACCTGACTTCCTCTGTTGAAAGATGCTGATTTGGACATTAATACACTAAATAGCATGCAGTACAAATGTAAATGTTGTAATATAATCCATGGTTTAATATAAAGATATCATTGTTTAAAGCCCTATTCAATTAGTTCAGGCCACTCCTTCAAAATATATAAGAGGGTAGAAAACCTGGCCTGGAGTTCTAAGTGAATGTGTATTTTTTTTTTTTTTGCTCTTCTCCTTGCAGTGGTCTGGACAGCTCTTCCTGTTTCCAGGTAGTCTCACTGATGAAAGCTCTGGCCCAAGGTGGCCGAACAGTCATCTGCACCATCCACCAGCCCAGTGCCAAAGTTTTTGAGCTATTTGACAAAGTAAGTTCAGCAAGTTGTAATCTTAAAAAGAAATATGGCTGTTAAACACAGCCCTAAAAATATTGAAGGAAAAGTTACATGGTCTTTACTTGCTTATATTATTTCTAAAAGATCTGCAAAGGTTGTACAAAATATAAATAGATAATTATGCATAAACATAATCTGTGATATCACAAAAGGCAATTACATTATCAGTTATGTGATCCAAATCTTTGTTAAATAGAGGGAGGCATTACATGTCAGTTGATTTGACAGCTTTTTCATTACGGTTTCACAGCTCTATGTCCTGAGCCAAGGTCAGTGTATCTACAGGGGAAAAGTATCCAACCTCATTCCTTACCTGAGGGAACATGGGCTCAACTGCCCTACGTACCACAACCCTGCTGACTTCAGTAAGAAAACCATTATCTCTGCTAAAAAAGCCTGAAACCAATGTGCATCAGCAGACACAGCTGCTGCATGTCCAGAAATGCAGTCATAACAAAATCTGGCTTGAAGTAAATGTCTTGGGTTGCAAAAACTGTGTTCACTTTGCAGCCAAATAACATTATATTGTAAAAATCTTTTGGGGGGCTGTTCATATTGCCTGAGTTGATGTCTATCATATGTGAGTTTTCTTTTTCCACCCAGTAATGGAAGTTGCTTCTGGAGAATATGGTGATCACATGGCTCGGTTGGTGAAGGCTGTTCAGGAGAGGAAATGTGAGAAAGATTACAAAAGTGAAATGAATGCAGATGGAGCCTTAAACCCATTCCTGTGGCACAGGCCATCTGAGGAGGTACGTGAACAAACAAAGCCTGTTATAGAAGAAGATTCTGCAATTCAATGTGTCAGCAAATTTTTCTTACGCTGCATGAAAATTACATGCAGTTTTGTAATTCCCCATGCCACTGTTTCCCTTAAACCTTCTTACTTAAGCCTCATTGCTGTTGTGTAACTCACTTGGATATTAAAAGAGGTGTTGTTTGATGCATGAGCTTATGCAGGTTCTCTTATTCAGGGATCTTATCAGTAGGTTGAACTGTTAATTACTGTTGTAAGAAGGACATTTATTCTCTGTAGGATTCCTCTTCAACTGAGGGCTGCCACAGCTTCTCCGCCAGCTGCCTGACGCAGTTCTGCATCCTCTTCAAGAGGACCTTTCTGAGTATCATGAGGGATTCGGTAAGCAACATTGCCACACACTGGACAGAAGGAATAATGCATGTAATGATGCTAAAAGAGTCCCACAGTTCAGTTCACATTCTGTCTGGGTTCAAATGAGCTGGGGTGTAAGCATGTACTACATTAAACATCTTATGATGTTTAATCTCATTCTTTATCAACAAGTTAATATTTTTACAGGTTTCTGTAAACTCAATAAAATACTGACCAGTTTAATAGATTTATCTGATTCAGTCAAAACCAAAACTTGCAAAATGAATTTGCAATCAAACAAGACTAAGCAGAATTAGTATGACCATCTGTTTTAAATGCACAGTAAAGGCTTGATTTATGTTTGTTTTTGACTCTTTTTTGTGCTTGTTTGTCCTTCTAAATTACTGCTCATACACTAAAAAAGTAATTGTCTGATAATTATCACATAATATTTATACAGTTTTAACTTTCAGATGATGTAATTTTGGAAATAAATGTGTTGCTGTCATATATGTTATTTATCTGTCAGTGATGTAAACATTTGAATCAAGTAAAATTACAGTACATTTAAAATTGCAGAGAATTCATAGAAAAGGCTGCAATCAAACTTAAAGCATATAATTACATGTTGTTTTATAACTGTTTTTGACATCCACTCAAAACTGTTGAACATGTTTTCTGTCTTGATTAAGACGTACAGACTTCAGGTAGACTAAATTTGATGACATAACAAAAACATTCAATATTTACAGCCACGGTTAAGCAAATCTGTACCAGTGGGTCAGTGGAAAGTCGATGTGTATTGCATTTTCCTCTGAGCTTTGTAAGTGTTTGATCGATCAGGTTGAGGCTCACAGACACATATAGATCCACTCTAATAGTGGGCTTCATAGCAAGCCTCACTAGTTTGGGAAGCACAGTGGACAAAGTTGCTAAATTCTTTTTACATGTTTCTGCCACTGTATACAATGACAAAAATCAATATGATTTTTAATTAGTTGTTTTGCTTATTTTTCATCAGGTGTTGACCCACCTGCGTATCACCTCTCATATTGGAATTGGGATCCTGATAGGTCTTCTGTACCTTGGCATCGGCAATGAGGCCAAGAAAGTGCTCAGCAACTCTGGTTTCCTTTTCTTCTCTATGCTCTTCCTCATGTTTGCTGCTTTAATGCCCACTGTGCTTACCTGTGAGTGTACTAAATTACTAACTATCTATTCATTTTTCTGTCCACTTCTAATCATATCAGGCAAAGTAATGTTTTCCACTGAGATTTGATGGGCCTTGATGTTCCTTAATGCCACAAGCATAGGTGGTGCTTGCATAGCTTTGTAACATGAATAACATCTCTCAAACATCAAATCTTCTGCATTTGCTCAAGCTACTTTAATGCTATGCTCTTTCAGATGAGTGCAATATCCTTTATGTGTATCATTCATGTGATGACCCTGTGCATTTTCTTTTGTTCTAGTTCCTCTCGAGATGGGCGTGTTTTTGAGGGAACATTTGAATTACTGGTACAGTCTGAAGGCATACTATCTGGCAAAGACCATGGCAGATGTCCCATTCCAGGTAAATTCTATTTGTTAGACATCCAGTTGCCAGTGGGTGATGCATGTCTTACGATGACCAAGCAAATATGCATGGAATTCCTAGATTTTTTATAGAACTGGGGTTAAAAATCGCATTTTTCTGATATGGCTAGCAATTGATGTTAAAATAGAAAGGACAGAGTTGAAACTGTGATGGCACAATCATGCTATAGAAGCTCAGAGGGGATTTAGAGCTCAGGTCAGAGCAGGGTTCTCCCAATTTAGCCAAATCCCACAATAACATTACATAACACATTACATACATAACCAGGCTGTGCTCCCTGTCAAAAGAGCTCTTCTCTGAGACTAATATTCACTAATGGCCCAGACAGCAATGTAGATTTTTAACTGTCACTTTGTGATATTGTCATAGTTTACTCAGTTACTAGGATGTGAGACTTCTGTTCATATCACTTGCACTCTGATGCAAGGAGTAAGTCAGGTTTAACTAGCAGTTTCCTTTGAATGAATATCTTACTTATGTTTGGTTTAAGTAATGCTTCCTTCTTAAGGCACAAAGTGGAATGGTTCTCCGTCTAGTAGCTAAGTTAATTTTGCATGTTGCTGTCATTGTAATCAGTATGAACTAGTCTAGATTCCTGCAGACAGCTCTAATCTGTATTGACCCCTGCTCCATTTGCATTTATAAGTCCTTATGTAATTACATGGGGAGTAAGATTAGAGAGTAGTAGTATGTATAGTAGTGTTGGTGACCACTACTCTACATATTATGTAAATATACTTTTCATGTTTCTATACAATTATACATGGTACAAATGTGTTGAAGAAGACCGTCTGATATTGTGAGACATAAAATGCTGAAGAAAAACTATAGCAAGTCTATATCTAAGTACAGTTCAGAATTTGGCGTCAAATTGTTTATGATTTGATGAAAAATAGAATATAACTACAATTTTATTTGCATTTCTGCCTCACAGATCATATTTCCAGTGGCTTACTGCAGCATCGTTTATTGGATGACCTCTCAACCATCAGATGCTGTGCGCTTCATTCTTTTCTTGGCTTTGGGTACACTCACCTCTCTGGTGGCACAGTCTCTGGGGCTATTGATAGGGGCAGCATCTACATCGCTGCAGGTGATTCTAAATTTGAAGTCTTTGCCCAGAAATACTAATTTAAAAAATGTGCTTTTTTCTGTAATGCTGACATTTTTTAACTTGGCTAAATATCCCAGATAATGTAATATTTTGTTTCTTAGGTGGCTACTTTTGTGGGTCCAGTAACTGCAATCCCAGTGCTGCTATTTTCAGGCTTTTTTGTTAGTTTTGACACCATCCCAAAATACCTCCAATGGATATCATACATTTCCTATGTCAGGTAAGGGATATTGTTGGGTTATTGTTTTGATTTTTGATTATAGTTAGGGACTGTGATATTGAATTACACTATTAAGCACACTACACCTGAACAAATTGTCCTTTAAGATTTTTATTAAGACACTAATTCTTTATAGAACCATAAACACACAAAGAACCATTCTCTGTCAGTAACGTATCAGAGATATTAATGTTGTAGCTGATCGGTGTATATTTAGCTACATATTTTTTATTGCATGTATTTAAACTTCTAGTGGTGTGATACTATAGATGCTGTGCCTAATATGTAAGCACTAGTTTAAATCACAGTTTGTTTATGCAGTCACATGTGAACTGTTAATGTGTGAACTAGAACTTTTCTAAAGCAGCTCTACCATAATTTTCAGGTATGGCTTTGAAGGAGTTATTTTGTCCATCTATGGGCTGGATCGTGAAGACCTACACTGCGATAAAGATGACACGTGTCATTTCCAAAAGTCAGAGGCCATCCTGAAAGAGCTGGACGTTGAAAATGCTAAGTTGTATCTGGACTTCATTGTCCTGGGAATCTTCTTTGTATCCCTGCGTCTTATTGCCTACTTTGTCCTCCGCTACAAAATCAGTGCTGAGCGATAGACCAGTAGAGGAGATGGTGGAGGGAGAACTAGCAAAACTCTTATACCCTGGAAGGGCTAAGCAGAGAGGACCAAATAAGGCCATCTTTCCTTCAAACTGTGGAAAGGACCCCACATTGGAGGCTGTGGAGGTCATCCTGGGGCAGCAGCGCACTAGACAGAATCCTAAACTGAATATAAGACTGCAGACATGCTCTGATGCACTACCTAGTAAAACAACACTAGAGCACATCCGCATGAATAGACAATGAAACATCCCCAGGCAGACAAAAAAAACCCCACAGCTTAAGATGGGCTGTGTTAACAGAGACAATCCTGAATTTGACAGAAACACTAATGTTGAACTTTTTGTGCCAGTTTGCTTGAACACCAGAGAGCTGGGCTCATGTTTACAATTAAATGTAGATTATTTTTTTAAATCCTGTGTTATGTTCTGCTGTGTAAGACAAGAGGTGTGTGGGAGCTGTTGGCCTAGCCATTCCCACTTCCCTAACATTGTGTATGTATATTTATGGAATGGCTTTTTAAGGAACAATTCCACTAATAAAAAAATGCTTAATTCAGTTACTGTAATGTAAACAAAGTTAATCTTTTTGGGTTTTTTTTGTAAAATGGTACATCATAGAGAAACTTACAACTTACTGTCTTTACAGTGGAGGTCAAAAGGTCAAAATTGAAGAATCACAGCATCTACAGTGTAGTATGGAAAATGTAATTGTTATCCAAAAAAACCCTGCATGTGTCCATCCTTGGGTACTATTTCACCAACAACCTGCATGTACCTTTCTGCCCTGCATTCATTTTATACAATATTTATTTTGGGCCCAAGGCTTTTTATAAAGCTAACATAATACATTTTTCAGACATCAGGGAATGTATTTGTAAGTATTTTAGCAAAAGTTTCAGAGAGGTAGCTTTTACAGACTTTAAACACATCAGAGATCTGATTCCTGTCACCACTGAGATTAAGACTCAGCAAGTTTCTGTAGAAATGTCTTTGTTTACATTGTAGCTATTTAATTATGCAAAACCTTTTAAACATTAGTGGAATTCTCCTTTAAGTACTATAAGTCAGAGAGAAGCTTATACTTTATACTTCCTGCAGGGCTTCACTGAGCTAAGAGCTGGTCTCCACACAGTGAGCCAATAGGGGAGTCTGCTTTTTCTACTTTGCTTCACATAGAAGAGAAATGGTCTCATTATTGACAGTTAGGCTGGGTAATGTGTTGAAATATGCAAGACTTAAAATCTGTGACAAGCACTAGCTTTATGAAGTGCTACAATGATGAAAGTATAATGGTCTGAAAACTACAGGGTATTTTTTTATCAATTCACTTATACAACAATTAATTAAAAAATTTAACAACTGAAACTGTGCTGTTAGCCCAGCTCTGTTTATAATAATCATGATGATTCTGTTGATATCAAATTACCATAACATTAATTTCTGGCCATACAATTTAGCCCAGCTAATATCATAGATGAACCTATGTAAAAGGGCATTTGTGCGGGTTTGTGCTTTGCTGGTTCATTGAGCCCACTGGGCACTAAAGCTCAGTTGACTTCAGTATTGAATGTACAAGCTGTACTACACAGCTGGCAACACCATCTGTTTTCAATGCGGGTTCATCCATCAAGACATCCATTTATATAAAGAGGTTTCTGAGTCCATAATGACCTGAAGTAGAGCTGACTTTAACCTTTGAATAAAAAATACTAAATACTAAAGCAATGGTTTTCTGAGATGTTTGTAATCATCTGTATGATATAGTGCCATGTTCTCTTGAATGAGTTTAATACAGGCAGCTTTGACATAAAACATGGCTTTTGTTTACCATAGCAAGCCAAATATAACATGAGCATAAGTAGTTTAGGGACTGAAATGAAGTAAATATGGGCACAAAAACAGCATGTTATCTACCTTGAGGCTTTATTCCAACATATTTCTTACTATGCTGAATATTTAGCAATGTTGCAGACTCTGACAAATAAATATTTATCTCATTTTTTCACAAGTGGTTTATAAGCTTTTAACTGTCTGTATTTATTTTACTGTTGTAAGCCTTTGATTGCCTGAATTATAACTTTATGATTTTTTAGATCAGTCAGAGAGAGGGATGATATATTTTACCAATTGAGACCTGTACAGTTCTGGGAAACTGATGCAACTGTGTGAACGTCAGTTTTCTTTGGAATATCACTCATCTTTAAGTTAATTCCCATTACTGTCCAGATATGAGAGTGTTACCCACTAATGGTTGTGAATGCTAAGCTTTAACTTAAGTATTACAGTGGTGTTACATATGCATAAAGGGTATCAAATCTTTGCTGTGGACTTTGATGTGGAAATGTTAAGGCAATCAGTCAGGTAGATCTTTCAGTACTTGGTAAGTCTGTATAGGATGCTCTGAATTGTCTCTCTTGCTTTTGTTCTTTTTATGCTGGTTGTATATTTTTCTTCAATAGCGTTCCTGTTTTTGAAACTTGTACATGCAGTCCAAAGTCCAAATGATGTCAATTTGCATCCTTCAGGTCATTAGGGCTGTATTTTATTAGTCATTTCATTTTTCACAGCACTACTAAAATGTGTTGAATCAGTTATGTTATTTTCTGTAAAGAAAATGTGATGTAACAACATGGTAGTCATAGTGGAGCAGTAATAAAGGTCTATCATTTTCAAAGTCTGTGTTATTAAAAGCCCACCTTTATGCCGAATTGTCACCGTCAGAGCAAAAAACTTGTATCTCCAAAATAGCAACTTTTTACATGTACATGGTCTATTCATCATTGGGAAGCTGTGGCCTAATGGTTAGAGAAGCAGGCTTGTGACTGAAAGATTGCTGGTTCAGAAGGAACAGCACTGGATGAGTAAAATGGAATTGAATTAAAAATAAAATATATAATAATAATAATAATAATAATATATTTTGAACTTTTGGCCCAATATAAAGGTCAGGCAATAACATCAAACTATATAAAAATGCTAAGAAACAAAACAAAAAGAAAAACTGGAGATTGCATTTTAACTGTGACAGAATGTGTACTTTAGGAATGTCAGTGCAAATATTTTGTGCATTCACTCATACTAAACTATCATTGGCAGAACAGTCATTACCTAACAAATATGTTTATAACTTTTATTAAATAATTAGTTTATACTGATTAGGTTAACTTGGGTAAGAAATTTGATTTGCAGTCTTCTTGCAATCCAGTCTTTTTTTTTTTTTTTTTTTGCAATGTTTATAATTTAGGCCTGTCTCTGGGCTTATAGATACACATCACCTTTTACTTACAATGGTTTCCTCTGAAAGTTAGTAAACTGAAAATGAAGTCCTGAGCATGCTTCAGACCAGTGGAACTCAGTCCTGGTCCTGGAGTATCACTTTTTTGTGCAGTAAGCCAGTTCTCCTCTGTGGGCATGTGAATTAGTTCAGTAGAAAAGCAGAAACAGGTCTGTGGTGTAGGGCAGTGGTGCTCCAGGACCAGGACTGAGTTACACTGGTCTGAAGCATGCTCAGCTCTACATTTACTGGGCTAATATGCCTTTATGGTGATGAAACTATTTTAAGCAGTAAAACAATCAGCAAGAAACTTACAACCAAAATGCCAACATGCAGTGTAGTTATGTCAATAAACAGAGCTCATATTTAATTGCTTATGCCCATAAACAGAGCTCATATTTAATTGCTTATGCTTACTGAGTCAAGAAAAACAGCTTTAAACAGACCACTGTTTAACTCATATTTCTCATATTTATACTTTTTTAAATACATTATCTGGTGTATGTAAACTTTCCACTTGTTCCCTAATAAAACTTCACTACTACTGGTTGAATTTTCTGGATGTTTCTAGTAAACGCGATGAGCTTACAGAACTCTCGCGACATTATCCGAGAATCTCGCACGGCCGGACAACGGCTGCTCTCCTGCTAACCGAGGTCCCGAAGCTGTACAGATATGGGTGTTTATTTGGCCGCTTCGCATCGCTGAAGCCGTCCGGTGACTCCCAGTTAACTAACATTGGATAAATTAGCATCTACGTTGGGCGACCACGAGGACCGCATTTCTGCATATGTCTGTGTCCGTGGCTACTATGTGGTTCAATGAGGACCTTAACGCTAATTCCGACTGTCTGGTGAACACTGGAGATCCCACTCTGGACAAACTAGTCCACCAGTGGATCAACTGGGATAAGGTAAATGACAATTTCTCAGACTGTTGAATTTGTGGGATCATTCTTTAGCTTTTTCTGCATGTGTTGGGGTCCGGACTACTGCAGAATTATTGTTGAGCCACTCGTCGCAGGTTGTTTGTGCAAGTTACTCTGTTTAAATGCAGCATTTTAATGTCACCACTGCAGATGTGTGCAGTAACTGTAGTCAGCTCTAATAGGTTGACGTAGGACCTTCCGGGTTTTTATAGCAAATAAACGAGTTTATATTATAGTTTATATTTTTGTAGCTTAATAGTAACATCAATTTTATGGCAAATAAACCCGTTTTTTGGACCTCTGCATCAAAGAACCCCTGGCTTCCAGTCTTAATAAGGCAGCTAGATGTTCAGAAGCAATAGATGAACAGCTGTACTGTACCTCATGCAATGTTCAGAGGGACCTCCAATGTAAAGGTCAAGCTTCCTAATCTGGTATATGAGATCACCCCAGTTTTATTACTTTTGTTAAATGTGTTGGCACCAATCCTGCTTAGTTACAGGCTCCTGTATTCAGTCAAAACCGAATATTCCTAAAACACCATTATTCATTCATCATGTTTTTTGTAGCTTTAGATTCACAAAATCTAAGAAAATAGGACTACTTCAAAATTAAAATAGTTAAATGACTAGAAATAAGACATCCTCAAACACACTGTAATATACATACTGTTTGTCTGTTTTCTGTTTAAAAGCCTAGGGATCACCTGCACTGTGTCCAAAGGATTTTCCTCTGTAAGGCATTTGAATGATTGCTGGGAATCACTTCCCCTGCATCCATTTCAGACTCTTCAGGCTCCAAGACAGTTAATTACAGTTTACGTTTGCTGACATAAAGAAGCTTTTACCCTAAAGATAGAACTTCCACATTCTGTTTGCTTAAGTATAATTCCATAAAGAGTTTCACTACCTGCATCACTGCTGACTCAGTGCTGACTCCTAAGAACGAATGAAGGGAGAGGAGACATAAGAGATCTTTCTGTGTTAGTCTCTATCGTTTCTGTTATTTTGTGACATCACTATAGTAACAAAATATTTTGCCTTACCAGGCCTTTGTGTAAAGTGCTGTTTTTTTCTTTCATGTTTCGAGAATGAAGTGACCCGAGAGCAGATCAAAAGCCTGGTGCAGGAAGGGTGTGTGGAGGAACTCCGGATGAGGCTATGCTCCAGGATGACTTTCGGAACGGCTGGACTGAGAGCAGCCATGGAAGCTGGGTTTTCCCGTGTGAATGATCTCACCATCATTCAGTCAACACAGGTTTGGCCTAATTTATGGATGGGTAAGGTAAAGAGATTAGGCTGTATTTAAAGAAATGTATTGGTTGTGTATCTAATGGGCTACTTAACACACTACCTACATATAGAGAGACCTTTAGAGTAATTGCCATATTCATGAAATATAAAATGTATAATAAAGTCAGAGCATTCATGCATTAGCAATTGAAAAAGCCAAGATGTTCATAATTAGTTCAATGAGCCATGTACTAGATATTCTAAAATGTAATTTATATGTTCTAGATATTTTTTCCAGCAAAAGGCATCAGGTTCAGCTAAGTAGCTAGACATCTCAACCTCAGATGGTAAAGTTTGGGTGAACATTTGCAATTTTTTCTTTTGGTGTAGATTAAGTACAATGTTTTATTTGACAAAGATTAAACTTCCTGTCACCCTTTATCACTGTTTGCTCTTGTGTCTGCTTCAGTGTTAAGGATTTAAATGTTGAGTAAGTAAAAAAAAGTGAGAGGTGTTGTATACATACCTTCATAAGAGGATTCTGTTACTATTAAAGGCCTCACACTAACTGCACTAGATTGTAGGCTCCCAATGCCAAGATGACCTAACTATTACATTTTGGCAAAAGTTGCTGATTTTCATGGGGAGTTTTGTTAAGACTGCTAGTCTAATAATTTCAGTTATAAATTGAATGTAAAATATTTTGACTACTTGTAGACTGTTAATTGGGTATAGAACCTTTATTTTTACCATAAGGCATGTTCATTCATTTCCCCCTATAAAGGCTATACCTGGAATTCTTATTATATGGACATGATTCTAAAGATAGAGTTTGGGATAGATAAGGTTCACAGATTTTTGTTCTATGTATTGTGATAAATGTATGTATTGTATAAATCTTTATAGACTTTCTGAAGTTTACTGTGTTATAATTTAAAAATATACAATTTCTCTTATTATGTATTATATCTCTAGTTCAGGATGCAGTGTTCTCTTTCTCTGTTGGTGTAAAGCCATTTCCATGTGTGGAACCTGCTCTACAATGTTTTCATAGGGAATGTACGTATACCTGGCCAGATGTTTCCCTGATCTGTGCAGCAGAGGCTTAGTGGTTGGCTATGACACAAGAGCACAGGAGTGCAGTGGCTGCACCAGTGAAAGGTAGAGAACTTATAAGTTATGGAGCAGTACCCCTTTTTTCTTGTACTGATGAATGTTCTGAAACCTTAAGTGCTGACTGATACAGATTTTGAATATTTGGAATCTTCACTTAGGATATGCATATAAAAGCAGGCTTTCAGGACTTTCTCATATTATGTCATACATAATATGTTAAATATGGTTGTTACTGCAGTCTTTTGCAGGTATTCCAGTTTGGGACACATGTTGATGTTCGGATATGTCTGTACGTCAACGTCTCATATTTCCAGTGGTTTATTTTTGGTCTTTCAAATGGTTTCAGATAAAACTCAGTGCACAAAATATGTAAATGAAGCTCTGTACATTGGACATAATTCTGTCTGTTTTAGGAGTGCTATCAATGTAGTCAAATATTCCATTGGTGAATTTTTTAACTGGTTGGTCATGCCAGGGCTTATCTGGGCCAGTTCAGTTTGAGTAATGCCACTAATTAAGTTATCTGTATTGAACAGCAAATGTTCCTCCCTTATTAAAATAAGGACTACTATTGAACTATTACAGGACTGGACAGGGGAGTCGATGTAACATATTAAATCCTGGTATAAAAAAGTAATACATGCATTATGTATTTAAATAAAAATGTATTAAAATGTATAAACTGATCATTCTTCCTTTTAAATGAGAACAATTGTGTAGTCTTTCTCTGAGTTGTGCAAACACAATTAAAAAATATCAAAAATATCTCTAAATCCTGGAGGTCCAGTTTCCCAGACAGGCATTAAAAGTGTTCTTAGAGTGCTGGAAATTCTTTTAATTGTGAAAATGTATGGACTATTTGTAATTTATTGCTCCTAGTCATCATTTTATACAGTGACTTTATTGTTCAATGCATTTTGTGTTGATCTCATCTAGCCTTGATAATGTAAGTCATTATTAGTTAGTTCTGACTGTGACACATTACATTTGCTAATAGATTTATTTGGAGATTTTTAAATTTCTGTAAGTTCATTATGGTAAAGGCTGACTATGGAGGTAAAACTCAAAAATGTTGTCTCCTACACTAACACCAACTGCAATTAATAAAACCGAAAGTTCTCTTTACCCACACAAGGCTAAATTGTTGAAAAGAAAAGTGCTGATGGTAAACTTTTCTATGCATACTGTCTGAAACTGTGTAATACACTGAGGGCAAATAACATTGCAGTGTTTATCATTCTTTGTTTATATGATGCTTTTCTATTTTTAGGCTTGCAAGATTGACTGCAGCTGTTATGCTATGTAAAGATGTTCCTGTTTATCTGTTTTCTACGTATGTGCCTACCCCGTTTGTGGTAAGTCAGTGTAATAAAGCAGCACCCTGTATACATAAATTATTTTAGTTCTACACTTTTGTTTAACTGGCTTTTTTCCCTGAGAGACAAGTATTTTATTTATTGTCATTTAATCAACTTAAACTTTGTCTGAAATAATGAAAAAAGAGTAAAACATGAATAGTACTATTGTCATTTTGTGTATTTTTTTATAGCCATATGCTGTGAAGAAGCTTGGAGCTGCTGCTGGTGTAATGATCACTGCTTCTCACAACAGAAAAGAGGATAATGGATACAAGGTCAGGAAAAATCACTAATCTGGGGTATTTAAAGGGGAATTCCACTGATTTGGGGTCTCATTTTAAGTTTGTATTTTGTACTGATGCTTACTTCAGGTGTTTGCTGCATTTTATAAGGAACTGTGGGTGCAAACTCCATTGTTTCTGCTAGTATCATTTTACCTTTCAAAATCTTTGCAGCAATGGCAAAAGAAAGATCATATATCAAGCAGGAAGCCTTAAACCAAGAACGTAAATTCTTCAAATGAACTAATGTGGAAAAGATCAATCATAGTAAGTTGAAAGGTTCAAGATGGTGAAGCAGATGCTGGGTTTTCACCTGGTGTACCCAGTGCAACATGAGAGGATGCTGTGTTTGCCTATTCACAGAAACGTGGCTTAATGACATTTGCATCTGTGTTGCTTGGTGTCGTGACAGTGTGGTTTCTAAACATTTTTTTCCTGCTGGACTTTCTATCAAGTTTTGTAACTCGTTAATGTCCCCCGCTGAACCTAGCTTAACTTGTAAATATTTAAATTCGAAGTAATTTTTATATTCTAACATTTTTAAACTCCCATTTGTTTTCAAATTTGTATACAGTGGTGCTTAAAAGTTGCTTTAAAATGTTCTATATATTTTTTGTATAAATGTGACCTAAAACATCATCTGATTTTCAAATTAGTCCTAAAAGCAGAAGAAGAAAACCTTGTTAAACACATTATACAAAGATGATATTTGGTAATGTATTTAAAAAGATCACATATATTTGTGTGGCAAAGGAAAATAAATCATGCTCTCAGTATTTGATGTGACCCCCTTGTGCAGCAGCGACTGCAAATAAGGATTCAGTTTTGCACACCAACTCTTAAGGAATTTTAGCCTATTCCTCCATACAGAGAGGAATCCACAAATAGGTGATCAGGCTTTTCTGGATCCCTGTTATTTAAATAAAACAAGGTTTCCCACTCACGCCTTATTGTCATCCCAATTTATTGAAAAACCTTCAAATTATATGAATTATAACTTTATTTATTGATTTTTTTCCTGAAAAATATAACTCTTTTTTTCCCCATTTGTTCAAATAGATTTTCTTCATCTAATTATAGGATTTCAAGCACCACTATGTCTATGCTGGGGTCGGAGACAAACAGCATTTGAATTTCTATATTGAATATCTATATTTCTAATTGAAAATAAAGATGGCTTTTGACTTTGACTTTCCTCTAGAATAAAGATTTCACAAGTTTTTTATTTTTAATTTATACAATAATACAATTTGAAAAAAATCTGTGGAATTCCCCTTTAACAAAAGATAAAAAATCTCTCATCTTTTTCATGTCTTCATGTCTAAACCTCTTTAAGTACACTGTTATTGTCATAATTCTTTAATGTCAATTTCTGCTTAAGTAGATGTGTGTGTAGGGGTGTTCTGTTCTGATTTCTTCTTTTCTCCAAAGGTCTACTGGCAAAATGGGGCTCAGATTTCTTCACCACATGATAAGGAGATCCTACGCTGCATAGACGAGAATGCTGAGCCCTGGACTGAAGCCTGGAATGAAGATCTTGTTGAGAACAGCCTACTGAGGAGTGATCCACTTAAGGAAGTCTGCCACTGCTATATGGAGGAGCTGAGTACTGTCTGCTTCCACAGGTAGACATTTAAACAACTGCTGATATTCTATTCACATACAATACATGTAGAGCGGTAACTTTTGCCATTGTAGAGAGCTCAACGCAGGGTGTCCCTTGAAGTTTGTGCATTCGTCGTTCCATGGAGTTGGCCATTCCTATGTCCAGAGGGCTTTTCAGGCATTTGGGTTTCCACCTCCGATCCCTGTACCAGAACAGATGAATCCAGATCCAAACTTTTCCACTGTCAGCTGCCCTAACCCTGAAGAAGGAGAATCAGTTCTGGTGAGAACACTAAAGCAGTACAAGATTCATTAATGGATCATGATGTCTGGACTCTTTTCTGCATTTTTTACAGTTGGATATAAGCTCTTTATGCCTTAGGTCAGTCCTGGTCCTGCCAGATTCCAAGTATTCTTTTCCCTAACACACCTTATCCAGTTTATTACTTTCTTTCATGAGCTGGATCGGATGTGCTGAAACAGGACATCCCCAGGAGGTTGTTGCTCTGATTGAGAGTGACAGTGAGCGTGAGAATTTGTATTTGAATTCAGGCGTTCTTCCAGCTTGGAGCTCCAAGCAATTAAAGAAAAAGTGAACTAAGCTTTTGCAGCTATGAGCCCTGATGTGAAAGACAGCATGGGGTGTTTTTGGTCTTCTGTGTTTTAATAAATGTGTTATGGTGAGTGTTGATACTTATGGCAATAGGCAGAAGTTTGTTGTACATTTTATTCTTAGTGGAAATTTGAATTTTATAAATGTTATGGAAGGATTGAAAGACAACATTTTCTTTTGAAGATGGACCGAACCACGGCATAGGAACAGACAAAATATGTTCTAGATTGTTGTAAGTTGTTGTAATGAAATTTTATTGCTGATTTAACTGAGATTTGGCAAATAGCATCTATCTTCTATTGTGGATGAGCCAAAAAAATTTCATTAAAATTGGCCAATCAAACAGACACTTGCTGCTTTGACTGGCTATCAGGAGCCATTTTTTGAGAGAGCCAAATGGAATATTAGTAGTTGTGCGCAAATGTAGGCAGGTGTAAGCATACAACATTTCTAAATTCGAACTTAGGCATTTTTAGCTTGTGGTTGGTTGAAATGTGCCAGTTGCAACACCACCTATGGGTAAAATTGCACAAAATTTGTCTTGCTTTCAAAAAAATGCAGCTTTTCAAATTTAGTGAAGTTTGAACCTTTTTGTCACAAGATACTTTCTAATGAAGACTAGATTTTTGCATTTACATTGTTTACTAGGGCCATGCTCTCTCTAGAGGCCAACCTGTCACAAATCTTGTAATTTTTGGTGAAATGTTTTTGGAGCAATTGCCCAAAAAATGCTATTAATCCGAACTGACTGTTGTGATTGTTTAGTTAGTTATTATAGTTCTTTTGTGCCTTTAAATTAGTGGTGTAAACCTGTGGTTTTCAAACCTGTCCTGGAGGTCCCCCTGTGTTGTACATTGTGTTTTCTCTGCTTCTTTAACATGATCCAACTAATCAGCTAATTAACAAACATTTCCTGGGTTAAACTGAATGGTTGATGTGTGTTCGAGCAAGAGAACACTAAAATGTGCATGGCAGTTTGGCCTTCAGGGTTGTGGTTTGAATCACTGGACTAAACAAAAAAGAGAATTCTCATCAATGTAAAACACAAGGCATAATACTCTGTATTCATTTTCTGACATTCATCTTGAGATATTTCGATTAAAGAATTTGTATATGCATCACAAACATTATTATTGATATTATAAAAATTATTATTAATTGGATATTATAGTATTGAGCCCACTGTCCTAAAGCATATGGGAGGACAGTCTATTACTATAATGCTATATCACCAGCTTAATCACTGGTTCAGTATTTAATACATATGCCACATTAAATCCATTTCTTTTACTCCTACCAGGAGCTGTCTCTTCGTCTTGCTGAGAGAGAAGGAGCTAGGATTGTGCTGGCCACAGACCCTGATGCTGATCGCTTGGCTGTTGCAGAGCAATGTGATGAGTAGGTTGTTTGTAGGTTTAGGGATGCAAACAAAAACCTGGCATACATTAATATGCATGTTGCATAAATGCTTCTTTGGTGTCCCAAAGTAATTTTCAATCTAATATCGGTTAACATGCAATTATATTACATTTTAAGTTTTTGTCAACCAAGCATTATGAAAAGTTGAAAGCAGTGCTGACATGTCCAGATAGATAAAGTGGGCATTTGCCTAGGGTGGCACTTGAGTAAGGTAACAAAATTATTATCATCAAATTATTTTCTTCTAGGAGGAGCTTGTTTAAAGTATGTCATTTTACCAAATTCCTTTTATCAGTGCACTGATTGGCTGAGGAATGTGTCAGTCATTTCTAGGCAGTTACTTAGCCTGTCCCATCCTTTGAAAAAACCTGGCCCTAAAGAACAATTAACCAATGAACCATGAGAGGACACAGGACTGAGGCTGGGGCAGCAAAATTATGACTGCATCCTGAACTACATATTGCCACAATAAGCAGTTAGAAGTACACAGCCAGTAAAAAAGCATTCAGCATTGTATTGTGTAAAGTAACGATGATAATAGTAATAATAATTATAAAGTAATACATTTTAGGTGCCTTTCATAGCACTCAAGGTCATCTTACAAATGCCTGTTGTGCTTTTTTTCAAAAAGAAATCATTTTTGACCCTAAGCTTCATGTGACTTGATTACTATTTTTGTCAGTACACCTGATAAAGCACATTTGGTACCTCAGCCCCAGTAAGAAGGGTAGCCGAATTTCATATGGGTACTCTGGTGCAGTTTAAAATAATGACAGAATAATTTAAATTATGACCGTGACACTACCTGGCATAAATATGATGGTATCATGTTTTTCTGTCTTCATGCTCTTTAATATGTACACGCTTGTGCTCCATTTTTTATATTTTGTGTGGGCAGGTTTGGTTGGAAAGTTTTTACTGGGAATGAGCTGGGTGCATTGTTGGGCTGGTGGATGCTGTTTAACTGGAAGGAGGCTCACCCTGACCCAGCAGAGACAACGAGAGTGTACATGCTGGCCACCACCGTCTCCTCCAAAATACTTAAAGCTTTGGCACAAATGGAAGGTTTTCACTTTGAGGTCAGTGAAAACCTTAAGAGCTTGAACTCCCATATGATTTAGAAACCACTTTTTGTCCTACATTCAGTGTATAATTGGAGGCTTCACAAAGTTCAGTATGTAAAATGTCTTGCCTTTGTCATACATTCAGTATATACAAAACACTTGGTACAGTGCCCTCCTTGAAGGTTTATACAACCTCTTGTGTTTATTGTATTATACAACATAAAAACAGAAATCTCTTCACACTCATAAAAAAAGGCTTGGAGAAAAAGCACAATCATTAAATTAATTGTAACCACAAATATGTCTAAAACCTTTGATAGTAAAACACAAAACTTCTACAGTGAGACAGTCAATAGTAAAATCACCAAGCCATTTAGTTTATCTATCTTGGTTTTTTTTATTCATACTTGTTAAATCTTTGCATTCTTGTTGATTGAAAGGCTGCCTGTGTCCTGTTCCATTTGTCCTGTTTGACGTTTCCTCATCTCAGGAAACACTACCTGGCTTCAAATGGATTGGAAATAAAATCCATGACTTAACAAAAACAGGAAAGGAGGTCATTTTCTCCTTTGAAGAGTCCATTGGTAAGTAAGACATCAGATGTTCAAATAGTAATAGCTGCATTTCCCTATGTAATTGGGCTGAACCAAATGGTAATTTCTGTAAAGTAACTGAATCAACTCATATTTTTAATAATACTAAGTACCTTCCAGAATGATTGACATTATTTAAATTATGTGGAAAATTAAACCCTGTTCTGACATAGATGTCAGGTCAACATTCCTCTCGCACGGTCACAGCCCTTAAAGAATTTAAAGCCCTTAAATTCTTTCAGGTCAGGTCATTTGGTTTTTGGGATCATAAAATTGCAAGATGTGTACAGTTATGATGGCACTACCCTCTAGTGGTTAATCTTGAGAAGTGTCCTTGATTGGCCTGCTGAAAACTCTTTGATACTTTCCAGTAATGTTTTTAGTTATTGGTTAAGGACCTGTCCTTGTGATCAGACGGTTGCAGGTTCAAGTCCTGGCCCAGGTACTACTGAGGTGCCCTTGAGCAGGGTTTTTCTGCTACACTCCTCCCCAGGGGCGGTTGCTGCCTGCTGCTCCATTTGTGATCGGTTAAATGCACAGGTCCCATTTTATTGTGGTGCACTTTTTTAATAGGGTGTGTTCACAATGACAAATTATCTCTTTCATTCCTGTTTTTATTGCATTTTATGAAAAAAATCTTTCTGGAAATAGGGCTTGTAGATATCACTTCAGTAGACATTGTCTGTGTGTCTAAATAAGAAAATGAATAGCATATTAAAGATGTTTGAATGTATCCATAGCCTGTTTTTTATGTAAACCTTTTTGTGAAAAACAATGAATCAGATTTGAATCCTTATATTAGGGACAGGCTTCGTACCTGCAGAGTGACCTCAGTCAGAAATATTATTATAATTATAATAAGTTATTGATCAGGACTATATGCTCAGCCAGTTGTCTTTACTCATCACTTTGTTTTGTGGTCGATCACCTGTGTTTGTGGTGTCAGGATTTCTGTGTGGGAGCATGGTGCTCGACAAGGATGGAGTTAGCGCTGCTGCTGTTGTCGCTGAGATGGCAGCCTATTTAAATACCAAAAATGTAACTCTTAGCCAACAACTTCAAAACATCTATGAAACGTAAGTATTGCTTCTCCCTCTTACCAATTTATTAATTATTTTTTTGCCATCTTTATACACACAACCCTGCTTAGGTAATGGTGTGCTGATAGGACACAGTTTTTTATGTTTTTTAGTCATATGATATGAAAGTTATTAGTTTTGTTTTGGCATAGCTTACAAATGTTAATATATAACTCAATGTAGTTTATAACTCCAATATTTTAAGTTTCAACTCATTTTGGTGACTCAACTCATCTCTGGAAAAAGCTAAACATTGTTGGGCAATACTAGACATTAGGAGTGTGCAGTAGCTAATTGCTGTTATGTGATGCATGATGTGTGGTATACAAAGCACTGTTGTTTGTCTCTCTGGATAAGAGTGTCTGCTAAATGCTGTAAATGTAAATGTATTGATGCACTCAAATGGACATTTTTTGGTCAAAGCCCAAAACATAATGTTCTTAAGTGAAGAATGATCAGTCAAAGAATTTTACTGTTTTAAATTGTTTATGGAATTTTACTGTCATTTCAGACATTATAGATACAAATACCATTGATCACCATTGAAACACCAGTGATCTTGCAGAAATTTTTCTTTTTTCTCCAGTGTTTTTTTCTTCAGTCCTGTGCATCAAGCACGATGTCATGCTTCAGGTATAATCAAATGTGTAATGGAGAAGTTCTTGGACATTGTTCCATCTCTTGATATTTAGAGTGAGCCGTGAGGACAGATCACTAGTTTGATGTCCCTTGTAGAAATAGTGAAGTAGTAATGCAAGGTCATTTTGTCATAGAAATTGGTTTCTACTTATTTTCCTGGGAGAGGGTGCAAACATTATAAACATGCAAATATACATATTTTCACATTCTAAAACCCAAAGGAATTAAAGTTGAAACGGAACTCATTTGTGCATTGTTAACGTGTGCACATAATGGGAATCCTACATTTACAACTATCCTACAACTATTTAAATCAAATCTTTAAATATATTTTTATAAAATATGGTCATACCATAATCTAATATTCTAAGATAATGAACACTATCACAATAGATGCAATGCAGTAAAATAAATAGCACAAATTACATAGTTTTTCATTCTTTTAAGTTTATTGTCATACAGGTAACAATAGAACCTCATTACCAGCAATGAAATTTTCTGAGTGCATCGCAGACTTTGCCGTTAAACCAAGGCTTCTGGTTTGGATAAGCCTGTACAGTAACACATGGTACAACATCATCGATACATTTGTTTATATATCCCATTACTTACTCAGCGTAGTCATTGATGTTATTGTCTGCGGCAGTGCGGAAAGTTTCCCCACTCTGTAATGTGGAAGCAATGATGCAAGATGTAGTCTGATTGATCAGTCTAGCGTTGACCCGAAAGTGTTACAGACTGCTCGTGATTCAGCCTATGCCTATAGGAAGGCAGCAGCAGGACCGTGGAGCAATCCAGTTTGCCAAAGGAGGGCTTTGAAGGCATGTGTGTGTGGTGTGTAAACATGGTCGAGGATGTTGTGGCTGCGCATTGGAAAGTTTACATGCTGGAGAGATTTTGGCAAAACCTTCTTCAGGTTGGCTTTTTTTAAGTCACCAGCTACTATGTAAGCAGCTTCTGGGTGTAACGTTTCTGCCAATAAGTAACATCATATTTCCATTGCCTTTGTGGTGTCTGTGTTGAGAGAGAAATAAACTAATTCTCTGAATTCTCTGAATGAATTCTCTAGGCAGATTAAAAGGTCTGCATTTGATCATAAGGTGTTCAAGATCAGGACAGCACCCCAAGTCTTGTTAAACATAATGCACACGCCACCTCCCTCGTGCTTCCCCAACTCATTTATCTTGTCCTGGCGGTGAATGGAGAAGGCCTCTGGTACAATAGCCGAATCAGGGACAGAGGGTTGCAACCATGACTCAATGAAGATAACACTGCAGCTCCTAATGTCCCGATGAAGGGTCAGTCTAGCTTTTAGTTTGACAAGCTTATTTTCCAAAGATTAGACGTTTGCTAGAAGAACACTGGGAGGTGGGGAGTGGTGGTGTCTTTTTCCCCCCTTTTCCTCCAGGGGTGTGTTTGCACAGGTAGACGGTGGGGCAACTCAATTCATAGAGAAGTCCATTGGTAAAGTTCCAGATTCTGAGTTTTTATCTGATGTCCACAGGAGTTTGTCTGTCATAAGTAATGAGTGCATTGCAGGATGTAATAAACCCCAAAAAATAATGCTCATTTAAGGAGGATGCCATGTAACTTTAGAATTATCAGTTTTTTGGAATTATTAAGAGTAACTCTACACATAGCAAATACAACACCAGACCTTAGATGACTGCTTTAAACAAGACCGGTTCACCTGGAAGATGTTCTAAACAATGGCACCTAGTCTGCTAATATGTAACTGTAAGCAGAAGCATGCTTAGGCAGAATTATGACTTTGTGTGTCGTGTCTTTCTAAGTATGTTTTTTCACTGTTTTTCCTTAGTTATGGGTTTCACATTTCCAGAACCTCCTATGTTCTCTGCAATGACCCTCCTACTGTGAAGAGAATATTTAGCCGTATACGCAACTTTGAAGGAGAGGGTGTTTATCCAAAGACTTGTAGAGGATACAACATTGCACACATCAGAGATGTGACTACAGGTTATGACAGTAGTCAACCTGACAGAAAATCTGTATGTATCTTCTATCTTGACACAGCTTTACTTGAATGAATACACAATCTTTGGGGAAGTAATCAGGAACATGTGTTTTTTTTTTGTTTGTTTAGGTTCTCCCAGTGTCTAAAAGCAGCCAAATGGTCACTTTAACATTTCAGAATGGCATTGTTGCCACTCTAAGGACTAGTGGGACAGAGCCTAAAATCAAGTACTACACAGAGTTTTGTGCACCACCTGGAAAGAGGTTTGTGTCTCATGGTTCCTTTTGTAACATTTAGTAACATTAGTCATTTTGTAGCGCAGTGGTTTTGCTCCTGTTTCTAATGTACACTTAGGATGCACATTGTGTATTTCCTGGTGTAACACACCTGGTCTAATAGAAATGCCCATCCTGAATTGTAATGGGTATGTTAGAGCGGAACAAAACTACAATATAACCAACAGAGCTGGTTTTACTTCAGAACTAGGGCTGGCAGCCAGTGGATTTTAGCAGGTGCCTTCTGATGGTCTTTGAGCCAAGTTTTAATAGATGTCTCTATTATGATACATCTAATGAGACATGCAACCATGGAACTCCACCAATTAACAGGTAGACAGATTGTGTACAAATAAAGGAAATTCAAGACTGTTGTTACCCTACTCAGAAGTGGTTGGTCATCACATATGAGTATTCAAAGAACTTCAACTGAAAGGCATGCAATATTCAAAGAGGTTACAAAGAATCCCAGGGTAACTTCTAAGCAACTGAAAACTTGTCTCACATTGGTGAGGGTTGATGTTTAAAGGTCCACCATCAGGAGAACACTGAACAGCAATGGTTTGTATGGCAGGATACTGCTCTCACCCAAAAATATTTCTGATTGTCTACAGTTTGCTAAATATCATGTGGACAAATCAGAAGAAAACTGGAAGAATGTTTTGTGGATGGACAAAACCAAAATAGAATGTTTTAGCTTAAGTGATGGGTGTTACATTCAGAGGAAGACAAACACTGCATTCCAGTATTCTGCTCTGGGCCTGTTTTGCTGCATCTGGCCAGGACAGCTTGCCATCATTGATGCAACAATGAATTCTGAACTATAAGACATTATTCAAAAGGAAAATGTCAAGACATTTGTCCATGAACTATATCCCAAGAGACAGTAGGTCATGCAGTCATTCTACCGAATAATGGTATAAGAATAATAAAGTAAATGTTATGGAATGGCCAAGTCATGACCTTTATCCAATTGAAAAGTTATGGAAAGACCTAAAGTGAGTGGTTTATGTGAGGAAACCCACTAACATCCAACAGTTAAAGCTGTTCTTTGTGCAGGACTGATCAGCAGTTACTGCAAATATTTAGTTGCAGTTATTGCTGCACAGAAGTGTCACAACAAATTTTGAGAGCATGATTTACTTACTTTTGCCAGGTGATATGTTATATTTTTTTAATATATAAAAATCTTTGTAGCACCACTGTAAAGTGGGTTCGCTGTGGTATTTTTGTTTCTTATTACATTACAAAAACATGTTTAGATTGTGTGCCAATTGTCTATTTAGAACCAACCAACTCATTTCAGTCACTAATCAAAACATAAGTACATTTTGTTTGCTTTAACAGTGATATCTCCAGCCTGGAAGAGGAGTTAACAAAAGTGACATCTGCTCTGGTGGAAGAATATCTGGAACCTGAGAAGAACAATTTGACTCGCAGATCAGTTTAGAAGTGTCTTACCTACAGTGATTGTCCTTGTGGGCTTATTTCCTCTTAATAGAATTTCAGAGTTTTGAATGTTATTTCTCACTGTGAACTGACGTCCATTTCTGCAAAGTTCTTAAAGTGCAAATCACTGTAGAGTAAACAAACAGGCTTGATTCTGTTTGCCTGTAGGGTTAATGTATCATGAGTTACAGTGTCATAGAGTTCTCTAAAAACAAGAGTTCAGTCAGAGTAAGCAGCAAGGGTTTTATCATCTCCATAATGTTTGGCTTTGGTTACTTATGTGTGATTGATTCCTTTGCTTTTATGGATGCGATAATATGCATAGTACAAAGAGTTCATCACTGTTGACAGTAAGCACTCCCAGTTTGACACTCTGTGTTCATCTGTTTATGATGTTTTTTCCACTTCTTAAATGAAAATCTACCAAGAGCCACTGGCTAGGAATCTCCAGACATGCCTGCTCCAGTGCCAGAGTTAATGTGTAACCATCTGTAACATGTAGCCACCTGAGACTTAGCCAGACTGAGGCTGCACTGATTACAAACCCATGTGAGGTAAAATATAGATAAAAGACTAGATTAAGTCTAATTTATTTTTTAACCGCTTGATAAATTATATTAAATAATATTTGCATGTAATGTTTTGTTTCCTGTTGACCAAGGAATGTCTAAAAACGTTATAGGGCATTAGTAACCATTAGGCCTCAATATGGCCGACTGATTGAGGAAAAGCATTTTCTATGTCAATACCCCAGTTCTTTTAAGTTGGAACATTCTAAACACTGAACACATTAGATTTATTTAACAAATGTAACACATCGCTGCTAATACAAATTTAATTCAAGAGCACCTCCACTATATAATGAATGAAAATATTCAAGATGTTCTTGCATGTAACTTTACACTGAGCATAGAAGACACATATGCATTTGCACAGATCATTAGAAGAGGAGGCAGCATTTTTATTTTGTGTATTATTTGAAACAGACACCACTTATGAGCAGGACTAGCTGCAAAGCACTGCATTATAGTTTGCTGCTTAAAGGTCTGAGCAGCTTCCAATCACTGATCCTGAACTGAACCGCTGTTCTCAGTCTATAGTATGTCGCCTGTATTATCTTAATTTGTTAAATGTAGAAAAGGTTTCTAGATTAAATTACAGGTCAGATTAGGTGTGTCTGAGAAATTGCTAAAATGTGTAGGGATGAGTGCCACGCTCCACAATCCATTTTAGTAGTCAATACTTAAGCCGTGACAAAGCTCACATCAGGGAAATATGGTGCACATCAGACATGGTTGAAGCAGTAGTGGACGAAAGAATGAATCTCTACTTCAAGAAGCTGAATTTATGCGTATTTATATAGTTAAATATATGAAAAGTATGGATCATAACTTAGTTACCTACACCTTATTAATCTTTGTCTTTTGGTTTTAGTGTGCAAACAGCTTTTGCATTGTGATTACACTTACTTAAAAAACATAAACCACTGACCCCTTTAAATATAGGAGTTTGTAAAGCCAAGTGATTAAAACCCACACACTGGCACTTACTAACAAAAGTATGTAATATAAAACTGATTGTAAGTGAATTAAAGCCCTTGTGAGAACTCACTGTATTTCCTGAGGGCCCGGTGTAATTGACTTTGATCAGGCACTGTGTAGTAGGAGCTGGTACAAAGTATCACTTAATACAACACTTATATAACTAGGGGTCTTTTGTATGTGATGTAGCATAAAGAGACGCAGATTTATCTTTACTCTCCTGATCTACATCTCTGTTGTTGTCTTAACAGTAAAACAGCAGAACATGGATGTCATAGAGAACTCTGTAGGGAAAAAATCTTTACTAGCAGGTAAGGAAAGGGAAAGAAACCAAAAGTAGATGCTTCGAGGCTGCCATTGAATTCTAACTAACTTTTTGAAGTTTCTGTGTTAGAGCAGGATGCTTTGCTTTCCTCCCAAAGGGATTTAATAGTTATTACCTGAGATGATATTCAGAATGAAGCCATTTCCTTTCCTACTGCACTGCTCCTCCTACCACTTAACAATATTCAAATATTTACATGTTCTGTTCAGTGTTCTGTGAATATTGGTTGATTTGTGATATGTCAGTCTGTGTACAAGTGGCTTGCACAGGTGTTCATAACAAAAAGAAAACTTTGCTGCTGTTTTTGTATTGAATTCCCTCTTGTAGCACTGCAAATGTTTTCATTGTGTTTTTTGAACCCACAAGATTTTCTCTTGTTAAGAAAAGGTGTGTAAAATATTTATTTTGTATATTCTTCACATAACACCATGTCTACCTACATTCAGGTTGTATTTGACTTGGATTTTGAAAGAAAAAATACAAAAAGAAAGCACTTGGTGTTGTGAAGTGGTGGGAAAGAAACGAGTATATTTTAGATAAACAACTGTTTTGAAAACCAAAGGGCGAATATTTTCTTTATAGTACCTTAAGGCTTAATTTCAGGTGTTTATCTGTTTCATTTTACCAATAAAAGTTTGCTTTAGTGAACTGATGGAAGTAATGTGTATCTCAGAATATGACGATGACCTTACAGTATTTTGGAGCGTTTCCATAACATGCAAACTGGCTTTTGCACATTTCACCCCTGGCTCTGCCAAAGTTTGGGTGCCCCTGATGAGATGTTGTCTAATAATCTCATTCATCAATATCGTTCTACGTGCTCTTGAGTGTGCGTAGATTATATTTTTAACCAAGAACAACTCCCATCATCTCATCATTTGGTGAATGTCAAAAATATTCATTAAAAACTGGATATTAAGAAGAAGTTTATAATTAAGAACAGTTGGCCCAATGAGCTCCCTAATTAAGTTACTAGTAACTTATTAGTTAAAGTTCAGTGGCATAAAACAATAGGTTAGATAGCATACTTTATTTGTTTAGCTATATGGTGTTACAGTATTTACAAAAAATAAGAATGTTTCCCTGTACTTTGCATTCATGAGGCAATGTATCCACTGTGTAAGGGATCAGGTAGGACCCCATCCAGCGGTCGGCGTCGGTCCCCATCTCCCGAGTACTGACTGGGTCAACTCATCCAGGTGCTGCTAGTTATTTTCCTCATCACCAGGCAATATAGGCAGGGCTGGGACGCAGGGAAGACGTGGAGGTTACTCGTGTGCCATCGACAGGTGACGATAGTGGGTTCAGTATTTCACGGACCGCCCCAGTTGGCAGTGTCTAGATACAGAGGATACGGTATCGAACTTTGAACGAACTTTCAACCCCGAACTGCTTCTGAAACCCGAGCGCTGGAGCGCCGGTCTTGTGTTTGAGGCTTGCTTTTTGGGAATAAAGACTCTTTTGTTAACCGCACTGGTTTCCTGCCTTACCTCTGATCGTGACACACTGACTACACTTATGCAAAGTTTTCTTCATTAAAACCAATGACGTAGTTACTCTGTTGTATTTGGCCTGATTTCTGACACTCAGGCCCAAGGTCCCTTAAAACTTTAGGAGACATTTTGACAGATAATTTCAAAATACACGTCTTTTCTGTGCCTAATTATCAATCAAGGCCGGACAATTTGACGCTTTAAGGCCTCT
>JBBPDA010000001.1:27962717-27998313 GCA_037974385.1 Arnoldichthys spilopterus | reverse complement strand
TATATTTATTTTTATTTTTTAATTTGTTAATTTATTTTTACTTTTATTTTATATCCATTCTTATTCATCATGTTCTCCTGCTGAGTTTACTGGTTCTTCTTGTCCAAAACATTTCATTGTACTGTTGACCCAACAGTAACATACATATGATCAATAAACCCAACTTGAACGTGAACTCAGAAGCTAGCCACCCTTTAGCAGAAATAACTTCTTATAGGCATTTTCCATAACTGTCAATCAGTCTCTGATCTTGGCCTGTTGAAATATTTGGCCTCTCTTTCATGCAAAATTCCTTCAGTTGAGTACTTGAAGATATTTGAAGGTTTTCAAGCATGTATTGCTCTTTTCAATATTTCAGAGGGGTTCAGAAAATGTGCTTTTTGAGTCTTTCCTTGATGAATTTGCTAGTGTGCTTAGGATCATTATGTTGTTGAAAGGTCCACATCTTTATCCTCAAGCACTGTTTGATATGAGGCAGAATGCATAGCTAATTCTATTACTGCAAGCTCTCCAGTCCCTGAGGCAGCAAAGGAACCCCAAACCATAACATTTCCACCACCATACTTTACAGGGGTTCTTCTCCTAAAATGCTGTCTCTGCCACAGATGTGAACTGTGGCCAAAAAACTCTGTCGTCATTATTCCAAAAGCATTATCTTTGACCTGTATGCTATTTGGCAAACTGTAGTCTTGTTTAAATGTTAATTTTAAAGAGCAAATATTTTTTACTGACATGCACTTTCACACCAACAGCTGTAAAAATTTAATTCCAGTCCATTAAATTCTGAGATTCTTGGAATTTGCTTGGGCAGTCAGTCTTGGATACATTATTGTTTAAAATCTATACCTCTTGATGGCCTTTTTAGAGGAATTATTTATTTCAAGTAATTTAGAGATCTTTATACCTGGTTCTGTTTTAGTATGGTTCTGAGGCTGATTGCCCTAATGGGGCTTATGCCTAGTCAGTTTATGCCCTCTGGATTGAGAACTGGATTGTATTGTCTTTTATGGATTGTGTAGTCATAAGCTGTACAGAAAATGTGAAGTCTTCAAATGTGAGGAGTTTCTGGTTATTCTTTTCAAGTGCAAAATTCAGACATCTTTAGATAAGCAACATATGGTTTTTTAGTTGAAGATGACCTTACAGTTGACAAGTTCATAGGCTCATCGACACATCTTCACACAAAAGGAACAGTTTCGTTTCATTTCAAATTGTGGTGACACAGCACCTCAGCTACTTTATGAATTGTTACCCCTGACCGCATATTTGTCTTGGACATGTTTAGAGTGTCTAACATATTATGCATCATTGCTTTAAGCTTAAGAGCACTAAGACTGAATTTATTATCTTTGGCTCAAAACATCCCTTACCTGACTAGGTTCAAAAGTCTTTTTATCAATTTAATTGGAATTATTTTCTTTCTTTGATGTTCAAGTTACTTCTATGGTTTTCTCATACTTTGTATTCCCTACCATGGTCCTGACTGTCTCTTACTTTTCAAACACATGCACTTCTGCAGTTGCATAAATAGTTATACAAAATGGGGACAAGCTTTGCTCTTTGAAATCATACCCTCCATACAGTTACCAGTATAAATAATAATTTTCTTTGCTACTATTTGCACTATAAATTGTGCTAAACTGAAAGATAACATTTCATACTTGCAAAAATACATACATTTTCTAAACCTCTTCTTCCATTTTGGGTCACAGGGAAGCTGTGGCCAATCCCAAGCTGACTACGGACCTTTGGCAGGGTACACCCCGGACAGGAGGCCAACCGATCACAGGGCAACACATAGACAGACATCCATTTGCACACACACTCATGTAATGAATCATATAAAGCTAAATTAACTTTCTCATAATTTAATTTGGGTAGAAATACAAAAATACTTATTGAACTGCAGTTTGTTAAGTTAAGCACTGTTCACCTTATTTTAACATCAGGGAGCTACTGTGTGTAGCTCCCTGGGGTTAAAATAAAATAATAAACCATAAAACATGGATCAATCATAAAGCAGTGTATGTAAAATCAACAATGTAACATAATGAATTCAATAAAAGGAAAAACATGTAACAACTTTAATGAGTTAAATGAAAAAAGTTTTTTAAATTCCTGCCTTTGAACAACGATTAGTTTAGGAAACACGTATTGTGTTACTTAAGAACAGCCTCATGATTTGTTTTCGTATTTTGGTCAGCGTCAGACCATAAATAAGGGGGTTTAACACTGGGGGTAACAGTAGGAAGTCCAGTGCCAAGAAGTTTCGCAAACTTTGAGGAAAAGACATTGAACCATATCGACTGTAAAGCACATCAAACAACAAAGCCATTGCAACATTAATCAGTGTAAGCAGGTGTGGCATACAAGTCTGCATGAATTTATACCTGCCTTCTCTTGACTTTTTGCATGTTTCAATCAGCTGGAGATACGAGCAAAAAATCAACACTGCATGTCCAAAATAAATGATTATGACAATGTATCCAATCACATTATTTACTGTTGTGGAATAACAGGCCAGTTTCACAACTGCCCAGTTTTCACAATACAGTTTTTCAATATTTGAGCCACACAGGATGAGTCTTGATGTTAAAAAGACTATTATAGTCATGCAAAAAACTGGTGCAAGCCAACAGAAAACTATTAATTTCATAACTTTATGATTTGTCATTTCTGAGTGGTACTCCAGTGGTCTACATATTGCCACATACCTGTCATATGCCATCACTGTTAAAGTCGATAAATCACACAAAACAGATGAATAAATGACAAATATCTGAATCAGGCAACCTGCATATGAAATTACTTGAAACGGGGAGAGTAGGTCATACATGAATTTAGGGTAGAAAGCAGCTGTGCCATAAAGAGCATTTACACACAAATTACACAAAAATAAGTACATCGGCTCATGAAGCCCCTTATCTGAGGCGATGCAGAAAATGACAGTGATGTTGCATAATAAGATAAAATGATAGCACACTACTGTCAAAGAAAAAATCAAATATCTGTTTCCAGCTGTTTCATCTAATCCTGAGAGTATGAAAACTAAGATGCTGGAAACGTTTTCCATGGTGGGTGGAATCTGTAATATAAAAATTAGAATTTAGAGTTAAATGAAATACTTGTCTATTAGAACCATACATCTATGAGACCAATGCAAAAATAGGACTGGCCAACAAAAATAATACATTTTCTAATTTTGATTACTTCAACATCTGTGATTTCACCATTACACAGAAACTGTTCTGGCAACTCACTCTCTCAAATTCTCCAAAACTCCAATTTAAAGTTTTAACTGTTTAAACTGCCCAAAATCAATGGACAGCTAAAGCATCAGTTCGTAAAACAGAGGGGAAAAAAAGCTGTCATTTTGCCCCCTGACATACATAGTTAAGTCTTTCAGATCACCAAGAATCATCATAAATATACTATACATTTGATTAATTAATATTTAGTATTTAGATCCATTTCATGTTAGACTAACAAAGTGTGTTTTCCCTTAAAGAGTAAGCAAATGAATTATGAATTTGTACCATTGTCTGCCTTTGCATTGTGTCCTCTAAAAAGAGATGGTTGAAGTGTCTTTTATATACACTCCTGTCTGCAGCTAACCTCCTGTGGGCCAGGCTATGATGCAGTTTAGGTCAGGTGAGTTAGAAAAAAAATATTTTAGCCAGTGACGTCCAAGAGAGATTTGCTTTGTTTTGGTTTTAAATCTAACAGATTAACTTGAGTTTTTCATCAATCACCTCAGTGAGTGTCAAGCAACAGTCTTCATATCAAGGACACAGCATACAGTAACCTCACTGACTGAGGGGTTTATCATGTTTCACAACATTTTAATTAGTAGAAAAATGCTTTAATGTTTAAAACAGCAAATATCACAAAGGTCTTTTTTAAAATAAAGACGTTTTATGTTTAGTCTCAAAATATACTAGTCACTCCCCTTTGCACATGGGAGTAAATATAAAATATGAAGCTGTAATTTTTAATAAAATGTTTTGGTAATGCCACAAAGACCAGTGCATTTATGCATATTTGCTTATTCAGCCAGCACCAGTAATAGTTCTGACCATTCACACTAGAGTTATATGGAGAGTTTCTTCCTGAAATATTTGTCAATAAGCCATAGTACATGGGCAGTCAATCGTATCATAGATTATGAACATATGCATCAGTAAGCCTTGGGTGCCCATGACACTATCACCAATTAAGCACTTGTCCTTCCTTGGATCACTTATGGTAGGTACTTACTACTGCATACCCAGAACACTCCACAAGGCCTGCTATTTTGTAGATGCTCTGAGTCAGGCAACCTGCATATGAAATTTCTTTCTTCTAGATGAACTAGATTTAGAAACTGACTGTTCACTTGCTGTCTTATATATTCCACCTCCCTGACAGGTGCGGTTGTATTAATATAACTAGGTAATCACTGTTATTCACTTTACCTGTCAGTGGTGTTAATGTTATGGCTGATCATTGTATTAACAAGAATAAGAAGGATAGGCTGTTTAATGTTAAGGGAAAAAGAGCGAATAAAAAATTGGTCATGTAAAATGCAATTGCCAACATCATTATCTTCGTTCTTATGAAAGGTCATATAGACTACTTACATAAGGGACTGCTACAGTTGGCTGGTCTTGCAAAGCAGGATTTCAAAAAATGTTTTTTATTTACGGTGATTTTAATAACAGTCAATAAATGAAATGAGTATACACAGAATATTTAGTAATACATGGATAGAACATTAAAGTTTAAATAAGCCTAGAGATCACAGAGGCTGTCTGGCAAGTATATAAACAGCATAAATTACAAATATATGATGCACAGAATCACAATGTTTTATTTCAGTTTGTGTCTCCCAGAGGTGTGTAAAAGCATTAGAAAGAATTTATGCAGGAACAATTACAAAATGAAATAAAGAATTTTGCAAGAACTTTAAAAAAAAAAAAAGGAAAAAAAAATGTGGCAGAGAACCCAAACCAATATTCAATTTATAGTACTTAAAATTCAATACTTAACAAAAACATAAAAATATATTAAAAGTAATCAAGTTAGAAAAAAAAGAAGTAGAGAAGCAAAAAAAGTTAATTTTAATACTATAAAGAAAATTATATCTTGTGCATTAGTCCTAAGTAAAAAAATAAAGCAGTTTTCCTAGAGTACCCATGTCTAATTTAAAGTTATAGTGAAATGTAAAATATACAGTATCTAAGAGTGGAACACCCACATTTGAGTAAACCAAAGTACTAGGTTTGTGGAAAGGTGCTTTTCACAAAATACATATCTGTTCAGTGTGCATGCTGTGGAAGAATCAGTTCTGAAAGTAGTATTTTGTAATGTTAAACATGACTTTATTACTATTTCACAATAATGACATCAATCTACAATCTATGATCTAAAAATTTACTATATATTTAATATATTTAATAAATATTTTATAAAATGTATATTATTTCATTGTGCATGTTGGGTGGTAACAGATTGTTTAGATGGTTGTAGAAGGTGTTGAATTTTCCTGCGAATATCAGGAAAGTTCAGGCCATAAACAAGGGGGTTTAAGAGAGGAGGTATAATCAGAAACTCCAGTGAAAGAATGACAGCTACTGCTGGATGTAAATTCTCAAAACGAGTGAATGTCATTTCATAGAAAATTGTAATAGAGTAATTTACAAATGTTACCAAGTGAGGAAGACAAGTATGATAGGCTTTCCTCTTCAGCTCCTTTGAACATTTTTGGCAAATGATAAGAATTTTAATATAAGAATAAATAATGAAGCTTAAGGGGATCAACACGGTTGTTACCAGCACAACAAACCCATAAATATTGTCAATTAAAGCATTTTCACAAGAGAGCTTTGCAATAACCCAATTGTTACAGTACAGTTTACTTATTTCATTACCACACAGTCTTAATCTAGCTACCAAAATGATGCCAGTTCCAATAGAAAACACTGGATAAATCCAGGATACAGCTACCATAACCATAAGTACCTTGGGTGTGATGATTCTGTGGTATTTTAATGGTTTACTTATAGCCACAAATCTGTCAAATGACATTAACATTAAGATTGTAAATTCATATGACGCATAAGTGTAAATAACAAAAGTCTGCATATGACATGCAGAACGGGAGACTGTGTGTGAATACAACAATAAATCGGTTAGTAACCTTGGAAAAAAGCCAGCTGTGCCATAAAGAGAATTGACTAATAAACATAAAATCAGAAGGTACATAGGCTGATGCAAAGTAGGTTCAAGAATTATTACAAGAATGATGATGATGTTGAAAAACAATATGGTAGAGTACACAATCAATGCCAAAACAAAGTAAAAATATCGTAAATAGCCAAGATTTTCAAACGTGGAGAAATAGAGAATGGATGCATTTTCCATTGTACTTTAAATGATATACATTGACATCATTGTCCTGAGCTGAAAAGAAGGAAGAACATCATAGAATTACTTTCATTATTAAAATGCAAATGATTAATATATTTATAACATTTTGCACACATCTTGTCTGTAAATTCAGTCAAATTATTTACATTCTCCACTGAAGTTCAAATGGACAGCTGGAATAGTGTGATGATTTTTCCAGGAGGAAAAATGAACATGAACATTTTGCTGAGTTTATATAGTATAAGGTCAGAGATAGAGGTCACCAAGGACTCCTGCCTGTGTCCCTTTTGCTTATTGTTTTGACACCTATAATTAGCTGTTGACTTTCAAAAAAGCCTACATGGACAATTAAGTTATACATATTTGCTTAATAAATGTCTCACATGTGGGGCAAACTTCAATTAATAATAATTATAATAAGAATTACATAACATTAATTTCATTTTATAATGATTAACAGATTATTTATCAGTTTATCTGTTTATTAGGACATTTACATATAACCAGTTTAAATTGTGTCCTAACAGCTACAATCTGTTTCTGTCAGGAACCCAAGGACCCTAACTTGGTATTGACATAATGTTTAATTAATGATTAACAATTAATTCAGCATGGAGACCTGAATATTCATATTAATCAGATGACTAAACAGAGCAAGGAAGACAATATTAAGTATGTACAATATGCTATCTGTCAATATGTTAAACTAAACTTAATGAGCCTGACATGTTAATTGTCTTTTCTTACTATTTGTTATGCCCAAACCTGCAGAATACAAATAGCAGTTGGGTGGGGTTGCGAACTTGATGACATGGTTCAAGCTGTGCATTGCTACACAGTCGTGAGTAAGCAAAGTGAACACCAAGGGGCTGAGCACAGAACCCTGTGAAGCACCAGTGCTCAGTGTGGTGGTGCTGGAGGTGTTCAGACCCAGCAGGCTCACCTTTCCAGTCAGGTGTTGGGGGATGATTGTGATAAATGCTGAACTAAAGTCTATGGAGAGCATTTGCACATATGTGTCCTTCTTGTGCAGATGTGAGAGGGCCAGATGAAGGGTGGTGGCTATCGTATCATCTGTTGAAGAGTTCTGGCGGTACGCAAACTGCAGGGGGTTCAGAGGTAGTGCATGAGCCAGGACTTGAACCTGCAACCTTCAGGTCCCCAGCACAGTGCCCTAACCACTAGGCCACCACTGCCACCATTCTCTGCATATAGTTTTCCTCATGTCAGCTGTGGTCAGACACAGTACCTGGTCGTTGGGAGGAAGGGTGGTCTTTCCGCTGCCATGTTGTTTAGTGCCTCAAACTGTGCATAGAAGTTTATCAGTGCATCTGGAAGGAAGGCATTGTCGTCACAGGCAGGTGGTGCTCTCCTGTAGTTGGTGATAGCCTGGATGCCCTGCCATAGGTGCTGTGTGTTACCGCTGTCCCTGTAGTGGCTGTGGATCCTCTGGGTGTGTGCACGCTTTGCTACCTTGATGGTGGGGATAGTTTGGCCCTCGTTGCTCTTAAGGCTTCTTTATCACCTGCTCTGAAAGTGGCATTCTGGGCCTTCAGTAGTGCATGCACCTCAGCAGTGATCCACGGTTTCTGGTTGGGGAGTGTGGTGATGGACTTGGAGACGGTGACATCATCAGTGCACTTGCTGATGCTGGTCACTAATGCTGTGTATTCATTCAGTTTGGAGTGGTTGAAGCCTCCCTGAACATGTACCAGTCTGTGTTTTCAAAACAGATGGTTAATAGACCCATCTTAAACATAATTTCTGGTGTACGGAAGTTATGTACTTCATAATTACTTTTCATTAAAAACTCTCTCCAGATATTGGAAGTGATAACTGACTTTGTTTTGTGCATATTTCTACCCACATATCTTGTTATATCTGTGTTCATTTCCATTTCCCATCACTCTTTAACTGGAGTGGGACTGGAGTGGGAAGTTCCTCAATTGTAAATATGTAAATAAAGTTGGTGTTTGGCAACTGAAATTCTTCTTTTAACTGACTAAATGATTTTTTTTTTCTAAAGCCTGCATCTATTTGTGAGGGAATAAAGTCCTTTATATACTTTATATAGTGCAATTCTGTAAGCCTGTCCAATTTATCAAATGTAAGTTTTGGTATTTCAATGGGTAGCATCTGAAACATATATAGGACCCCTAGAAGCACATTCATACGTATGCCCTCTATTTGGCCTAGCAGAGATAAGGGAAGTATTGTCCAATGGTCTTAGTCTTTGCTGATTTGTTGACGTATATATTCTTGTAATTGGCATCATATACGTTTGCAAGTGCTGAGGGAATTGGTATACTAAGGTATTTGATGCCATCTTTAGGCCATTTAAATCCACTCTGAAGTTGTGGAACTGTTTGTGGAATTTTGCCACTTACTATCTATAGCCATGGTTTTATCCATGTTTACTTTATAGCCATATATGGGTGTGTTGTTTTTTAGATAAGGAATTGTCATAACCCTTTTACATATTTGCCATTAACAGTAATGTCAGCCCCAGTCTTTCCCATTGTTATAACAATTATTTTCTTCATGCTGAAACAAAGTCCCATCCCAACTCTTTGACTTTCCATATAAGTGCCTTCTGGTCTTCATGATTTTGTTTTTAAGGCCATTAATTGTTGATTGTTTTTCTCCAGTCCAGCATAGGTTTAATAATATATATAGCCCTGTCTAACCCTCTTGCCAGTGTGGCCTGTGTGTTCACTTCCTATCATGAAAGTTTTCATGTGGTTGACATATTCAAATGGCGCCATGTGGTTGAAATATCAAGTGCGGCTTGGGTCCAAGTCATGTAACTTGATCCATACTTCTGACTGTAACTTAGGGACAATCTGCCTGATGATAACTGTAATGCATTCTTAGATTAATATTATGAACTATGTGTATAATTGTTTATGTATAAAATATGTATTTAATAAAGTAATCTTTAATTTACATATTATTTGCCAAGTGTCTTTGAAGTTATTCTGATTTGTACCAGACCAAATATCTCAATCAATGTGAGATAGAAACACTTAGATTTGCATTGCATTTTATTATTCCTGATGATTTTTCTTACAGTTTCTAGAAGATCTAGTTCAGATGAACAGAGGGGCCTGTAAAACTTCAAAACTGAATCGTATAATTATACCATTCATCTTAGCTTCAAAAAGGCTATAGATAAACTTAGTGGTACTCAATGTGACCCAATATGATGTAATTCATTTTTGATAAACATGTTTGTTACAGGTCATCATGTGTATAGCGTAAGTCTCAAATGTATCGCTGGTTCTTTTGTCCCAAAAGACCAGGTTGTCCAAAGTGTCTCTCAGTGGGCAATGACCTTCAGATGTAAAGATGGACTAAACATGGACTATAACACTCTAATTAGTCCCACTGGTGAACCAGTTGCTTTGTGGCTACAAATAATTACGTCACAAAAATGAGTTTGTGGTGTATATTGTTTCCTATAATGGATCCATTCATAAAGGTCATAGAAACTAAAATGTACCTAAATTATAGATTTAACAGACAAATAATAATAATAAAAATAATAAAAATAATAATACGTCTGACTGATGATTAAAGCAAATAACAACATTAAATATATAATGAAGCTCACACCTAAGGCTGTCACAATATCAGATTTTCTGTACATGATTATCTTGCAAAAATTTGAAAAGAAAAGATAATGTTATTATCGAGATATACAGTTTACAATAAATCTACAGTGAAGCTTGAAAGTTTGTGAACCCTGTTCTATATTTTTATATGAATGTGAAACATCCTTGGATTTTTAAATAAGTCCTAAAAGTAGATGGAGAAAACCTATTTGAACAAATGACACAAAAATAATTACATTTAAGTGTTTATTTTAAAAAAATTATCCAATAACATATCTGCTTGTGATACAAATAAATGAACCATTCTCTCAGTTTTTGGTGTGACCCACTTGTGCAGCAATAACTGTAACTAAATGTTTGCAGTAACTGTTGGTCAGTCCTGCACAATAACTATAAGGAATTTTAGACCATTCCACCACACCAAACAACTTTAGCTCTTGGATGTTGGTGGGTTTCCTTGTATGAACCACTGGTTCTAGGTCTTTCTACAACATTTCAGTTGGATTATGGTCAGAAATTGGATATTATTATTATACTATATTCTTCTTTAACCATTCTTTAGTAGAACAACAGGTTTGTTAGGATCATTGTCTTGCTGCATGACTCACTTGTCTCTTGAGATTCAGTTCACAGACAGGTGTCTTGATATTATCCTTTAGAATTCTCTGGTAGTTCAGAATTCATTGTTCCTTTAATGATGGCAAGCCACCCAGCCCTTGATGGAGCAAAACAGGCCCAAACCAGAACACTCCCATCATATTTCACAGATGGTATGAGGTTCTTATCCTGTAATGCAGTTTTTCTTTGTCCAAATTGAATGCTCCTCATTTAAGCCAAAAAGTTCTATTTTGGCTTCATCTATCCCCAAAACATTCTTCCAGTATCCTTCTGGTTTGTCGACACGATCTTTAGCAAACTGTACACAATCAGCAATATTTTTTGGGGGAGAGCGGTCTGTCTGTTGATTGGTGGAGTCCAAACTCTTTAGAAAAAAAATGCTAGAAAACCTTTCCAGCTTAATGAGCATCAACAGCTCTTTTTCTGAGGTCCTCAGACATCTCCTTTGTTTGGGCCATGATTCACATCCACAAATGTGTCTCCCACATACATCTGATTGTCATCCTATTGACTGAAAACACCAGACTCTTTCACAGATTTCCCATTCACATAATAATATAAAGAATTCACTTACTTTTGCCACACACAGATATATTGGATCATTTTTAATAATAAAAACCAAATATGATATGTTTTTTCATTTGTTTAACTATGTTATTGCTTTTAACACTTGTTTCAAAATCTGATGATGTTTTTGGTCACATATAAAAATACAGAACATTTTAAAGGGTTCACACACTTTCTGTAGCATAACTCCATCCATCCATCCATCCATTTCCAACCGCTTCTTTCATTTCCGGGTCACGGGGAAGCTGGAGCCAATCCCAGCTGACTGCGGGCCTAAGGCGGGGTTCACCCAGGACAGGAGGCCAACCCATCGCAGGGCAACACATAGACAGACAACCATTCACACACACATTCACACCTATGGGCAATTTTTAGAGTATCCAATCATCAATCAAACATGAAGAGAGCCTGCAAACTCCACACAGAAAACACTCGTGGCTGACCCGGGGATCGAAGCCAGGACCTTCTAATAAATAGGATCATTAGACAAAAATATAGTTACAGGTTAGGATGGAATAGTCTGCATCATGTTTAAGAGAAGTCCAGATCTTGTTCTGGGACAAATAATATATATTTATATATGCTTAAAAAATATGAGAAATCACACTAATTGCTAAGTAATCTTTTTTAGCTAGACTACCACTGAACTACCACTATACATACCTTATTTAGGAGAAAGAAATAAAGAAAGTGAAACAGCCTTCTTTTTAATACTGGGCTCATGCCATTGTTTATTTTTCATTTTACAGTATATGACTATAACTTTTAACTATAGCATATACCAACTAAATGAAACCAGTTTAAATTTTCAGCAAGTTTTTTTTAATATTCAGTGATAAAATATAATTTTTGATATTTGGCAACAGCATATGACAATGGAACTGCTACCTGCGATGCATACAACTGGATGTATTGTGCAATTCCATTTTCACAAACTTTATTTTCATACCTTTGGGTTTTCTATAAAATGCTTACATAGAAAAAGCCACTTTTTCAAACATAAATGATGAATTTGTGTAAGACTGTCAAATGCGTTGGCAAAATATTAGCTTACTCTTATAATATGCACTGATTTTAACTGCATTGCTGCATGCTGTTACCAAATGGCAATAAAATTAAGTTTACTCCTAAAATATGTTTCATACCTTTTCTATATATAACGTTATTCTAAACAATAATAAAAACAAGACCATTGTCATGATTTTGGGGTGTTAGGGTGCAAACGCACATAATTATAGACTTCAAAGAAATGGGATTTAATAAATAAAATGACAAAACAAACACACGATCAGGCTAAGGGAAGACAAGGCTAAGGAACATATAACATGGCTCGGAGAAGACAACGTGGTAACGTCAAACCCACAAGGACTGAACAAAACACAGGAGTATATATAATGACATAAAACGAGAAACACCTGAAAACGAGAGACGAGACACAGCTGACGAGGTGGGAAAAGGACGTGACTAGAAAGAACATGTGACGCGAACACATGGAACTAAACAAAATTGACAGAAACACATGGGAAAGAGACCATTACAACCATGTTTTCTGTGTATTTCATTAATAAAATTCCAATAACTATTTAATATGAAAAATTGTTTCATTCTTAGATAAGATTGCACACCTTAGATAAACCGACAATGGCCTTTTGAAAACAAGGCCTAGGAATGTCACCTAAGCCCGCTTGCACTGATGTGGATGAAAATTACTCACTGAGAGTGTCCTCTATGTATTATCCCTCCAGGATGTCATATAGCACTAATAAACATGTTTGTTACAAAGTCTTAGCTTAAAGTCTATCAAAATCTCCTCAGCCATTTCCTGGGAGATTGTCCATTTGGAGAGATGGGAGCAAGGGACAAGAACCAACCCTCGCTATGTTTTGGGCTAGTATAATTACGTCCCAGTGGTCATGTTGTCAGGTTAACCAGAAAGTGCTTTCTCATTTCTGTCTGTGGCACATTAGATATATTTTAAAAATACGGTACAATACTAAACATATTTTAAAACTTTAACCCTTGTATACATTTCTATAATCACAGTAACAATATGAATATAACATTTCTGCATAGAAGTTTATGGAGGTCCATGGGACATTTCAAAGATTCCTTAAACTGGTATAAGTATGTGTATAACAAACATATTTCTAATTATCAGTAACTGCTAAGAAAATGTAATTCATTTTTTTCTTTTTATGCAAAACAAGAGAAAAATAAACACCTCTCATTTATCATCAAACATCAGGTCATTATTACACTAAGCCTTATTGCTCCCCCGAGTCCATCTTTTCTTTAACTACAACAGCACCTTAATTACAGTGTAAATCCTTAGTGGACAGAACATAGATGCAATGCCAAGCTTGATAAATCTAGAGGGAAATATTTCTAAAGCGAACTTTCCATTAAATTATGAAAAGTTTTTCTCACTTGGGAAAGTGAAAACAAAATCTTGCTGCATTGACCCCAGCCACACAAAAGTAATTGACAGTGGTTGAAGTGGTTGATTTTGAAAACCAAATTGTAATTTCACACCTCTAAACTAAATCTGAACTACAGTATAACATATCTATATATACATCCCATCTATATTGTATCATACTGTATCAATGTTACTCAAGACCCATATTGAAAGTGACTATTTCTCATTGTAAACACACTCAAGCACCACAACAAAATGTGCACTCTGCATTTAACGCATTACACCTGCACACATGGAGCAGCTGGCAGCCATCAACAGCGACCACTAGGCCACTAGTACCACTAAACAGCAAGTGAAGCTTTAGAATACGATCCAAAAACTTAGAGATTCAGGAGATTGAACCATGGCATATCATCACTGACTGATAAAGTGAATAACTTTGATTATCTAGTTTTTTCATTACAATGGCACCTGTCAGGGGATGGCATATATTAGGCAGCAAGTGAACAGTCTGTAGGTCTGTGGTTGGACTTTAATTCTGCTTCCAATTTTCTCTATAAATATATAAATGAGATCTAGCCATTTGGGTAAGAGTGTTTACACAGGCACCAGTGGTATTTACAATCAGGCACTTTTTGTTATGTAGGATAGTCTCCTACCCCCCATGAGGCCACTAGGCCAGCTGACCAATGTAAACTTCTTAACCTCTGAAGTATAAAGGCACGTAATACCATGATAACATACCAGATGTACCATGTCTGGTATCAAATAAATGCACATGCTATGTGGAATCACATAAACTGATTCATATCACTTAATGTTCTGTGTACACTGTGTTATGTCATCTAACTTAACTGGTCATTCTGAGTTCTTCCACACCAGGACATCAGGATGCTGCCACACCTAAGCCTCCTACTGTGTGGATTGGATATTGGCTGGTATAACTGTTTAATGTTCAGGAAGCATAGTGATTGGCCATTTGGAACATTCGAATATATATCGGTACATAAGCGTGAGTCACAGACTATCACATTGGAATCATTTACCTGATGCCTTCAGGGTATCGTCCTATTTGGTATGGAATATTTTTCCCCGTTGTCTATCAGACATTGTCATCTTTGCTTATGGCAACTTGTGTAACTTAAGGAAATGTAATGGTAACTATACTGTTAAGTTATTTTTAATGCTACAATGTTATAATAAACAACTGTTATTCTGCTAAATGCTACTTATTCCTTTAATGTCCTTAAAGATATGTTAATGAGGCTGAGTATTCTGCACCTGTCTCAGACAGAATCATATTTGATTATGGAATATCTAACTGAATAAGAGAATTCCTTTAGTCTATAATAATCTAAATACATATTAATATCCTGACCGGCCTCTGAGTTTTATATCACATTATAATTTCATGCTGGGGTACAGGTTTTAATCCCTGAGGTTTAGTTATGCCAGTCCTATAAATAGGATATATAGTTTGGTAAATACAAACTCTCATTGGAATCACAGTCCAACATATACTAAACGAATTGGAAATTTTAAAAGAGTAAAAAAGTGCAAGTCTTACATGGTTGAAACTTCTTTGTTTTAGTTAGAGAAGCATTAAACCTTGGCCATTTCAGACCATCTTAAAAGGCCTCTTATTTCCCATGTAAGTTCTGACGTTCTGGCTTCTGCACATAAATGGTGCACAATTTGGGTTGGAACTGTGCTAAGTAAGGCATAAGGTGTTTTGTTCTGGGGAAGGATTCTTTACACATTAGACATTGCTATATTATAATATGTTGATTTCTTGTCATCCACAAATATTATTAATAAAAAATTTAGTAAATTAAGTTGTATAATAATAAATTTTAAATATTTGTAATATTTATTGATCCACAACAGCTGTGGACCCTTGGGCTTTGGGGCTAATGCTGGGTTTACCAGCTCCGGCCACCAGAGGGAGACAACTCCACTAACATCCACGAAGGGGCTCCATCCCTTACACAAACATCATGGAAATGTGAAAAATGTGAAATAAAACAATACACAATCATATTTTTTGTGAAGTGTGCAAAAACTAAAAGTCTTATTTATATGTTTTCTTTGTAAGGGATTTCATGTTCTCTGCCATTTTATAAAAGTAATTATAACAGTTTGTTACATAACCCTTTTCTTGTTGCTTTAATTGCACATAATGAAGTTGGCATTTTAAGTCACAATGAAAAAAGAAAGGAGACCCCCAATGCCCCCAGTGTCTTTCACACACTGCAATTTTAAAAAATCATTTGCTTAGCAGTTAGCGGTTTGCTAAAAGTTAAAAAAACTGTTTACATCTCTAAAATGTCCACAAATTCTCCAAATGGTACTGTAAAATTTCAGACATCTTAAAAGGGGACAGAAGCTATTATTCCATCGTTATTTTTACTAAAAGTCATTAGTCTATATTTCTCATCTGTTTTATACCTACAAGGCTTAGAGTATACTGGTCAGCACTTTTATTTTTTTTATTCTAAACTCAGATTATGTGACACTCACACAATGTAAACAGTGAGCACTGAATTTCTCCTGTGCATTTAACCCATCCATGGCACCCTGTGAACAGCTTAGAGGTTAAGTGTGTTGCCCAGGCACTTTGGCTGTGCATGTGGGTGGGGAAAATCACTTAGCCCACCCACATTTTCCCCATTGGTCCCAGGGACTGAACCGGTGACCCTTCAGTCGCAAGCCATCATCTCTAACCATTAGGCCACAGCTGCCCCCCACAACTGTTCAGTGATGTTAGCATTTTCATATGTGCAGTAATATCACATCAGATAAGCAAACAGGCTTACAGCTTATGTGTCAAGTATACAGTTTCAACTAGACACTGACCAGACATTTTAATATGTCCTGTTCTGAAGCAATAAGGGAAAAGCAGTAAATCCAGAAATCTCTAGACACATTGCCAAACACTGGCAAGTGTTTACTTTTGTCTCTTCCACACCATTATAAATTCAAGCTGCAGCCTCACATCATCACCTGCTGAATTGAATGCTTAACTGTGACATGGTTATTGCTTGTTCAACAGATTGATTCTTACATTAAAACCTGCAATTCAGGTAATTGTAAATGATTATAAAGCTCTATGGTGCTTATGCGTGTATACATTTAATTGCTTTGATGACTTCTTAATTATCAGCCTTAAATAAAATGTTCAGATTTGGAGATTTGGAGTTCTTCTGCAGAAGTACATAATTAGAAATCCTTTAATATTACTTTTATACATACAATTTATTTAGCTGGTGGTGGCAAAGTCAAGATTTCCATTTTGTATAACTGTCTTAGCTTTTAGTAATGTAGACACTGTAATTATACGCTCACACACACACACACACACATTAATATTTGCAGAAATATAGATGAACCCATCTGAAACAGCAGTGGCGGTGATATTCATGAAAGAGTCATTTTGTTTCATAATACTGAAAACGATTTCTTAATTTACAAAATTTTTCACGTTCAGCTAATCCATTTTGTTTTGTCTTCCTATATCAGTGCTTGATTGCCCTGTAATCTGCCTCCAGAATTAACTCCCATGTTCTGCTGACACGGAAGGGTTGTGATCTGCCTTGGACACTACACTATAGAGACCATCAGTTTGAAATAAGAAGAACCGTTTTTGCATGCAGTTCTGTCTAACACAAGAACTTTTTCAAAGTAGTAGATGTTTTCTTTTAATACTCTACTTACCTTATTAACTCTAATTATAGTTCATTAAAAATAGTTAATAATTCATTTTAATTGATATACTCTCATTGTAATTTTATTCTCATCTTTACAAAGATTATGATTAACTCAACACAGTTCAACACTATTACTCTGACAGGCTTCATCGATATAGGACAAATTAAGTACCTTTTTGTCATGCTTTTGCTACTATTCTATATAGTAAGTATTTTAGCAAATTCATTAATGATTATAGTGATTTGTGTTGACAAATCACTTCATGAACCCATGTACATTTTTGTCTGCAATTTGTCTGTGAATGAATTATATGGTAGTGTTGCATTTATACCTTCAATTTTAAGCAATATGTTAGCCAAGTCTAATGAAATTCCAATTATTTTTTGTTATGTACAAGTATTTTCTCTTTACACATATGCATCAGTGGAATTTGGAAATCTAGCTATTATGTCTTATGATAGATATACAGCTATCTGTTACCCCTTACTATATAGCAGAATAATGACTTGCAGTAGGGTGTGTATACTGATTGTACTGGTATGGCTGATATCTTTTGTCAAATTCACCATCAATCTTGTATTGAATTTGCAGTTGGAATTATGTGGAAATGTCATAGAGAAAGTGTGGTGTGACAACTACCTACTTGTTAAACTTGCATGCTCAGAAACCAAAGTGAATAACATCTATGGCACAGCAGGTGCTATCGTCACTATAGTCATTCCCTTCCTGTTGATATCATATTCATACATAAGGATTTGGAGAATCTGCTTGAAGTCCTCCTCAGAAACTACTCAAAAGGCCATAAGCACTTGTACACCTCATCTTGCTTCACTGCTCAATTTCACTCTTGGCTGCTCATTTGAAATTTTCTCAAGTAGATTTGATAAGATACATATGCCTCCTTTGTTGCGTGCAATTATTTCTGTTTACTTTGGGATTTGTCCACCACTTTTGAATCCTATTATGTATGGTATGAGATTGTCTAAGATAAAGAGCACATTTAAGAAAAAAATGTCTTTGATGTAGAAATATTTTAACTGGAGTGTCACGCTATACAGGTACTGATGATAACCATGATATTTAAAAAACAAAATACTGATATTGTGTTATTACATTAGTACACATTTATTATATTAGTACACATACAGTAATATTGTGAATAAATGCATATACTGTTATCTATGTAAATAACGATGTGGTTCAACTTCCAATGGATAGCGGTATTGCTCTTTAATGCTGGCACACACTTTAATTGCTACTTCAAGACTTTAAGCATTTACTGAATTTTTATTGTTTAACATTCCAAATCAAGCATGGGGGTGGCGCTATGCTACAGTAATAACACTTGCTTTATTGAGCAAACTTTTGTTTTTCTGTATACTATTCAGCATATATATAGAGTTATAATTCCTTAGTTTGCCAAATGTATTGTAGTACAATGATCAATAGACCAAGTGTACTGCAGAACTGAAAACTTAACTTTAGGTTCATGTTTTTATGAAAAGAGAAAGGACAAGAACTTAAATAAATAAATAAAACATTAGTTCATTGATTCATTCAGTGTATATGTAGTTCTTGGCTAAGGATAAAAATGTGAGCTTTGTCATAAACTCCATATTCATAAACAACATTTTAGAAATTTTGTAGAAACCTGCAGGGCCGTTTCTTGGCATAGGCAACCTAGACATTTAGCTAAGGCTGCACCAGCATCAGGGGTTGCTGACTGGTTATAGTTTGCTTGTTAAGTCTGATACAACATGTGACATTTCTGGGTCCAAACACTCCATCGAATCCTAAAGTAAAACACTGTACAGCTGTAGTGCACTCCAACATTTTATTAGCAGATGCTCATGCTAAATATCCACAATACTTCTAGTCAGACAGCTGAGGTGTTGGCTGTTTGTTGTGTGACTGAACTGGTTGGAACTAGTATAAAAATAAAAATAAAGCATTTTAAACACATCGAGGCCAAATGAAAATAAATAATGTTGGAAATGACACCATGCTAACATTTATTAGCACACATATATACACAAAGACAAAGTACATGAGCCACAATCATGGCTTTTATGAAGTTTATTCATTCTCACAACAGCTGCACTAAAGGTCACAAAAATGTGTAAATTAGGATAATTTAATAAATGATTGAGCAATTAGATATTGTCTACAAAATGCTTTGACGCAAAAGGGAGGACCAGGGCTTTTTCTTGCTATAAGCTGTTAAAGTTCCTAGGTTACCAGGCTCCCCTTAGCATATGCAGTATTTATGTATTTTATCTATGCTTTTTAACGGGTTTTCACAGTATAGGCCATGTCTATTTATTGCATGACTGTCAGTACCCTAGGTTTTATTTGTTTCTCCTGATCATAATTATGTATTTTTGATGTTTAAAATGAATTAAAAGTTTTACATACAGCATAAGGCCACCAATCAGTTAAAAGGAGTTCCATGGCTGTATAAAACTGGCCTGCCCAGGGATGAATAGCAAGAAAAAAGTAATTACTTAAAAACATTTGATAGCAAACCATTTAAAAGACCATGATTTTTTTTACTAAACATTTTCAGACATGTGCCCCAATACATTCAAGCTAGTGATATCAATATATAAAAACGTTAGAATATTAAAATACTTATGCACAAAAAAAAATTATTTCTTTTTAATTAATTAACATATTTGCAGACAAATAACTTGACTTGTTTAGTGTAACATTAACCACATTCATTGCAAAATCTGTCACAGAACATTTTAAAACCTTTGCAAAGTCATGCTCTTGTAACTTACATTTTTAAGCTGTGTGCATTTTTTTTATTTTTGCTTATATTGTCAGCATGAGCAAATCTATTTAAATGCATTTATGTGCTTAATGTAATGTGTTTCACAGAGAATAGTATTTCAATTACAGTTGCATTTTCCTGAATGAATAATTAGAGTAATTACACAGTTAATTTCATCTTTACTTTCTGCTTTATCCTCTCATGTATCATTATGCCTTTTATTGCTAGCAGTACACAGTTTTTACTTTTTTCCAATTTGGCTGATTCAATTTACTCTATGTACAAGAATTCCTTGTCAGTTCAACTCACTCATACCAAATAAAATCCATCAACTTTTCTTCAAATGTGTAAACTCAAAATGTGTATATATATATACTTATTAATTAATTAATTAATTTTTATTTTTTGGTAATGGTATTTAGCTCAAATAAAAACATAGGCATTGGTAAATATTCACTATAATGTGTGTGTGTATGTGTGTTTGTGTGTGTGTGTGGCAGACAAAAAAGTTAAAGGTAAATCAGTACAACTCATTAACATGGTCCTGGGAGAGATCAGAACAATCTTTGGCCCACATGTACACACACACGCTAAATAAAGACATTTCTTTCCTAGGGAATACTGACTTTCAAAGAATGTGAACTATAAAGTATGATGACTGCAACAAAAGGCAGTTAAAGTTCACCTTCTTAGCTCACGCAGCTAAAAGCTGGCTTTTTATTGTTAATAGATTTCATATGGAGTTCAAGAGCAAAACCTCTTTTCTGTAGAATTTTTCTGAAACTTTTACTAATGCTCTCATGTCTCATCCCATATATAAGAGGGTGCAGGAGGGGAGGAATCAGAATAAAGTGTATGGACATGAAAACATTAAGCTCTTTTGGAAGATAATTATTAAATCGGTTATATATTACAGAGAATAGGCTGGCTGATGAAAAATTAATAAATGTGATTAAATGAGGAGCACAGGTATTTAGAGCTTTCTTCTTGGCATTTGCTGATGCTTTCAAACTAACAAATAATATTCTTACATATGACATTATGACCAGTAAGAGAGGAAAAACAACAAAAATAATGACCCCAGCCAAGCCATATATGTCTCCAACTGCACTCTTCACACAGGACAGACTAACTACTGCTAGATTATCACAAAACAGCTTGTTTACAGTATATCTGCAAAGAGGCAAACTTGAAGTAAGACTAACTTGTACAGCTAAGAAACAAATAGGACAAATGTACACAACACCTAGAAGAAGCCTAACGTTAGTGGGTGTCATTATATTGTGATATTGCAATGGTTTACAAATAGAGACATACCTATCATATGCCATTACTGTCAATATTCCATAAACACAAGTTGCATAAAAATTAATAAAGAACACTTGCATTAGACAGTTGTTATAGGAAATATACTTCATATCATTAACAAGGTTGTGCATGATGTTAGGCAGAACAGCTGAACTTCCAATCACTCCATTCAATGCCAAGTTAAATAAAAATGTATACATAGGTTTGTGAAGACCTGAGTCAAAATAGATCACCAGCATCAAAATTAAATTGGCAAAAACAGTCATAAGATAGGTGACCAGAGAAACAAAGAAAACTCCATAATTGAGTGGTCCAGGAGGTCCATAGGCCATAAAAATGAGAGTGATGTTAAAACTGAGCATATTTACTGTTCCTGTTAAAACAAAAATACAGTTAAAACTACAAACATTATGAATTACCAGCATTGTCAGGACAATTACATTTCAGCAAAAAAACCCTAATTTTGTAATGCTGTATAACAATGTTTCCCCACCTAACCTGCGTATTTTATTGTTTTTCCCCACTCAGCGAATCAGTTCATTTACATGCTGAGTTCTAGAGGTTGTGTTAAAGTAGCAAAAGTACTAAAAGCAGAACATCTCTACGATATATATATATAAAATATTAAAAACAGCAGTGTTAATTAAAAAATAATGAAAGTTACGTTTTAGAGCATACCTTGAACTGGTTGCAAACAAAAAGCTTCAATCTTCATCTGTTGATTAGGAGTTTATATAGCTTGTCTTAAGCTGTGAGCCATTTCTCGATGGAAAACAGGCATTCCCCTCTGGCACTAATTAAAGGGGTTTTAACATTTGTCATTTTATACTCTTAGCAGTAAAGATTGTTATTTTAGATTTTTAATTTTTCACAGTTTATGAAGTCAGGTGAAGCATGAATAATGAACCTAGAAGAAATGCTAAGCTAAATAATAGCAGGTGAGTTAAAATGATTAGGTTTAAAAGTAGCATCCATCAAAGGTTCAGTCTTTGCAAGCAAGGATGGCTTGTGGTTTACCCATTTGTGGCTAAATTTGTGAAAAAATTGTCAGTTTGTTCAAAAGTAACATTTCTCAGTGTAAGTGTGCAGAAAATTTAGGTCTTTCAGCATCTACAGTACATGATATTGTGATAATATTCAGAGAACTGAAGGACATCTGCATAAAGGGCAAACCACCACTGAATGCATGTGATCTGTGAGACATCAGATGGAACTGACTAAGAAACTGTCATGCTACTGTGACAAATATAACCAACTGGATTTAGGAGTTTTTCTGAAAACCAATGTCACTTTACACAGGTTATTACTCCATCAAGAAATGCTATTTGAAATTGTATTATGCAAGTAAGCCATTATTCAACTATGTAAAAATGCTGATGAGTCCTTTGGGCTCAGTCTCACCTAGACCAGAGTCCACATTTCAGCTTGTTTTAAGAAAAACAAATTTCTATAAAGACCATGGATTAAAGCAATTCGGAATGGTTTTGTAAGGAAAGGCCAGGGAGCACAGGTGGCATGGATGAAGGGACTAATTAGAGACAATATTTAATCTCGCACCCAACACTAGGAGGGTGCGAAGCCTACTGTCTGTTCCACCAGCAGTATCCTAAGCCTTGTGATAACGAATATCCTTAGCCTTAGCATCAGCACCCATAAGTCTTTGTGTACCAACTTTAGCTTTCTCTCATAGACCTTAGCATTAGCCTTAGCCTTTGTGTTCCTGTTTGCTCCTGCTCGACCTCTGACTGTTTTTGACTCTGCCTTTCTGCCTGATGGACTTACCTGTTTGCATAATGTTGATGAGCTTGCGTTTGGGTCCAAGCTTCATCCAATCCTGACAGGTTTTTAGAAGGAGCATACTTGTTGGTATAGAATTTCACTGCAGTCTAGCACTGGATATTTTACAAATTTGACTTAGACATGAATTCTCATTAAAAGATCACATTCATCCCTGTAAAACAGGTTAAATAAAAATTCAACTGGCCAGAACTGTTGTAAGATAAGTAAAAAATGTGGCAAAGAAATTAATTAAAATAAAATATTAATTTAATAATAATTTAATTTAATTTAATTTAATAATTAGTCCTTATGTGATGAATCTAAAGCTACATGTAAAGTTTTCATATAAAGCAGAATGGTAAGTAAAACATCATATAACCTAGTGCAAGTTGTTGCATAGAAATGTTTACGCAAGGTAGTGGCATGTAAACATGGACAGAAACAGCTAGGGTTGAAATAGGGACAGGTTGGTTAAAATATTGCTGACAAAAGAATGACAGTTCATTAGTAATGCAGGTTTTTATTATTTTAAAACACTTTAACCCTATTTGTACTGCCCCCCGGTGGCTGTTACGGCCCCGTTCCAAACACAATTGTCATTTAAAACATCAGGATCTGTAATTAATCTACTGGTTAAAACACCAAAACTTCGACATTACTCGATTCACTGAACTCCAGAGCACATGCCTACAAAATTTGAAGATTCTATGTATTTTTATTCTTTAATAATCTGTAAAAATGTGTTTTTACATAAACAAGGTGGCACCATTGCAGGCAAGTCACAACTGGAATTATAAAATCGTTATAAACATCAGCCAGCGACGGGTCAAACAACTGACAGACAAGTCACATTCCAACACAGAAACAGCACCAAACACTCCCTGCTCAGTCAACCAAAAACAGAAACCGGAAGTTGGTGTGTCATAAACCACAACAGCATTCAATAACAGCTTACCCGCACAAAACGTAATATAAAGTTTCAAACCTGATCCCATCCTCTTGCTAAGGCGCAAGGAAGGGTGGCGCACGGGAAACTTTAAGCACATAGATAATTGCCCACAGCTGGGCCCGAGCTTTGGCTCAGCTGTGGGGGCAGAGCTAATACGCCCTTCCTTACATACCCCCCCTCCAAGGAACACAGTCCTGGTGTGGCAACAGATGTAGCAACCGAGCAATGCCCCTGGAGGGGGCGGAGGGGGGGGGGCACGAAACAGAACAACATCTGACTAAACTTAACCAACACCCATACCACCCAACACACAGAGCAGGGGCTTCTGGCGTCGGCCTCAGTGACCCGTAAGAGACATGGCTCTCCTGCGACCCGGAGGGAGAAGGAGCTTCCAGCGTTGGCCTCGGCGACCCAGAAGTGGCAGGGATTTCTACCGCCGCCCCCCTCTCGACAGAACGCCCCCTGGTGTTCCCCCTGGGGCCCTGGCGATGCGGAGGCAGAGCCGGTCGACATCGGTGACTCCTTGGGTGTCACGGGAGGTGCTTAAGGCGCCACCTGCAGGAGCATGGTGGAGGAGTCTTCTGTTGCATCCTGGGTTAGGGTTAGTGGTCCGGAACCGCAGCCTCGATCTACAAGCTGCGGCCTAACTGACGCCTGCACAGCTACACTGCGCTTACCCCTCAGAGCTCCTCTCTCTTTTGTGTTACACATGCCCTTCGAGGCGTGGTTTCTGAGGCAGTCTCCACAACGCTTTCTGGCCCGGCGACTGACTCGCTACTGGCCCGAGCCTCCCCGGATGACTCTTCGCCGGCAGACTTTTTGCCACGCCCCCTCTTGCGCTATCTGAGCTATTCCCCTCAGGAATTTCCTCCTCCTGGAGGGATTGCTCCCCATTGTCCAGGAGGGTGTGCACCATTGAGATCAGCCCCTCCAGCCTTCCGTCACTAGTGAGATCCCGAGCCAGCTTTAACTGACCCAGGATCCACTGACCCCTGGCACACTTGCCCCCACGACAAAGTCAGCCGTCGACCATACTTACGTCCCCCCCCCCCCCCAACCCATATTTACATGCAGACTTAGATTTGAGGTGCCTTGTCTATTCAGTTTAAATTCCAACTTAAAGGCCTAAACTAGACTGACCTCAGATCTGCATATAACATCTAAAATAATGTGCAATTTAAGTTGCATAAAATAGTACAGAATGTTGTACAGAACAGCTAACACTAGGTGGTGATATTTAAACATGAATGATGTTTGCAGTCAAACAGATTCTTGTTGAAATAGGGAAAGACATGTTTTCTTTTTTAACTACAAAAGGACTTATTTATGTTAAGCTATGTCAATATTGATTTCAGCTGTGTACAATTCAAGGCAGTTGCCAAGAGTATAAAATATCAGGAAATACTGCAGGTACTTCGACACCACTGCTCATAAGGTTCGACAGGATAACAGGGAGAAGAAGCTAACCTTGCATTTTTGCAATGTTTATGTGCAGATATGGATATGTGGCTGGTTTTTAGTCTGGTTTTGCAATAGGCTTATGTCATTTTATTGTCTATACAGACCATTTTATCTTGATTTAACATGAAACTGTTACTGTATTTATATGGACTGAGCAGATGCAGATTGATTCACATTTGTTTAGTACTTGTGTTTTTATCTTTTTTAAGCTTAACATGCAATTACATCAATCAGAATGGCATGTCCTCTCACCTTTAACCCTGTTCTGCGCAGGGGTGGATTTGATCATTTCTGCCTAGTTTGTCTTTAAAGCTTCATAACTTCAGATTAGAAGGTCACATTGGTCAAACTGAAAATGGATCAAGACAAAGGCAGTAAGCATGGGCTGTAGGAGATTGCTATTATAATGCTGTTTACTTGCCAAGCCCAATCAGTTTTTGGAAAGGAAATTGATCTTCTCGCATGCAATGAGAAACTTATTTATGGAAGCAGCACTGTTTCACCTAAGCCTTTTAAGTGACAGTTATGCACTTCAAGTGCATGTCTGTGTCTGTAATGAACATTGTGCATATGCACGCTTATACAACACGCTGCCTAAAAGAATGGTTTAATAAAGTCAATGACAAAGTCCCCATGGTCCCTCTATAGAAGGTGGTGAGGATCGGCAGTGAAAGATGGGCTTTCCTCAGTCTCTTAAGAAAGTAAAAAGATGCTGTTGGGCTTTTTTGGCTGTATAGCTGGTGTTCAGGGACCAGGTGAGGTTCTCAGCCAGGTGAACATCAAGAAATGTGCCGCTTTTGACTACCTCAAAGTATGAGCCCTCAATATGTAGCGGAGAGCACAGTTGCCTTGTAGAATCAAAATCAAACATGTATGCTTAGCAATGTTTTATAAGAAAAGGGTAGAAGCCACCCATAGTCTGTGAATGGGTGTGTGTGTGTGTGTGTGTGGGGGGGGTCTGTTTGCTCATTTGAATGGAAGTAATGTCTCTGTAAAAATCCTGTTTTATAGCCTAGTTACGTTAAAGGGTCAAACAGCCTTGTTTGCTTTGTAATTCTTGTCTTAGTGTCTAGTTTGATCTTTTATAGTTTTTTTTCCAGTTAATTGTCATGGTGTATTGGGAATTTAATGAACAATGGTCACTAGATTGGAAACCTTTTGTCTTGTTTTCTTGGTGACAACACAATCAACATCACAGTCTGGAAAGCTATAAATATTGTATTGAGTAGTTTTTTTTACTTCTCACACTATCTTCTATTGCTGATGAAGAAATACCCTTGTGCCCTCTTATAGGCTGGTATATGATAATTTTACATTTATTAAACTTTATTCCCTGATTTGTGCAAGTAAACACATGTCTTATAGCAATGGAATACTCTTGAATGCTTTTTCATACTGATGGATGACTAAGGTCTTGTTCACAGCTCCAATCATAAGTGGACAGCTCTAAGCACAGGAGTAAATACACCTAAAATACAGTGAAGATGCGTGGGAATCTGATTGGTCAGAACACAGAAGGTTGTTTGGGCCACATATGGATGCATTCTTTTAGAAGTGTGTAAGCATGTATGTCCTGGGCCACACTAAAGGACCACCAACTCAGCTGATATCCTCCACATAAGCAGAAAAGCTCTCTTTCTTTCTCTTTGCCCCCCTCCACACCAAAATCTTTGCTACAGCAATAAAAATAATTTCATGAATCTTTTTCCTTTAAATTTCTGACAGATAGGCATGGGAAGTGCATCACTGTCTCCCTCGAGTTAAACGAATGCATATTAAAACAATTTTTTTTTTGTTTCCAGAGATTTGTTCTATTTTCAAAATAATATAAAGAGCAACTAAAAATTATATATAAAAATATTAGAATTTTACACTTGTCAATCATCTTTAGCAAGGGTGCTAGTAATTCTGGAGGGCACTGTACATTCTATACACGTTTATGTGTAAAAAGCTGTTCACGCTTATACCGAAAAGCCATAACATTATGACCGCCTACCTAATATAGTGTCCCACTCATGCCACCAAAGAGTTCTGAGTGCTGTGCACTGTGTTCTAACCCCTTCCTATTATAGCAAGATTTAACGTTTTGTGCAACAGGATCTCCTCTTTGTGATCAGAAAAGACTAGTTTTCTCTCTCCATATGCATCAGTGTGCCTTGGGTCTATCCTTGAATCACTTTTGGTAGCTACTAACCAGTGCATACCTGGAAGACTCCACAAGACCTGCAGTTTGGAAATGCACTGGCTCAGTTTTCTAACCATCACTAAAACCCTCTTGTCAAAGTGGCTCAGATCCTTAAGCTTACCCACCTCTCTGACAGATGCCATTGTAATGAAATAACTAGATAATCAATGTTATTCACTTTACCTGTTAGTTGGGTTCATGTTATGGCTGATAAGTGTATATTGCTTTATATTTTATTTATACGTGACCTAGTGACCTAATAAGGACTTGCAATAAGTCAGTACAAAATTTGTGATATACAAAATACAATAAGTATGTATATATAAATATATATTTATTTTGGGCTAAAGGTAAAACACATGTCAACATCACATCATCAGTGTTACCAAACTAAGTCTTACAACAAGGGTTCCCAAAGTCAGTCACTGGGGATCCCAGTGTTTGCATGTTTTTCTGTTTTCACTGCTTCAACACACCTGACCCAACACAAAAAGCTTGTTCATTAGCTAATGATTTTAATCAGGTATATTTAGTAAGGATATACAATATACATAGTTTTAGGTAATATCAAGGGCTGGAAACCTCTGACTTATATATTGCCAGGTTTACTTTTGAATGTCAGATTTATTGTTTATGTATAGAGTGAATAGTTAAAGACCACACTCACACCACTGCAGCAGTAACCTGTGTTTTAATTAAGCTCATTTGTTTTCACAAACAAGTGATTTAATTGGATTTGGACTAATTAGGTGTTCTCTCAAGACATTTGAGTTCTTGGTTGACCTGACGTGTACTCACAGCTCATTTACTTTTCTTACACAGTGCAAATGAAAGCCTTTGTAGGACACTTAGCACTGTGAGGATAACAAGCTTGTTAGTTACTGTGACCTTTATTTGTATTGGGGCCTTTATTCACAATGGAATTGTTTTAAGCTTATGAAACTCAACTTTTCACATGTAATATTCTTTTTTTTTTCTTAGAAGTTCCTGAGTAACAAATATAAGTTGTTTGTATTTCAGCTACAGGCTTTAAAAAAGATGCATTAAAATAAATGCATTTTTTTTCACATGCATTAAAAGGGATTCAATTTAAGGGCAGCCACCTGTATCTGAGCTCTAGCTGTTAACTCCAACTTAAACACTATTTCTTGCTTTTTGTGAAATTTCTACTCCACTTCTTTTAGAATATACTAATATATCTATATACTGTTTGCTATGCTATTGGGTACCCAAAAACTGAATAAAACATGTACAGTAAAGAGCGACAAGTTACAAACCAACCTTTAAAACTTTATTTTGTATCAGACTTTCACATATTGGAGACATTCTGTTATCAGTATTGTGCAGTCAAAAATTATTGGCTCTATGATTGCAGCTGGGCATTCAGAGTTCATGCTCATCCAAAGAAATTATCTTGGCTAACCAAATGTTCTCTTTGTTGAGCTCAGTAATTGAAGTAGTAGAAGATTAATTTCCCATGGTACATTGTTTACTCCAAACAAACAATTCTCAGCTTGCTAATGAGCCGTCTGCATATCCCTGCTGCATTGCAAGTATCGCAATTAATTACCACATCTTTGCAGCAGTTTTTACATAGAGCACATTTGAATTATTCAGATGCAAAAACTTTAGAGGTTTGTCATAGATAGACTGTATGATTCCAGCAATCTCTCGACCAATCTCTCCTCACAGTAGAAATCACATTACTAGTCCCCATGAAAGACACACATGAGGAAGTCATGATTGTGGATTAAAGACAGACTGTATTTCAGAGAATTTTAAAGCTGATATGGCATAATGAACAAGGGTAAATGTAATAATTGTTTTCATGCATGACTATGAAGAGTTTACTCCATTGACAAAGATAATATGACTTTACACGTTAAAACACCAGGAGCACATTGCAGTTCAGAACTTTACAGTGGCAACCTTAACACTAACTTTGTTTACATGCATTTTAAACATTTTCAGCAGTGCATTTCTTATCTCTGTAGTTCGCACACCATAGATAACAGGATTAACGCATGCAGGGAAAACTATATATGTGACACCCAGAAAGGTGTTAATGTCTACTGAAATTGGAATACTAAGGTTACGTGAAAGAAAAGTAACACTTCCCACAAAATAAAAACACATCATGACAATTAGGTGAGTGCCACAGGTATGGAAGGCTTTCGACCTGTGCTCACCAGCTGCAGCTCTGAGTACAACATACATGATTTTCATGTATGAGAAAAAAATGACAGATATATCAATTCCAACAAAACATATGATCACAGCAACCCCCACTGCATTATTCTTTGCAATTGAATTACAGGCTAAGCTTACAAGAGCCATGTGATCACAGTAGCAATGATGGATAATATTGGACCTACAAAACGACAAAGGTGCAGCTAAACTGACCAGCGTGGACATAATTGTAACACTCCTGATCAATGTGAAAAGTAGCAGTTTTAAAAACATAGAGGAGTTCATGATTGCAGTGTAACGCAGTGGATTACAAATAGCTACTGTGCGATCCAAAGCCATCACTAAAAGAACTGTTGACTCTACAGAGGAAAAGAAGTGAATGACAAACATTTGTGTCAAACATCCTGCTAAGGTTATTTCATTTAGGTCAAAAAGGAAACTGAGAAGCATTGCAGGAATAATTGCAGTAGGTACAACAATATCTATCACAGCTAGGACAGATACAAGTAAGTACATTGGACTGTGAAGACTCTTTGTATTTCTGATCACAAAAAGCATTAAAGAATTTCCAACCAGAACTACAAGGTAACTAATGAAAAATGGCAGGAAAAGCAAACGTCTATATTCGTAGATGTCTGGAAATCCAACTAAAATGAACATTGTGTGTGAGAAGTTTGCTCTGTAGAGTTCCTCAGTCATGGCACTGTCAAGGTAGTCAGTAAGACATGATTTTAGATATACAGAACAACACGTGTGTATTACTAAACAGATGGCACAGCATATAAGAAAACGTATCTTTATCTTAAGTCTTAACATTTGTCAGTAAAAGGTAAATCATGTTCTCTTTTGTTTTGACAGCTGAATTTTAGATCTAAAATCTAGCTAACGGAATGTGATCATGAAATGTACAATAAAAAGTAATTTATTTCTTATTTCACATATTTTGACAATTAAACACACATTACAACAACTGTTTTTGTGATATGTATGTACCTGCCTGAGGTTTTCTGTTGCCTCTTTGATTTGCTTTGCCATTCATGTGGAAAGATCTGTCCTCCAAAATGAGCTTGGCAAACCACCATATGAATATATATATATAGACATGTATATTCACTGAGTTGGAACTTTTTCCCCACAGGACCAAGAAAATTGGCCTTAGCAGTATCTGACCAACATGGATACATGGCCACATCATTAGAAATAATTACCAATCTACAATATCTTTAAGTGTCCCGACTGCAGGATGTTTACTCATAGGTCACAAAAGTTGCGTCATTTTCTTATCTTGACCAGGTTTAGCTTTTGTTCAATGAATATTAAAGCAACTTGAAAGTAATAAAATACATTGCAGGAAATCAATGGCATAAGTGTGTCAAAATTATAACTGGTCATACAAAAAATAGCAGTTATTGCAGTATAGTTGTAAAGGTGTCCCTAGAGTACATATAGGCTGCTGAATGTCCATTAGTCATGCTCATTTGAGGAATTGTGTAAGCCTTGGTAGCAAGAATATCATAATCATGATGAAATGTTGGGGCTCATTAGTAAATGTTATGCATGATAACTTGCTTTCATACATTCAGTGACTGCTCATCATCTGCTAATGAATTAATTTTGACTTGTTTTACATTGTATTTTACATACAATTTACAGATGAGCCTGTGCTTTAAAGTCCCTCTCCCTTGATAATAGGAAGGCCAGTAACAACAGATTTGTTCTGACTATGTACCACAGTTAACTTCTCTAATTACAAATTCCCTGCTTTTTTGAGCAGAAGTGCCCATTAGTGAAATTGGACACTTTTGTACAGCACACTGTGCAATTGGGTTCCAGGGCCCTAGACATTATGCAGAAAACATTGCTAATTAGCTGTAGTTGTTAAACCCATTTCTCTACCCATCTTTTAACTGTGACTTTAATTTGCAGATGGAGGTTGTATTGAGACTTGTATTTGCATGTTTTTACAGGTTGTTAGAATTTCATGAGTAACAAAGATGTACATTTACATTTATTCATTTGGCTGACGCCTTTATCCAAAGCGACTTTCAAGACGTGGAGCAGTGTAGTGGGACGGTACCTTGCTCAAGGGTACCTCAGTAGTACCCAGGCTGTGAATTAAACCTGCGACCTTCAGGACTTTCAGGTCCCAAGTGCAATGTCCTAACCACTAGGCCACCACTGCCCCCAGATCACTGTAATGTAATGAGACTATTCTCATTCGATCCATTCGCATGTTAAAATATCGATATTTTACTAATTTGGGGTAAATGTGTAGTTTATTATTTACAGGACCACAGTGGAAAGTAACTATATTATTACGATCTCGTCTAAATGATACACAGTTGGTGGGAACTACTTCTTCCGCCGGTAATAGTCAAGTGCGAAACATTACTGTATGAGCACATAAGCGTTGCAGTGTGCTGGTACTGACACTCACTCAGTTGACAACAATGGTTGAGCGCGAGCAGGGAAATGTGTGGAGCTTTTTCAGTTCCACAAACAGCCAAGATGCGGTTTGTGACCCAAAACATCTTTAAACACCTCAGAGTAAATCAGAAAACAGAATATGATTAGCTTATGATGAGGCGAACTGAAGAGGAGGAGAGGAGAGGGACAGGTGCTGCTAGGGGAGAGAGTCATCTCTCGTGGAGCCACTGGTGTTGCAGGCAGGCGTAATCCAGGTACAGAGGGAGAGAATGTGGAGCTATTGGCGCTGCAGCACTGTTGCTAAATCATGGGAAATTGATTTACGTCTACTAAGCTTAGGGTTTTCTTCATCTCCAACACACAATACATTTTTGTACAAAGTATCAGTATCGGATTAGTATCTACGATGCCAGCCTGAATTGTACTCGGTATCAGAACGGAAAGAAAATCAGTGGTATTGCACATAACTATTCAATTTAGCGCAGACAGCTGGTCAGGAGTGTAAACAAAGAGCCGGTCAGTGTTGCTAGCCGCATTACCATGGGCACGAGTGGTCCATTCACAGTCCAATAAGCAAGAAAATAAAAAAGAAAACTCTCTCAAACCTATAGCAAGAGAGGGCACCACGTACTTGGGTTACGACAGAAAAGGAGTTACAAGAACTAACTCTAAGTTTCTTTTTACAAAGAATACCTCTAGCTTTGGAGAATACATTTTGACAAGGCACAGATGCTGCAGGAATGGATAGATAACGTTTTGTCAGTTGAAATAAATGAAGATAAATATTGTGGTTTGCACAGTTGTAACGATTGTCGGTTGATTGGCAGCGAATGCAGGCAGGACTTGATGAAACCAATAGGTTTTTATTTAAATGAAACGAAAAACACAGCTAGCAGACATGAACTGAAAACAAGAACACGATAAATGGCACGGACATGAAAGACTACCACAGCGTATGTATGACTGGACATAACAGTGTGTGGATAACAGATAACCGACGAGGACTAAGGAAAACACACAAAGCTATAAAGGGCACGCAAACAAGAGACAGCTAGGGATGTGCTGATACACAAGACACAGCTGTGAGGTGGGGCTAGGGCGTGGTTACACAACATGAGGAAACAAGCACATGACTTACCAAAACAAACACAAGAACAGGGAAACATGTGGGACACACATGTCAAAACAGTACTCCAAAGGATCCTCTTTTTGCTCAGATAAGGAGCATTTACATATAGCTGTACCTATACCTTTGATTCAAAAGGTCTCAAAGATTGTACAGGGGGGGACAAAGAATCAGCCAACGGTGAAAATGAGAAAATTGTGTCAGAAATAGTGTTGAAACTGAGAAGACTTTATTAACTTTTAGCATGGATAGAGCTGAATCATTTTTATATACTAAAAAGATCATTTGCAGGCATTATTTATTTATTTAACAGTATTTATTTGTAACAAACCTTGCAGTGTGTTCATCACTTAATAGTAATTGCTTGAAATATATAGATACTTACATACATTACAGTGCTTTGTTCCCATACAAGCCACAAGTGTTACACTAAAATGAACAAAACTAACCTCTTAACAGTTAAGCCACTACAAATCAAAACGAACTAAAGCACTCAGATGAAGTAAATAACAGCCACACCTTTTTAAAAAATCTCCTGTTTACCACAAGGACAATACTGCAAATTAAGGAATACCTGAAACTATGTGAAATATGTAGATGGTTTTGTTGTATTATTAAAATGCCTTTTTTTAGATTGAGTTTTTTTCTAGTTTGAGTCTTATAGCTTCTTGCAGTATACAAAAAAATGAAAGAGTGTAGGGCTGCAGAAATAAACAGTCATTTATTAAGATCAGAGCACTGCATTCTGTAATCATCTCCTTTGTAGCATTTTAGCCTTAGCAGTAACATCAAATTTTGCTAGACTCCATTCCACTCCACCTAAGCATTGACATCTATTAAATGAGCTTTAGTTTGAACTTTCCCATTTGTTGCTGGATCATGGATAGTTCCTCAGAGGCTTTTGTGCTTGATCTGTAGAAAAAACAAGCTTGTAAGACTGGCACTGATTGTTTTTCAGCTCCAAAGTCTGTGAAAAAGCTTTTTTGTATTTGAAGAAAATTAGCACTGTGTTTTTCAGGAAACTTTAAAATCCCTCAGGTCAACTCTGGACAGTTTGCTATCATTACCTATATGATGGCAAGTTATATCCAGATAAGAATCCTTACTCAAAAAGGTCCATATGTGTAATGTTAAATTAACTATTTGTCATTGTGAACACACTCAAGCACCACAACGAAATGTGACCGCTGCATTTAACCCATTACACGTCCACACATGGAGCAGCGAGCAGCCATCAACAGCTGCCCAGGGAGCAGTGTAGGGGATGATACCTTGCTCAAGGGTACCTCAGTAGTGCCTGGGCCAGGACTCAAACCTGCAACCTTCAGGTTCCAAAGGCAGCATCCTAACCATTAGGCTACCACTGCCCACTACTAGGCCACCACTGCCCACTACTAGGCCACCACTGCCCCTGTAATTAACAGCCTTTAATAACTAGAGGGTGCTAAAACACAAGGGGAAAATACAAACCTTCAAGTTTTAACACTTCACAGAGATCAGTATCCCACTTGCAAGTGTATATATATTCAACTCTGAAAAAATATGAATTGTGTGTAGTAATGATAATATTGAACTTAAACTGTACTTTTCTTTTTCACTTTTTTCTCCAAGTGGATTACTTTGGCTACTCTTTGTGCTTGAGGGATATATTTGTACTTGTGTAAACTTGGGGTAGTTTTGACAGTTTGGGGGCAGCTGAGGTGTAAATATAAGATAAAATATAAAAGACCAAATTAAGCCCTGTCCTAAATGGCACATATGCAGTCCAGTGGTCCTAAATTGTGCATGCACAAGAGGACTCTAAAGCTATAGGGTGTTTTATGTCTACTTCTGGCATTTAAAATGCTGCTTAGAAATGTCATTTATGTATATAGGACATTATGTTAGTAATCCATCAACATGGAAAAAGAAATTTAAACATGTTAACATGCATTAATGAAAAAAGAAACAGAGAATACACTATTTAAGTGTGTTAAAATGCTTTATTTGGCAATGGCTAAAAAGTAGCACCCATCTACTGGCAGGACAATACGTTTATAAGGGTACAACGGTGTATATATA
>JBBPDA010000001.1:27927896-27962617 GCA_037974385.1 Arnoldichthys spilopterus | reverse complement strand
ATATATACCCAGGATTCTGAGGGGCTCATTGTCACAGGTTTCTTCCAAACAGATGATAGAATGATAGATTGCACATCACTTACTGTGGATATGTTTTATGCAAGATGGTAAGCATGTCTTGGTTGCTTCTAAAATTAAATAAATGGCAGTTCTTATTCTTCTATTACTACAAACACTCAAGTAGTAATCACTGCAACCTTGTTTAGACAAATGTTACGTAGACAAACCACAGCACTGCCTTGCATTGTCTATAACACCTGATCTATTTGCACATTGCCATTTACACATCTGCCTTGTCTATTTGTACATTGTCATTTGCACATCTGCCTAGTCTGCACTTTAACACTTTATATATTCTCTATATTCTTGCATTAAAATTTTAATTCATATTTTGTATCTATGTAAATGACAGTCTCTATCTCACCCTGTAAACTTTCATAACTTATTGTTATAGCTTATTGTTATACCTTTAGAAATCCATTTTGGTTTGTAATTATTGTTATTGGTCTGTATATACTGTTTATTGTTAGGTTTATTGTTTATTGTTAGATTTCTTATTTATTATACTTACCTTTTTTTATTACACAGTTATTGGAGTGTTCAGGGATACATTTCACCACATGTTGTACTAACTGTTTGTGTTACAAATAAACATCTTGAATCTTGAATCTGTATGTGTGACGTCCTTATGTAAGAAATTTCACTTGTTAGCCATTTTCACTTGTTAGCCATAGAGCGACAAAAAAAATTATACATCAAGACTACAGCACTCCCAGACAGTCAATTCAGAATAAGTCTCACATTTCCCTTTAACACCCAACAGATGAATCAGTTTGTTGCTAAATAACAAATCATACCTCGCCCAGATCTGAAACATGTCTTCTGTTACGTGGTTTGGGCATCATTACTACTGTACAAAGTGTTAATCCAAATATAGTAGTAAATAATACAGTGCTTTAATTTGTTAACATGAAGAGAAATCATAATTTCACAACACAGTAAGTAGTTTTTTACAGTGCTGGTTTATTTGGAAAGACTTGTATATTGTTAAAGAATTTTAAGAACTGTTGCCTTATTTCTTTTGTTCTTACTCCATAAATAATTGGATTGAAACAGCTTGGAAAAATTGCATACATTGTACTTATAAAAACACGACTGCTTGGCGAAAAATTATTTTTAATTCTATATGACAGAAAAGCTGTCAAGACAAACACTATACTAAAACTCATGATGATTACATGTGTTATACAAGTGTTGATAGCTTTCATGCTGGATTTCCCTGATTTCATAATAGAAGTAAATATAATTACATAAGATAAAGCAATTAATACAAAATCTGTGGCTGGCATTAGAAAAGCAGATGCAAGTCCAAGCAAGTTGTTCATAGAAGTATCTCCACATGCCAGCTGGACCAGTCCCATGTGTTCACAGAAACAGTGATCTATCTCATCTTTCATACAAAAATGCAATTTTCCAGCTAAAGAAACCATTATAACATTTAAGAGTATATTTCTAATTACTGGAACAACAACAAACTTTAGAAAGTTGGGCATTTGCATATAACTGTGATAAGAAAGAGGCCTGCATATAGCAAAGAACCGATCCACAGCCATCCACAGCAGTAAAGTAGACTGAAATGCACCAAAATATTGAGTGCAAAAAATTTGTGATAAGCAGCCTACAAATGAAATCCCATTCCAGTCAAATAAAAAGCTAAGCAGCATATTGGGTACAAAACATATTGGCATACACAGATCCACCACAGCCATTAGACCAATTAATACAAACATTGGAGAGTGCAAAGCTCTCTGGGATATGATTAAATACATCAGAATTAAGTTTGAGATGGTAGACAATAAAAACATGAGAAAATATGGGATGAAAAGAAAGCGTCGCCATTCTCCCAAAGAATAGAAACCAATCAGTTTGAAAGTTGTGATAGAAACATTTTCTGCAGGAATATCTTGCATGCTGCTTAACACCATGACACAATCAGCATTTGTGTTTCAAAAAGACATGCTCACTACAGATGAGGGCTGTTTATGAGTGAAAGAAAGTTGCATGATAGGAATACATTTTAAGCAGCATTAAAAATTAAGTCTTGTGGCCGATCAGCACAACATTCAATATTAAAGCAAGATGTATACCATACTCTGTGTTGTCAAAAGGCAGTGAAAAATAATAAAACGCTCTCTTCAGGACACTGATGTTTTGCCCTTTGTACAGTAATTAATCATGTACTATCATTTGCTTCCCAAAAGCCAGTTAAAACCTTGGAATTTCACTCTGCTACTATATAGAGCCTGTTGGGTTCCCTCTGGGCTCTGTTGTATTCCTACTGGCTCTGTAGCTGGCACAGATGAGCTCTGTTAATCTCTTTTCTCTGTTCAATGTCAAAGTGAATTTTATTGTCGCCTCAACAATATACAAGTATATAGAGTAGAAGTAGCAACAGAGTTATTTTACATAACTACACATTTTAATAATTTGGGAACTGAGGATACTAATTGCTGCAGATTTGCTGATAGAATTTTTCCCAATTCTTACTTGATAAAAGACTTCAGCTACTCAACAGTCCATGGCTGCCGTTGTCAGATTTTTCTCTTTATGATACATTTTCAATCGGAGACGAATCTGGAATACTGGCAGACTAGTCAAACACATACACTCTGTGTCATGACACCACACTGTTGTGGTACATGTATGAATGGGTACTCAGCTTCCTGTGACAATAAGACCTTGACCTAGACCTAATGTAGCAAACATTAAAAACAATTGAAGCAAGCAGCCGCCCACAAACATAAAACAGATTATTCAAATTTGCACTATTATACTGGTCTAAAATCATGTTCTTTTGATCTCAAATAGACTTGCTTATATAATTTCTGATACTATGTGATGAGTATGTAACTGTATGTAAGTAGTATGTAAAAGTATGTAACAGCCATGTTTATCTGTACTTTTATCAATTTTATTTCATAAAAGTATGCAATACAGTATATAAGCAAGTCTATTTGAAAATACTTAAAAACTAGTTTTTATGACTTGTTCTCATACCTTGTAAGTTTAAATCTAATGACGCAAGCTTTTGCAACTAAACTCTTGTTCTTTTGTAACTGAATATATAAATATATTTGATGTCAAAGTGCAATGATTTGGGCATATAATTTGCTTAATGCAAATTACTGCAGTAAAATGTCTTGTCAGATGTTAAAACATGTCTCATTGGACTGGATGCAATTAGTACAGTACTAGTGTTAACCCATTTAAGCTAGAAAATCTGCTACATCTACTTTCAAATATAAAATAGCAATAAATACTTTAAATATTTAAATAATGTTTAAATACTGAGTAAACATACTTCCTGTATTTCTAGTCTTAGTGGGACTTGATTCTAAGCATATACGTTGACAGTTATGCTTGCTAAATAATAAATGTTGAAAATGATCTTTTTAGTAAAATATAGAACAATAAAATAAAATAATTGTAAAATACTTTATTTCAAGTTTTTTTTTATTTTAACAAGTAAAAGAAATAGCATGACAATGCATATAAAAACTAGTGAGTAGGAAGAACCAGAAGGGTCTTTCAGCTTTCCACAATATTACATATGTGTACCACATTAAACATGGTAATGTAAATAATAAAATATTACTGAAAATAGAAAGCATAATAAAAAAATCAATTTTAATTGTTTTTAATAACTTTGAACATATAGTTTTTGTGATATAGAGAAAATCCCAAAATGTGGGAATGACCCATAACAATAAAAATCTGCCATATATATAGGAGAGTCTAAACTAAAGGACATATGTAGTTGATATTTATAGAGCTTTTATGAAAATAAGTTTTTCATATCACTGGATTACGAATAAATGGAAAGATTTTTACATGGTTAAAGAATTTTAAGAACTGCTGTCTTATTTCTTTTGTTCGTACTCCGTAAATAATTGGATTGAAACAGCTTGGAAATAGTGCATACATTGTACTAATGAAAACATGGTTGTTGGGAGAAAAATGACTGTTAATTCTATATGACAAAAAAGCTGTCAAGACAAATACTAAACTAAATGTAATAACGATTATATGTGTTATACATGTGTGAATAGCTTTCATACTGGACTTCCCTGATTTTATGACAGAAGTAAATATGATTACATAAGATAAAGCAATTAATACAAAATCTGCAGTTGGTACTAGAAGAGCAGATGCAAGTCCAAGGAAGTTGTTTACAGAAGTATCCCCACATGCCAGCTGGACCAGTCCCATGTGTTCACAGAAACAGTGATCTATCTCATTTTTCATACAAAAATGCAATTTTCCAGCTAAAGAAACCATTATAACATTTAAGAGTATATTTCTAATTACTGGAACAACAACAAACTTTAGAAAGTTGGGCATTTGCATATAACTGTGATAAGAAAGAGGCCTGCATATAGCAAAGAACCGATCCACAGCCATCCACAGCAGTAAAGTAGACTGATATGCACCAATATACTGAGTACAAAATATTTGTAATAAACAGCCTACAAGAGAAATCTCATTCCAGTCAAATAAAAAGCTAAGCAGCATATTTGGTACAAATATCATTGGCATACATAGATCTACCACAGCCATTAGACCAATTAATACAAACATCGGAGAGTGCAGAGCTCTCTGTGATATGATTAAAAATATCAAGGTTGAGTTGAAGGTGGTAGACAATAAAAACATGAGGAAATATGGGATGAATAGAAAGCGTCGCCATTCTCCCAAAGAATTGAAACCATTCAGCTTGAAAGTTGTAAATGAAATGTTTTCTACTGGAAAACCTTGCATGCTGCTTAACACCATGACACCATTAGCATTTATATTTCAGAAAGACATGCTTACTACAGAAACAGATGATGAATCTGACTCATTTTGACATTCTAGTTTTAGGTTTACCATACACCATAGTACCTTTTGGCGCACTATAATGCTGGTCAAATGCGAATGGCAGTATTATCTGTTGATAAAGTGAAACATTTGTGTTAGTTTCTTTTATATAAAATAATATATAATTATCATATCTAGAATGATGTGAGGCCATCCATTCTTTGGCACATAGGCATAGACAGTTTCATGATGAGAAGACACTTTAAGCAGCCATTCATTTCATAACAGCAGCAACACTCTACATAAAACAAAGACCTATACAGTGCATATTTTCCACTTTGTGGCACATATAAGTATAATACAATGTTCTCTCTATAACACTGATGAAGTTTTTTAGTCATTAATCATGTGATTTCATTTGCTTCTCAGTAACTGATTTAAGCTCTGAATTTCTTTCTGCTTCTATATACAGTTCGTTGGGTTCTCGTGGGACTATGCTGTAATTCTTCAGGCTCTTGAGCTGGCATGGAGGAGCACTGTTAATCTTCATTTCCTTTTGTATCTTCCATGTACACAGATACTGAATGCTAATATAGGATTTCCTTCCCAAACAAGGGTCCTAAAACCAGACTTTGAATATAAAAGTTGATGGACGGGAGGAATCATGGTGTTTAGCAGGGGTTACCACTCTCATGACTGACATAGTTTCTCTGTGGAGTTCTCCCTCTGTCTGTGTGAGCTTCAGCCAGGAGGTTTTGTTTTCTCCCACAGAACAAAAACATTTTGGGGATCATTTTGGACCACCCAGGACTCACAGGACCTTCTTTAAAGTACTGACCTTCTACAGGGGCAGTGGTGGCCTAGTGGTTAGGACAATGCTCTAGGGACCTGAAGGTCGCGGGTTCAAGTCTTGGCCCAGGCACTAGTGAGGTACCCTTGAGCAATGTACCGTTCCATCACATGTGCTGATATGTTCATTATCCACCTGAACCTCAAAGTCTAGCTTTTCATCAATTTCAGGGGCAAGAAATGTATAATGCTGCACAAGCTCAACAGCCTAGTCATTGATCACAACTTGTGATGTGTCTGTAGGAATTTTCAGAAAATCTATTGTCATCTCTTTAGTTACAGATAGATAGATAGATGTCCAAAAAGGACGAATGTCAATTATGAAACTACAGGGCCATGATCATGAGAATTACTGTTGAGGAGAGACACGATCAACAAATCATCCACAAACTTAATATGAGGCCTTGTTTGCATAAAATATAAAAGTATTTTATATTAACCTTTAAACTTTACATGCTGTGACTTGAAATCCATTAAACAACATCAACAAGATTCCTGTAAAACTATGATGCTGGATACAGTTTAAAGCTGTGAAAAATCTATATAAATCAGTTGCACAATAGTGTTTGCACCCTCTAAGTGTGCCGAAATCATCATATTCAATATGATGCTCATTGCATAATCAACACCCCTGTCTGACCTAAGTGAACATGGGTGAGTCCAAATTAGTGTTGAGACATTATCTGATGTTATCCAATGTTGTGAAAATTTAAATAAATCAAGATGCAAGTTATGCTTATTTTATTCTCATGGCCCAAAATCATTGGGCCATGAGACAGCCACTTAATTCCTTTAGACATAAAATAAAAATTAAAAGTTCATGACGGTTAAGAAATCACACATTCTTGTTTTTATTGCATTTTATAAAACAAATCCAAACTTTTCTGAAATTTAAGTTTGTACATCAGGCTCAGAGTACAGGCAGCTCACCACAGCAATGCAAATGAGGGGACAACCCTGCAGAGCCCTAGTCTTTGCTAATAACATAGCCTGAGCAAGTCATCCAAGTATACCACAGTGGTCTACTGGCAGGCCAGCAAGCAAATCCATTAACACTTCCATTTAAAGGCAGTCCAGCTGCAGAATGCAGTCTTCAATGAAGCAAAGCCAGAGTAGTGCTGTAATGCAGCTATTACATTTCCATGACTGGCTATAGGAGTGATCCTACACCACAGCCAACCATGATAATTCCTGGGTTGGCTATCAGTGGCCATCATTCTGTACTGCAACTAAGAAGCTTCTATAACTGGCCATCAAAGTAACACTACAGCACAGCTACGAGTGTGATTTCTGATAAATGTGAGAGAAAGGTTTCACCTAAAAAGTTTTTTCTCAACATATACATGGCGGAGTGGTACATGCAGGGCATTTTAAGGCAAAACAGTGTTTTTTTTATTTATTTACCGCCATTTTATCATTAACTACAATATGTATAAAAAGTCAAAAGACACATGTATATTCACTGTTTTTTTAACAATAAAACAGCAATATTTGTACCTTTACCACCATTTTACCACCAGTTTTCATCACCACCATTGTTTGGAAATCCAGTCACTGCATTTCTCAAAAAAATATTTTTTGTGGAATCTGAAAAGAAAAAAAGTAAAAAAAAAACCCTCTTGGCTCTTCCAAGCACTTTAAAGGTTCAAAGAAAAATGCAAAGGAAAATTAGTAATGTGGGCAGTGGTTAGGACCTTGCCTTTGTGAACTGAAGGTTCAAGTCCTGGCTTGGGCACTACTGAGGTACCTTTGAACAAGCTACCATCCCACTACCCTGCTCTCTGGGTGCTGTTTATAGCTGTCCACTACTCCACGTGTGCATGTGTGATGGGTTAAATGCAGAGGTCACATTTTGTTGTGGTGCTTGAGTGTGTTCACAATGATAAATCTTTACTTGAAAAAGAAAATATCAACACAACACTTTAAGTACAAATTTTCCAACATATTGTAATTATACTCATTAAGTATTGCTTTGCACAAATGCTGACCTGTTTACAGTAAATTAGAAACAAATGGCCTTATCATCAGTCTGCTTATTAAGAAATAATTAGGTAACATCAAGAGAAAGGTGATTGTTTCTTCATCCAATCTGTGGGTTCAACTAAAGATTACTGAATGTTAGGTTAAATAATAATGTTGCAGCCAACATCACTGCATTAATGTGGTAAGACTTTCACATGGTTAAAGAATTTAAGAAACTGTTGTCTTATTTCTTTTGTTCTTACTCCATAAATAATTGGGTTAAAACAGCTTGGGAAAAGTATGTACATTGTGCTTATAAAAATACGAGTGTTGGAAGAAAAATTATTTCTTATCCTATATGATAAAAAAGCCATCAAGGCAAATAATAAACTACCCGTGATAACAATTATATGTGTAACACAAGTATTAATAGCTTTTAAATGTGATTTCCCTGATTTTATGACAGAAATAAATATTATTACATAAGATACAGCAATAAAAACAAAATCTACAGTTGGTATTAGTAAAGCAGTTAAAAGTCCCACCAAGTTGTTAAGAGAAATATCTCCACATGCCAGCTGAACCAATGCCATATGCTCACAGAAACAGTGATCTATTTCATTTTTCATACAAAATTGCAACTTTCCAGCCAATGACACTATCATAGTAACTAAGATTATGTTTCTGATTACTGGCACAATAATAAACTTTAAAAAGTGTGGTATTTCCATATGTTTGTGATAATTAAGTGGTCTGCAAATTGCAAAGAACCGATCCACAGCCATCCACAGCAATAAAGTAGACTGAAAAGAACCAAAATAATGAAGGCAAAACATCTGTATTAAACAGCCTAGAAGAGAAATCCCATTCCAGTCAAATAAGAAGTTCAGCAGCATACTTGGGACAAAAACAATTGGCAAACACAAGTCCACCACAGCCATTAGACCAATTAATACAAACATTGGAGAGTGCAAAGCTCTCTGAGAGATAATTAAAAATATCAGAAAGGAGTTTGAGGTTGTAGACAATAAAAACATAAGAAGATAAGGAATGAAGAGAATGGGCCGCCATTCTTGCAAATCATGGAAACCATTTAGTTTGAAAGTTGTAAATGAAATGTTTTCAACAGGAAAAATCTGCGTGCTGCTCATTGTCATTGTAAATCTTATACTGGTAAAACCTAAATACTTTTTTATAACACAGCAGTGAGATGTGTTGATCTGTTTTGAGTAATAACCAATTTCAATTTAAGCTATTATACTGTGCTTTAGGAATATTAGCCAAACGCTAGACAGTGTTTTTTGTTTATACTGTAACTGTACTGTATTATTGCTGTATATTGAGTCTTTTTAAATTACATTGTTTTTAAATAATGCAATGATGTATTATATTATGTGTTACATATTTTAAGCCATGCTTTGAATTATATTACAGAATGGCCATATAACAAAAACCCATCTCTAGAACTTATAGAAGTCTTGCAAATATTTATTATTGATAAAGCTGTATTATCTCTTCAGTGCAAATATATAGAAACCAGTATACACTTGAAAACAGCCTTCCTGCTTGTTCTCTGGTAACTTCTTCTTTTGTCTCAAAATTTGATTAAAGCTTTAGCTGTGTCTCTGTTTCTTTATACACCATGGTGGTTTCTCAGGAGGCTATGGTCTCTTGAGGTTTTTGAGGAAACATCACTGACAAAAAAACCCTTCTTAATCTCCACATATACATTCTTTCTACATGCTTACTGCAATTCCTCAGTTTTAAATGTGTATCTATATTTAATGCTAAGTTTCCTCACTAAAAAGGGTGTTCTACAACAAGTACTAAATCTTTCAATGGGTTTTCCCTTCTCTGGCACTCAGTCTTACATCCACAGTCTATTATCCTTGTGTTTTTGCTTCCTTGTTATTTTGAGTCCTTCTCTTTTCTCTCCCACTCTATTAATCTTATATCTTTGGCATCCCAACCCCTGGCCTCGGTTCATTCCTTTATCTTCTCTTATTTTAACTTTGTATATTTAACCTTCTACATATATTAGTTGACAAGTCAAGATTAATTTGATGGGGTAGCTTGTCCTGGACAAATTTAAATGGATGCCATTTGTAAATGATTTTTCTTACAGTGGAATGATTTCTTTCAAATAATTTAGAAGTCTTCTAATATCCCTTGCTGGACTCAACAGGCATCAAATGCCTCAGAAACATCTTAAGATAAACACAGCCAATATTTCCTAAGTTCAAAGAGGCCAACCATGATTTAAAATATGGTGACTGGAAGGAGCAAATGCAAATATTGTTAGCAAGGTGAATTAAGAATAATTTGAATTAAGTGTTTTTGATATATGATAGTGGTGTGATAAGATGAAAAGGCCTCTCTGTCCTGTGAATATGATGTCTTTTTATAGTCTAATTGGTTGTTTCCAAATATTTTACTGGTAAAATATGTTTAGGGGCAGACAGACTGAAATATGATTATTGGACTCAGGTAGTAAAGATGCCCAAACAGCAACAACAACACCAAAGAAGAGCTAACAATGGAGCTACCGTGCCACAACTTGCTACTTAAACTAGGTTCTGAATTACCCCGGCAGCCACCCTGGCTGGGGAACGTCACAAGTGCTGCAAAAGGAAGCAGAAGATTGGTAAACGGGCATGTATACAGGCTAAGCTAAAAGCTAAACCAACCAGACCCGCCTTCCCATCCATGCTGTAGTCAGCTATGGGGGTAATGGGTACTTTTTCTTTGGTGCTGAAAAAAAGCGATGGTCGAGAATGTCTCACTTGAGATGAGTGCTTGCTTTACCCAGTTTAGAAAAGTTTTTTAGTGTCCGCTACATAGTCTCTGCCTATTGCATCATTAATATTATATTTGGGAATGATGAATACATAGTGGAAAACTTAAGTGACACTCTTTACTTTTAGTGTCGTGGCTCAAATTGCTGAAATTAACAACAGGTCCCCATCTACGGGCATCTACAGCTAGGGGCATGTATCTTTTCATATCAGCAGCAAGTGCTATAGCAACAGGAATTTGTGTGTGAACTGGCAAAATATCAGTTGGTATGACACAGCAAAGAGTGTCAAGCCAGTAGCTGTAAGAAATGTTCACATCTGTAAAGTTTTGAAACATCTCAAGTGAAGGCGAGTGTATGAAATATGTTAGATATACTCTGGCCATGAGGAAGGTTACAATATATCTTTCATATTAGTAGGCTTAATAGAAAAACTTATCTATGTGACAGTATTAATGTATTTCCAAGCATATCAGTAAAAAGAATATAAGTGTATAAAGATATATGCTTGTAATGGCATTATTCTCCAGCATTTTTCAGTTATTTTTGTCGCTAGCTAAAGTTGCAAGTGAACTAAGCTTAATTATCTTGCTTCATACTGTAGACCTATGTATGTTTGTATTTCGATACTCTAATATAATGTTATGATTTATTATTTATTTAGAAATGTATCTTAATATGAAAGCTCCACATTTGGGTCAAACCTCAAATACAGTACACACATTCAGATGTTCAGATGGTGTACTTTACAAATAAACCACAAAAAAATTGTTTCTTGTAACTAGATACAGGTTTCTTCCTATGTATGCAATGCTTATATATGTAATTTTGACAAAACCTAACACCCCCCACCTCACCCCTGGACCTTAATATTTTAAACCCTTCAGACAGTGCTCTGAAAATAGAAAGTTACAGCACAAGCACATAAGAAATTAGAGAAATAAAGAATTTGATTGCTTGGTTGAGATTCCTCTTAACTTTCTAAATAAATTAACTACTACTATGTTTGTGTCAAACTTCATTAGTCTGTTTGAAAAGCCTTTAGTAACCAGCTACAATGCTCCGTATACAAAATAATCTAGAACTGCATATAATCTAGATTTTTTTGGCATTTTGTTCTGCAGTTTCACAGGCATAACGATTTAAGACACATTACATTTTGTTTTATCAAAGAATTCATTTTAACTAATAAAATGGTAAAGTTGCCATTGTATGTATGATGTTGATATGTATCATTTCTATGCATTTTGAGAAGATTAAATTAAAAAAACATGTGAACAGTAGTAAGTATTAAATGTCAGAAATAATAATATTATATATATTAAAGAATATTACCTTTAAAGGCAAATTATTTAAATATTTTCTATCTGTGTTTAAGTATACAACGATCCCCATGTGGATTTGTTTTTAAGATAAGTACAATATTTGTAAAATCAGTCAATATAAAATGTAACACAATAGAAAAAGGTTATAGTTTGTTTATTAAGTGGATTCTAATTATATGACCAGTGAATAACATTTTGAATAATAATGCTGCAGCCACCATCACTGGACTACTTTTGCATAATTAAAGATTTTCAGAAACTGTTCTCTTAATTCTTTTGTTCTTACTCCATAGATAACTGGATTAAAACAGCTTGGAAAAAGTGCATACATTGTGCTTATAACAATACGGCTGTTGAGAGAAAAATAATTTCTAATTCTATATGACAAAAAAGCCATTAAAGCAAATGATAAAGTACCTGTGATAACAATTAAATGTGTAACACAAGTGTTAAGAGCCTTAAAGTGGGACTTTCCTGATTTGATGACAGAAGTAAATATTATTGCATAAGATATCATAATTAAAACAACATCTACAGTTGGTATTAGAAAAGCAGCCAAAAGTCCTACTAAGTTGTTAAGAGAAATGTCTCCACAGGCCAGCTGAACCAATGCCATATGTTCACAGAAACAGTGATCTATCTCATTTTTCATACAAAATTGCAATTTTCCAGCCAAAGAGACCATTGTAGTAACTAGGATTATGTTTCTGAGTAGCGGTACAATAATGAACTTTAGAAAATTGGGCATTCGCATATATTTGTGATAATAAAGAGGTCTGCATATAGCAAAGAATCGATCCACAGCCATCCACAGCAGTAAAGTAGACTGAAATGCACCCACATAATGAATACAAAACATCTGTATCAAACAGCCAACAAGAGAAATCCCATTCCAGTTAAATAAAAAACTAAGCAGCATATTAGGTACAAAAAACATTGGCATGCACAGATCCACAATAGCCATTAGCCCAATTAATATAAACATTGGAGAGTGTAAAACTTTCTGGGATATGATTACAAATATTAGAAAGGAGTTTGAGGTGGTAGAAAATAAAAACATGATAACGTAGAGAATAATTACAATAGGACGCCATTCTTCCAAGTCTCGGAAACCATTCAGTTTAAAAGTTGTGAATGAAATATTTTGTACTGAAAGATTTTCCATGCTGATCACTGTCACATTAAGCATTTTCATCAAACATCAAAGTGCATCCTCTGCTATGATGTTAGCCACTTGCAAAAGACAATGTTTTTGTGTTGTTCTGATTTTTTATGAGGGTTTTATAATTGTGTTATATAAATCAAGGTTGAGGTTCCTTTAAAGTTTTTGTTTTATCAAAATAATGCTTTGATAGTGGCTGTGAACTGAAATGCAAAGAAAGCTGTAAACAGAAAAAAAAACTTTCAATGATTTAGCATAGATTCAAATGTACAGTATTCTCTACTTTGCACAAACATAAAGAAACCAATATAACAGAAAATATATTTTACAAATTGCTGCTTGTCATGTAGGTACTTATTTTTTTTCTGCCCTAACACTTGCTTGTTAGAACAGAAAGCTTGGCATGTGTTTCTGTCTATATACACCCTGGTGTTTCTCAGGAGGTTAGAGTCTCATCAGACATTTGAGGAAACAAGGAAACAATGACAAAAAAAAAAACACTCTTAATCTCCAACTCCACTTACAGATGTAAGACAAAGTTAACTAACCATTTTTTAATTACTTGAATTTATGCATTGATTAATAAAATCTTTTTGTAAATCACAATTATAGACAGTCTAGTTAAGTTAATAACACACATTTGTACTTTTCATGTTTTATTAAGCAATAGAGTAATACAAAGCGTAAAATGAAAAAGATAAAGATAAATACATCCCATGAATTCTTTTAAATATCTAAACAAGCAAATATTTCACTCTCCTTAGTGCAGTGCCTGCAGATAAAGGTGATTATACTTCATGTGGCAAACAAAATTGAGTTTTTGTAACAAAAACATATTTAACAAAAACAGAACTACCATTTCCAAAAAAGTTTTTTCATTTTTCATTAAAAACAAAAACAAAAAAAGCAAGAATGTGTGATTCATTAACTCTCTGGAACTTTTCTTTTAACTTTTACCTGTTAAATTACATTTTTCCAATGTTTTCATTTCAACGTACTTTGTAAATATGAACAAATTCAGAATATGACATGTGCAACACACAATTAAAAAATGCTGGGATAGAGCAAAATAAGAGTAAAAAAGTTTACAGTGTATTCTAGTTATGTCAATTTCAAACATTACACAATAAACAGCTGAGGGGGTCATGATTTGATATAAAAAGAGCATCTACCAAAGGCTCAGTCTCTGAGTACAAAGATGGGATGTGGCTTACCACTTTGTGCCAAACTTCAGTCAGTCAGTCCGGAAACCATTGAGCCCTCAGAAGGCACTGCATAAGAATGCAACTGTGAAAAATATAATCACATGGGCTTTTATACACACGTAATTTGCCATCAAGGTGGTATAATTTTCCAGGTAGTCTATGGTTATTTCAGCAAGACAATACCAGGCTTCAACAGCATTGCTTCATAAAGAGAGAGTATGTGTGCTTGACTGTCTTGCCAGCAGTCACTTTTGAAAATGTATGAAGCTGAGGAGAATCAGACAATTTCTACTATGGACTGCTGAGCAGCTGTAGTCTTCTATCAAGCAAGAACGGGCAAACATTCCACTACTACAACAATTAGTCTCCTTAGTTCCTAAACAATTGGTGTAATTAAAAGAAAATGTGATGTAATACAGTTATATACATGCCTCTGTCCCAACGTTTATGATTGAGTTGCAGTCATTAAATTCTAAACAGTTCAAGAGCATTAACAAATCATACATTCTAGTTTTAATTGCTTTTTTTGGAAGTGGGATTTATAAACACACCCTTCATCACACCACTAGGTCAATGAAGTTAGAAGGTGTTTGGGATTATTTGCTACTGATTTAGAATCTTTTAAAGGTGGAACTTTCTTTTTTAAAACTGACTAGGCCAGGATCTAATGAACTCTCTAAGGTTTCCAAAAAAAGGCTGGGGATGCCTATGAGTTTGGCAAAATAAATGAAATGAAAAGAAAATCACCTACAGATGGTATAGATTTCATATGACTTCCAACTTGTTCAGAAATGACTGCCCTGGCAAATTCAACTTAAGAGCACATAGTTTTATTCAAAGACATCTCCAACAGCTACAGCCTTTCATTACATGATTGTCAGGTAACTCTTGCAACTTTTGGGTTGAAAGTGCATATGTCTGAATTCAGAAAGAGACTAGTCAAATTTGACCTACATGTGTGTGTCAGGAAAAGCCTTTACTCTTAAAAAAGAACATTGGATCAAGACTGCAGTTTGCCAAAAAACATAAAGGCAAAGACCAGACCTTTAGGAATAATGTAGATATAATGGTTTGGTAGCACAGCAACTGTACATAATATTATGAACTGGGGTCAATTTATTGCTTTAGGGACTTGGTAGTTAGTGGTCAATCTATATCATTTCAAAGAGAGCTTATATATAATATGAGGCTATGTGTCCAAAAATGGCTCAAAAAGACAATGACATGGATGCACCCCATACCATCACAGATATTGATGTTTGCACCTTTTGCTAACAATGTGGATGGTCGGATTATCTTTGCATGGAGAGCTTAATGCCAATTTTTACAAAAACAAGCTCAAATGTGGACTCATCTGAGCTAAGGTTGGGCCCAAAGAACTTGCTGGCATTTCTTCATAGAGTTAATGTATTACGTCTTCCTCATGTAATACAGTTCCATATGTCATTTCTTGATGCAGCAACAAAATGTGTTAAGTGACAATGGTTTTTTAAAGTACTCCTGAGCACAGGTAGCTATGTTTGACACAGTAGCATGATGGTTTCTTAGGCAGTGCTGCCTGAGGACACATTCAACAATGGTTTCTGAGAATTTAGCCCCAGCCACTGGACTCTGATTTCAGTGAGTGCATGTGCTCACAAAAGCAAGACAATGGCACTCTTTCAGGTTTAAATGCTGGTTTACTGCTTTTGCTTTACAATACTGATAGTGTAGCAGTAGAGTTGATGCCCCCTAAACAGGCAGCCTGAGTCTGTCATGAATCAGGTGGTTTTTACATTTTGCAGCAGATTTCGAAGTCCACATCAGGTGAGCTTGGAATTTTTTTCTGTGAGCGAATCTGCAAATGACAATCTGTCCTTTCACTCAAACCCCTCATCATGGGCATGGGGGCAATTGGTGTTTGTTCTGCCATACACTTGCATGCTCAGAACATTTCCTGTGTGGTTGACAATGAGTACACACCTCAACCTATGGTTGTTGTAGATGTTGAGGAGTGGCATCAGTTCAGGAGCCATCGACCCACCTTCAGTGATATACACTGGGTGTTGCATAACATGAACCAATTGGGTTTTTGTGTCAACATCAGGAAAAGTACATTGACATCTCAGCAATGTATTGTGGTTTTGGGAGTGGATGCTGATACAGTATTAACTCTCAGCTTAGAAGTGGTATATAATCCTCAAACAGGTGCATGTAATTGGTGGGGCACGAATTTAGGCAGCGAATTTTGGCAAGAATATGGTACTTCAGTGCTTTACATCCAACATCACTTTGTTCAGGACTTGGAAAACAAGGATGTGCTGGGGGCATGAGGTTGCTGGGTGTCCACAGAGTGACAGTGATGGTCACAAAGTGGGATCAATCACACTTCTTAAATTTCTTTTAAAAGATTCCGAGCCACTCACGCAATGCAAAGCATCAAACATCTTATTTCTTCACACAGCTCCATCGTTTACATCTGAACTTTGTCAGCTCAAGCCTATGGGCCAACTTGACTGTTTAGCCAAAAAACTGGACTTGTTATACATAGGAAAATATACTCAGACCACATTCTCAAATGCAAAACCACCATATTGGCTTATCTTTTTCTAATATCATTAACAAAAGGGAAAATAAATACCACAGCTTTTTTCTACAGTAAGCAGGTTAACAAGACCACCAGTAATTACTAAAAATCAAATCTGTCTGTTGGCAGTTGATTTTCACCTCTCACCTTTATTGGAAATTACATGCTGTCTATAATCACCCAGGTCCATCTACCAACAACTCTTCTGACAAAATTCAGTCCGCTGCCTGTAAATTGTATATCTATGATTTTAGATAAGACTTTACATTTTTTGAGAAACAATTTATTTAAATCATTTCAGTCTTGATTTTGTCCCTCACTGATAGAAGACAGTTTGTACAGATGAAGGGCTTTAGGTCTGAGAGTTCTGTAATTACACAAGGGTTTTCACAGGGCTCAATTCTGGGGGTTTGTTTCTTATTTATCTCCTCCCTATTGGAGGGATCTTCTGGCACAATACTCTACAGATCCACCAAATCTACTTCTGTTCTTCCTTCTGAAATCTTTGGTATATGTCTCCAGGACATACTGTAAGGTCTTGGTTGACAAATGGTTTTCTTCAATTATTAGCTCCTCATTTGATCAAAATCAGTGCTCCGGGGCAATGGTACTTCAGTTTTGATTGATAACATCCCTATACCCATTGTGTCTTAGCTTATGAGCCTTGATGTCATTCTATACAGCACCCTCTCTTCCACATTACAACAACATCTTCCATATTTCCTTTAGTCATTTCCAGAATATTTCTAGACTTCACATTTATATTTGGCAACAACTCTTACCCTGAGTGATGTACAGTACATGGGTGCTTTCTATTCTACAAAGGGCAGTGGTGGCCTAGTGGTTAGGGCACTGTGCTGGGGACCTGAAGGTTGTAGGTTCAAGTCCCGGCTCAGGCACTACTGAGGTACCCTTGAGCAAGGTAACGTCCCGCTACTCTGCTCCATGTCTTGAAAGTCACTTTGGATAAAAGTGTCAGCCAAATGAATAAATGTAAATGTAAAGAAAACCTGTTACGCCAGAAAATCTAGACTTGGATTAAGAGTTGCTATTCAACCAAGATTCTACCAGAGCTGATGCTAATCCTTCACATACAAAACCTTTTTATTTAGTTAGTAGTAAGTTTGTTAGCTTTGTTGGGACATATTGATAGGTGGTAGTTATTGTCTTAAGTGCTCTGTAAAGAGGTAGGTCTTTAGTCGTCATTTGAAGACAGTGAGGGACTGTGCAGTTCAGACTGTTAGGAGATATTACTTCCACCACTTAGGTACCAAAACTGAGAAGAGCCTTGATGTTTGACTTCGATTTTTGAGAAGGGGTTTCCAGTTGGACTGAGGATGATGCTCTAAGAGCTGTGACCTGAAGTTTGATCATTGCAGATAGGTAAACAGGAGCTGGACAATTTTTGGCTTTGTAAGTAAGCATCAGCATTTTAAATCTGATGTAGTCAGCCACAGGAAGTCAGTGAAGGGTGCACAGCAGTGGAGTGCTACCAAAACCTCTCACTCAGCATAGCATTCAGCCCTCACTCAGCATAGCATTCAACTTCTGGTCATTGTTTGCTAAAAAAAACTTAAATGCTAATCCAGAAAGATACTTTGTGTTGTTCCCTCTGATCATCTACTGTTTGGGTTTAAATTTGTCTAAGTACTGTATGTAATGTAAGCAGTGTTTTTTTTTAGTGTAGTCTTTTAAGTGGATACACTTGTTTTTAATATTTTAAAAGATTTCTTTCAGATGGTACCAAACTCTTCACTGCATTCTCTATAGACTCATAAAATTAAGCCTTTTAATTTGGGTACATTCATCAGACTGTACTCATAGAACTGGAGTCACATACTTCTGCCACATTTAAACCTAAACCCAGCTGACAAAATCATATACAATGCATTTTAAAGCCACTAATACATTTATGGATGCTTCTCTTTTTTAGAGCAAAATGTCACAAGCTCAGTGATTTGTCATATTTTTATGAAATGTGAATCAATGTACTGAGGACACCTATTAGCACCTAATACTGATAATAATCCAGCTGTCACTATGTATTGAAAACCTTTGCCTTTATTTGTGCCTTTTTTGGTGAAATGTGCAAGAAATTAATGGGAATCCTACAGAAACATACATTGTTAATAATATTGCTGTAAGGGCACGGGCAAGACCCCCTCAGGCAGAGTCTCCGGACTACGTCTCCGGATTGCTCCTTTGTTGTGGTTGCTGAAAATAAAGACTTGGTTAACCACATTGGTTTTCAGCTCCTGATTCGTGACAATAGCCAGTTAATAATATAGCCAGTAATGCTTAGCTTCATTTATTAATGAGTAGGCAAAGATCACACTTGCTACCTAGTGGGCACTTTGCCTACTGATTAATAAATGAAGATCATAATAATAATTATGGCTATATTATTAACAATAAATAAATAAATGAATATCAGTAATGCCCTGACATTTTTTGTTTTATGGTACAAGTTATAAAACACATTTCAGATTGACCATTCAGTAGTTATGGTGGAAGTTACTAATTTGAAAGAAGAAGTTGGTAAATTGACATAGCGCTCAGTTTATCATTTTCATTGTTTTTGTTTGTGGCTTTCTATCTTTGTTACTGTGGTAAGATCTTCAGGTGGTTCACAAACTTCAGAAACTGTTCCCTTATTTCCTTTGTTCTTACTCCATAAATAATTGGATTAAAACAGCTTGAAAATAGTACATACATTGTACTTATAAAAACACGACTATTGGGAGAAAAATTGTTTCTCATTCTATATGATAAAAAAGCCGTCAATGCAAATACTAAACTACCTGTGATAACGATTATATGTGTAACACAAGTATTAAGAGCCTTCAAGTGTGATTTGCCTGATTTTAAAACAGAAACAAATATTATTATGTAAGATACAGCAATAAAAACAAAATCTGCAGTTGAAGTTAGAAAAACAGTTAAAAGTCCCACCAAATTGTTAATAGAAATATCTCCACATGCCAGCTGAACCAATGCCATATGCTCACAGAAACAGTGATCTATCTCATTTTTCTTACAAAATTGCAATTTTCCAGCCAAAGACACTATCATAGTAACTAAGATTATGTTTCTGATTACTGGCACAATAATAAACTTTAAAAAGTGTGGTATTTCCATATGTTTGTGATAATTAAGTGGTCTGCAAATTGCAAAGAACCGATCCACAGCCATCCACAGCAATAAAGTAGACTGAAAAGAACCAAAATAATGAAGGCAAAACATCTGTATTAAACAGCCTAGAAGAGAAATCCCATTCCAGTCAAATAAGAAGTTCAGCAGCATACTTGGGACAACAACTGTTGGCCAACACAAGTCCACCACAGCCATTAGACCAATTAATACAAACATTGGAGAGTGTAAAGCTCTCTGAGAGATAATCAAAAATATCAGAAAAGAGTTTGAGGTTGTAGACAATAAAAACATAAGAAGATATGGAATGAAGAGAATGGGCCGCCATTCTTGCAAATCATGGAAACCATTTAGTTTGAAAGTAGTAAATGAAATGTTTTCAACAGGAAGACTTTGTATGATGCTGTTCACTGTCATCTTATAGTCACAGTCACAATTTACATAAAAAAGAGAAAATTATTTTCTATTATTAGAAATAATAACATTAAGTTTTAAATTCCAACTATAACTACTACTGTAAGCTAAATGCCAGTGACAGTTTCTGCCGATATTGTATTGCATTCATATTATTTTGTTTTATGGGAGCGATTGTTTTCTTCATATCAAGATTGAATCACACAGCCCTGCTCCTCATATAATTATTTATCATGGATTTTTTTCTTCCTAATACATGAATAAAGATGGCATCTTTGTCTTTATATACATCCTGGTGTTTTCTCAGGAGGCTGTGGTCATCTCAGGCTTTTGGGGAACTAACACTCAAAAGCAGTTCTCTCTACCCCGCCCTATCTATAGATATACTGTTTTCATCTGATGTTTTTTTTCTCATACAGGGTTTGTTTAAAAGTAGTGTAATATTTTTCTAGTGGATTTTCTGGTACAATACTTCTACATCTAACCTAACTACTTAAACAGTGCCTTAAATAAGGGCAGTTTGGCTTGTTAATATTTTATAGAAGCCCTAATTTATTTAGAGATCCTAGTCAAAAACAATCTAAATCTGGCCCAATGGAAAAAGATTTCATTAATCCAAAGTAAATTATCTTTCACTGCGAGCAGAGAGGGGAACTATTCAGTGGATAAGGAAAGATGGCCTGTTATTTGTAAAGTGAAAGGATACACATGAAGTGATTATATGCTTAAGTTTTCACAATAATTAGAGTTTTCATTTTTTAGGAAACGTAACAAGATGGGAAAACCAGGTTGGGTGTTTAGAGTAGAAAGACAATTTTAGTTCCAGATGCTGTAATGGGTTACAATAAACATATGACCTGTCAGTTGCCATGATAAAGTGCCACAATGAAATTTACTTTATAAAACAAAAAAGAGTAACAAAATAATCATTGATAAATCATCATCTTTATTGACATTGCTTGGCCAATGCTTTCATTTTGCACAAAAAATTGTCTGTGCCACACCAAATCCCTGCATTTACAGTAGCTTTTTGTGAGCAGCTAATTCAGGAACTTCATAACACAACCAAACAGAAGTCCCCATCACAGATCCAGCCAAAATAAGGCATACAGTGAGACACAAATATATGGAATAAAGGACAAGCACACCAGTTTATTGCACTAAACTCTTTGCAGTGTATCAAGCAGAAACTGTTACAAAGAATGGCAAGAACTATATGTACACTTACTGTAGGAAGACTATATGAATGTAAATGGTATTTATATTTTGAGTGATTTAGTCATGCATGTATATTTTGTGTGCAGTCATGTAAGCTGTGTTTTAAGTCTTTTAAGTTGATACAAACACTTATTCTTCAATATTTTACAAAGTTTTTGTCAGATGGTACCAGATTCTTGACTGTATTTTCTATTGACTCGTAAAATTAAGCCTTTAAATTTGTGTGCATTCATCAGGCTGAAATCTGTAAAATAACTCTGTGTGAGAACTTAAAGAACTGGCAGCTATGTTCAAGAAAAGACAAGAAATAAGATTTGCAATTCAGCTAAAAAAACTGTACTCTGGACATTAAAAGAGCCCAGCCTAGATGACCTTAGGTCCGGTTTTAAGGGGTACCACTGACTGCTCCAGCGCCAAAGGTTTAACATCCCCAGGTTATAGGTATATTAAAATGTACTCTTATTAGGAGATCACACTGGGCCCTGGAAGACTATGGCGGGTGTTAAACTTTTAAATATCATTAATTATTATTTTGCAGAGAAAAACTTACATTCAGCTTAGCATTTTTATTAAATGTATTTCAGGTGTATTTTATGTGTTTTGAGACATGCTTACTACTGCAGACAACTACCAAAGAATGATCATTCTTTATATAAATAATAAAGGACGTAGATCTAGATTTCAAATGCTAGATAAATGCCATTGACAGTATTTATTAATAGTTTTGATAGTCGCATATATTTAATAATTAGTTAATAATAATTGTAATAATTAACAATGTATGCATATAATAATAATAATAATTAAAATAATAATAATAATAATAATAATAAGAAGAAGAAGAAGAAGAAGAAGAAGAAGAAAAAAAGAGAAGGTGGTCCAAAGTAACATGATAAAGTAATGCTTTTTTAACAGTAATGCTTTTACCTGTAACAAAGTAGTATAATGCTTTATGGTATCAAATCTGTTTAAATTAAATCTTTAAATCACATTTCAGTTACTGATTTAAGCAAGTTACTCACATTGCACAAAGGTCTCTGTATGAACCACATTAATAATAAGTGATGCATTATCATATATTTTCTTGATAAACCAGTCTGTTACAACAATACATTCAATGGAGAATACAATGGAGAAGTGAATTACATTAATTATCTTGTTATAAGTGAAAATGACTATTTGTCATTGTGAACACACTCAATCATCACAACAAAATGTGACTTCTGCATTTAACCCATCAAACATGCACACATGGAGCATTGGGCAGCTATAAACAACACCAAGGGGACAGTGTAGCAGGATGGTATCTTGCTTAAGGGTACATCAGAGTACATCACTCTGATCGGCAGTGTCAGGCACAAAGTCAGTGTAGGCATCTAAACGTGAATGCACCATAGACTCCTTGCCTGAGGCTGCTGGTCAAAGTTTCATGTCTTCTGTGGTGTATCCAAGGAAGACTGTTGGAGTGCGGAGATTGTAAAACAGAAATGAAGTTACTGGGTATGTAAGTCCAGTTCTATGGATACATGTAAAGCTCTCCAACTGGTGATCAAGCTGGCTCATGCATTTGTGATTACTGAGTGTGGGGAGCTGAGTGGTGTATTCATGCCCTTTTATAGTGAGCAGCTTCAGAGGCCTGTTATGGCATTTTAAAGACTGAGGTCCTGACAGTTTGTACTGTTTTCCACAAAAAAACAAAAAAAAACAAAAAAAAACAGCCCCTGCTGGAGAGGTACAGGGCCTTCATTAGCTTACACCAAATGTAATCCTCCATGGCTTTCAGTTCAGCCATTCAGGGAGAATAACCTGTACTGAAGAGGAGCAGTACTACTCAAAGATGAGGGAAAAGAAGCTGGCCCCAAAATGAGTAGCGGAAGCCTCCAAAGAGTTACCCGACCAGTGAGGTAACCAGTCGGATGTAGGTCAGCCAGTCAATATGAACTGTAACACTGCAGCCAGGAAAACACAAAGATCAGCTGCAGTTCAGGAGCATTAAACAAATACAGCGATCTGTTCTGTATGCTGCCTAAGGTGCAGCATGAGAGGCTGAGTCTGTTTGGATACCACTGGTAACTAGAGCAATTCGAGGTTGATGGCTTATACTGGCATTTTGTGTTTGAAATACGTTCAGTCTTTGATTCTTGTTCATGCCTCCTGGTGTTAAGTCCATAGTTGCCTCAGACTCACTGCAATGTGGTGATTCACTTCAAAGTAGGATCAAAATTATGGCACTTTGAATAGAACACAAGAGTTAACTAAGTGAGCCACCAGCTAAGATAGACTGAAAAGCAGATGTACTTAAATGCAAATACAACACTACATGATAATTCAGGATAAAAAGACACAGTTTGTGTTAGACCTTAAGGGAGAAACAAACCACCTATCCTGCCATTGCAAGACAAATAGTATACCAGTGATTCACTGGTGCAGACAATGGAATTAACTAAGGCTGTCAGGGAAAAGGCTGATGGGCTCCAGACTGTGGGAGTCTTTGTAAGCTAAGAGAAAACAAAGCAAAAACAAAAAAACTAGGAAACTCACCTGGTGTCAGGAACTTCAAATGAAAGATTCACTTTATTCTTTTCTTTGCCTTTCTCTTTCTTTCTTTTGCCTCCTAATTATGGATGACTGGCTCTGTGCCTCCCTCTGTTGGCATGAGTTGATCTAGCAAATGACACTAATTTTCTCCATGTTGGTGAATGATATGAATATGACCTTTTCATTTCATATTAAGGTTTTATTGAAACAGGCAATCAGAGGTAGGGAAACTGTTCAACCCCAAGGGTACTGCAGCCATTCATGGCCAAAAGCACAAGACAGCACAATTTGCTTTCGTCTCTCTTGGTGGATTGGATGGACTGGGTGGTTTGTCAATTAATGGAGGCATGAATTCTGCTCTCTACCAAAAATTCTACATGAGATCATCAGCATACAGTATACAATGATACAAAGTACAAGAGTCCATGTCTAGCTTAAAAGAAACAAGATTTTTATTTTTGGATTGACCTAAGACAATATCCTGACAGTTAATGCACAAAAGCTCCTGTGCATCCTACTTAGTAATGTGGCTGAATAATTGTGCGCTATTGTATCTGCCAAGTAATTAATCTGTTACAGATACCCTTTTTTCTTTGCTGCTGACACTTCTACGTCACTTTAGCCATGCTCACTTAGATTTCTTTTTTTTCCAATTGAGAATAGTTACTTCTCAATTTCTGCCCAGTTTGTTTATGATGGCAGCAACATTTGTGCTGTTCTGAAAGGGTTCTGGTGTACAGTGAGGTATGTCAGCTGATAACGAGGCAACGTGCCTGCACACACAGACACAAACAGACTTACAGCCAAAACAAACATTGTACATATATTTATTAAACTGTGAGGAACATTGATATTTAAATGGATGCTACTGTCAATTCTGATCCTGTATTTAAGTGACAGTATCTGCACCAGTAAGAGTACATGATCATATGCGTGTAACATTAACCAAAACAATCATTGTTGTAGACGTAAAAGTGCAGCTTTTTTATTAGACCTATCACCTATCATTTCAGAATCTGATTTGTTGCAAGAAATGTGCTAGGTAGGTAGTGAAAATAATATAATACATGTTGTAGTCTTCATTGTTTTTCTAACACAAAAACGGTGCTAGCTAATTGACAAGAATTTTGCGTTAGGAACACATTTTGAGTAAATTATTTATTCATAAAGCAAAACAATAATGTTCCCTGATCAATGACCAAATATAAATATGTTTCCTATTTTTAAACCAACTTACAATAGCTACATCATTGTAAATAAAAAACATTTGCTTATATGTGCTCTGTTTACTTAATATGTTTTAATCTGCATTATTACAGCACTGTTGCAAACACTTTAGCTGGTTTATGAATTTCAGAAACTGTTCTCTTATTTCTTTTGTTCTTACTCCATAAATAATTGGATTGAAACAGCTTGGAAAGAGTAAATACATTGTGCCCAGAAAAACTTGAACACTGGAAGAAAAATTATTTCTTATTCTGTAAGACATAAATGTAATTAAAGCAAAAATTAAAGCAACTGCCATAACAATTATGTGTGTAACACAAGTGTTGATAGCCTTTAAGTGAGATTTCCCAGATTTTAGCACAGAGGCAAGTATTATTACATAAGAAATAGCAAAGAAAACACAGTCTGCAGTTGGTATCAGAAAAGCAGCTGTAAGTCCTACTAAGTTGTTTAGAGAAATGTCTCCACAGGCCAGCTGAACTAAGGCCATGTGTTCGCAAAAGCAGTAGTTTATTTCATTTGTTAAACAAAAAGACAGCTTTCCAGCCAATGAGACCATTGTGGTAATTAACATTATATTTCTGATTACTGGCACAATAACGAACTTCAGAAAATTGGGCATACCCATATATTTGTGATAATAAAGAGGTATGCATATAGCAAAGAACCGATCCACAGCCATCCAAACAAGTATAGTAGACTGAAATGCACCAACATAATGAATACAAAATATCTGTATCAAACAGCCGACAAGAGAAATTTCATCCTAGTTAAATAAAAAGCTGAGCAGCAAATTTGGAATAAAAAATATTGGCAAACACAGATCCACTACAGACATTAGACCAATTAATACACACATTGGGGTGTGCAGAGCTCTCCGGGAAATGATCAAATATATGAGAATGGAGTTTGAGATGACAGACAATACAAACATAAGGAAATAAGGAATGAACAGAAAAGGCCTCCATTCCCCCAAATCATAGAAACCATTGAGTCTGAACTTTATAAATGAAATGTTTTGTACAGGAAGATTTTGCATGTTGCGTAATTACTTTTAATTACATCTAAATTAAAATGAATAATGCATCATCTGTTTAGTTATTACAAAAATCATATGTAATTTTTTAAAAATAAGTATGTCAAGCATCACTTTAGTACTGTTAAGTTTTATCTGTTTATATGATTTCTTACATTATAGATTTTTTTAATGCAGTTAAAAATGTATATTTCTAGCCAAATACAAATATATTATCTATATATGGTGATTTCTAGTTAATATTATTCATACATGTATTTAAAAAACATGCTTATCAGTCTATAATGTGAAAAACTATTTAGTGAAAAATATATGAGAGCAAAACAATGGCTCATTTCACAACAAAATGGATTGCAGACACACTACACACACTAAATTAAGAGAATTAACAAAAAACTGGCTAAATTGCTCTCTTAGAGAAAAATCTTTCTTGTCACACAGCTGCTAATCATGTATACTCCCAGCACTCTACATATATATTAAACCCTGAATTATCTCCGTCTCTATATGTTACTTGTTGTGTTCTCATGAGACCATACTTCTACACGACCCTGACATGGAAAAGCCCTGATTATCAACACTCCACCTCTATCCACATTAATGATTTGCTTATAAAAGATGCTGTGACTACATTTAAGCAGTACACTGGCAATAAACATACAACCCCGAAATCAGAAAAAGTTGGGACAAAGAAAAAAAAGAAAGTAGTGATTTCTAAATTTACTTTGACTTGTATTCCATACCGTCCCAACTTCTTCTGATTTCGGGGTTGTAACATGAAACTAGCATTTCAAAACTATGACTTTTCCATTTCACCCATAATCCTTTGCCCACATGTCTCTCTTGAACTTATTCATACCATGAATTACTTACTCTACACAGTTTAGCTTAAACTGAAGCTAACCTCACCAAGAACATATAAATCCTGTCCCCTGACCAAACCACTACAAAGCTATGCCATCACCATTACTCAAGGAACCTGTAGAGGCCAGTGTTTTGAATTTAACTTTAAAAGAATTTAAATTTCATAATTCTGTTTTATACAAAAGATACAGACTTTCAACGGACAGGATATTGCATCTTTGTAAGCTCATTGAGATTTACATCTCAAATACCACCAACAGAGATCAAGCACTAACTGTGCCACAGAAGGTGTGCATTGCTTTTTTCTTTTTTGCATGTGTTTTACGTTGGCATTAGAGGGCAATTTAATGCGTTGCTGCCCGCAAACAGTATTTGATGACCCCATTTTCAGAACCCCTCCAATGTCAGTTTTATTTAACTTACAGTCATAAATCAATTATTTATTTTAATCTTTTCATTCATTCCTTTGAATCCTAATATAAGAATCCATTCATTTAGTGGCCTTATGTGTTATGTAAAAAAGGAAAGGAAAAAAAGCCCCAATAAGAAAATTTCAATTTATAAATCATTCAAGAATTGGCAATACTATACCATTTTTCTGTACTCCAATTGTTCCGTTAAATTTCCAGTTTATCTTAATTCATTTGGAGCTGTGAAGGACTAATGCAGATTTATACAAAACCCGTACAGAGTCTGCTTCCACTTAAAGTAGGGTAAAACAGTATACAAAAATACACACACACACAGTGTAGAACAACAATAATGAACTTTCTCTGATACAGTATGACTGTGTGGGCTGATGATAGAGCAGAGAGAAGGAATGCTTTTTTTTAAATAATAAAAGGTACTTTTAAAGAGATTGAAATGAGAACATTTTAAAAAGGCACATTGAAACACTATAATACTCATGACTAATTAGTGTTACAACATCAGCTGTTTTTGCTATTTTGTTATGTCACTTAGCCTAGCTTGTAAGTTTTTGGCAACATAAAATCTGAAATCTTTGCCAATTCCTGAGTTTTCTTTCACTTTGCTTTGTGATAGGTCTATCTGGTCCAAATGTAGCTTTCTGCCAGTCACTCCCTCAGTTTTGAGTTATTATTATGGAAACTTGTGTCAGTGATGGTTAAGTTAGCATTCTATGGTGAGGAGTTATCCTGCTAGCAAAGCTAATGCTGACCAACTCTTATTTTATTCTTACAAAACATTTACATAACATTGTATATACTGACATTACTGGGATAATTATTTGTAATAATAAATCATCATATTTAGATCAAACTTACTGAATGGTATGGCAAAATCTCTGACTGATGTAAATAACAGCTTGTTGTTGTCATATGTGTAGTCTAAGTCAATTTAAAACATCTATTTTTGATCATATAGATGTCATCTATAATGAGAAAGATTACTGCAAACAGGATTTTAAAAAATACTTTTGGGTGTATTTGTTGTGTCGTTAATGAAGAAATATGCGATAAGCAACACTGACTATTCTGTTGTTTTTTTAAGCGACTGTGGAAAAAACAATATCATGCCTGTTTTAACCTGGTACTTATGCTTTACAGATTTACAGTGCTGTATGCACTTCTGGTTTGAAACTACTGTCACTAGGGCCAATGTGGAAAGCATAATGCAGCTTTTTAATAGAAACAGACTGAAAACCAAAAGGCTACTGAGTGATATAAATAGGAATACTATTCACACTACAAAATGTCACTCAAAACTAAATACCTTTATGCCCATATGCAAAACTAAACATATTTTACTGCAGCATTAAAAGTAATAGATGACCAGATTAGCCATATCTTTCGGCCTGTACTCAGATAAATGAAAATAAGTTATAAACATAAAAGTTACACATAAGTTACACAAGTTTTACATAATGTGTTAAAAATAACATTGTGCATTAAAAATGGTTAAAGTATACAATTAAACTATCATTAAAATCATTTCCATTTTTATTTAAATCTCTATGTTCTTTTAACAAGCAATCCTTTGTCACTTTTAGGTTTTCTGTTGCATGAAAAAGTTGCATGAAAAAGGTCTCACTGTGTACAAAAACAAGACTAAACACAAGAATTTTGGAATTTTTAAAATACTTTTTTACAGGAAGCAAAGATAAATGTTTCTTCTACATTAAAGCTCATTTAATATTGTTCAGTCTATGTGAAAAATGTGTTAATGTAACAATATTTCAGTCTGCATTATTACAGCACTGTGACAAAATCTTTACTTGACTCATGAATTTCAGAAACTGTTCTCTTATTTCTTTTGTTCTTATTCCATAAATAATTGGATTGAAACAGCTTGGGAAAAGTAAGTACATTGTACTCAGGAAAACACGAACACTAGAAGAGAAATTATTTCTTATTCTGTAAGACAAAAAGGCAATCAAGGCAAAAGTTAAAGTAACTGCCATGACAATTATATGTGTGACACAAGTGTTGATAGCCTTTAAGTGAGATTTCCCAGATTTTAGCACAGAGGCAAGTATTATTACATAAGATAAAGTAAAGAAAACAAAATCTGTAGTTGGAATTAGAAAAGCTGCTGTAAGTCCTACTAAGTTGTTAACAGAAATATCTCCACATGCCAGTTGGACCAAAGCCATGTGTTCACAGAAACAGTGGTCTATCTCATTTGTTGCACAGAAAGACAGTTTTCCAGCCAAAGAGACAATTGCAACAATTAAGATTATATTTCTGATGAATGGTATAATGATGAATTTTAGAAAGATGGGGATTTCCATGTATCTGTGATAATAAAGAGGTCTGCAAATAGCAAAGAAGCGATCCACTGCCATCCATGCTAGTAACGTAGACTGAAATGTACCAACATAATGAAGGCAAAACATCTGTATCAAACAGCCAACAAGAGAAATCCCATTCCAGTTAAATAAAAAGCTGAGCAGCATATTTGGAACAAAAAATATTGGCAAACACAGATCCACCACAGCCATTATACCAATTAGCAAACACATTGGGGTGTGCAGAGCTCTCTGGGATATGATTAAATATATGAGAATGGAGTTTGCAATGGTAGAGAGTACAAACATCAGGAAATAGGGAATAAACAGAAAAGGCCTCCATTCTCCCAAATCATAGAAACCATTGAGTCTGAAATTTATGAATGAAAAATTTCGATCTTGCATATTGCTCAATGCATTGGTTAATTTAGAACTTAGAAAAAAGGAGTGTTTTTTAAAAATTGCTGGCCTTACACATACATTAAACTGACATTTGTGATCTTTTCCTTAACTACAAACAATTTAGAATTTTGAACATTTTTCAGCTTGATACTAAACTTTTCTCAGTTTAAAATAATATATACTTTATACAGTTACCCACAGAGCAAGTGAGGAAAAGAAATCTGGCTGACATTAAAAATCATGTTCTTTATATGTATTTAGTGCATAAAAATATTTGATTGGTATTATCTGACCTTAATACAAGTTCAAAAGTGTTTTCAAGAGACTTGTATGAAAACATTTCAGGGCACTTTTAAAGTATCATACTGATTTGACTATTTTTACACCTAAGGCAAAAAATTATGCATTGTATACCCCATGTAAAGACAATGAAAAAGACGTATACGGTTAATTTTGTAGACATTACAAATCAAGCAATCAATCTGTGGTACAGTTTTTAGAGTTTTTAAAATATACTGATATTACATTTAGTCATTGCATTCTTAACTCTCTAATAAAGCTTGACATGCATGCCTGTCTCTATATGGAACTTGTGTTCTCATGAGACTTTGCAGTGTCCCTACAGGACTCTGACATGGAATGCCCTGTGTAGCTTCTCTCTGACTCCATTTTTCATCTGTAATTCACCACCATAACAGCTGTGCTTTACCTAATATTAGGTTTCCCCTTTAAAAAAGTTGTTTACTGATTTAATTTAACTGTAATTTGTTTTCATGGTGATGGCAAGCTCTCAGTATTAATTAAAACACTACTTTGCAGATTAAGTATTCCACAAGAATAAACCCCATTCCCTGAAAAGTTAGGACATTTTGTAAAATGCAGCAAATAACAGAGTCTGTGATTTAATTTAGTTAAATTTTTATTTAACTGACAAACAAACAAAGAAAATAATTTGATTTTTTGTCTTTACTAACCATCTTAAAAGTATTTTGTAAATATAAACAAATCTCATGCCTGCAGAACACTCAAATTAAGATGACACAGTGGCATGTTTGCTATTGTTTTACATCACTTTTCTTTTTAGTTACATTTATAATTAAAATGAGGATATTAATTGTCAAGTGCATGCACTCTGTGTACTATATACTATTATAGAGCATGCAGAAAGAGGCCTGACACTGTTTTTCTATTATTATTATTATGGACTTCTCAGAAAATGACATCACTTTGATGGCAGCATGTGTCTCTCTTAAGTCCAAATTTTCACCTCCGCATCAGTAGGTCCTTTACAAATATGCCAGTCATAAATGGCATGGACACTGATGTACCCCCGAACCATAACACATGTTGGTGGAGGAAAGCTTGATTGGTCAGCACACCTCCCCTTAGACAAATAAAAAACTTGCTTGCTCAACACATCCCCTGTCGACAAAAAACACTTGCATAAGCACCTGAGTTGACAAATAAATAATTATTTCACTGGCTATTCCCATCCTCATCCCCTCACCCTCCAATCAAGTTCACTTTGACCACCAGTACTGAAAAAGGAACTATGATTTCATTTTTGATAAAATTTTGTTAAAAATATCTAGAATGTGACCAAAGGTATTTATATTATACTACTGTGTTTAATAAATAAGTATTGCTAAAAAAAATTCTGCATATGATGACTTGCCATTTCTGAAAGTTACATCCTTCAATGAATATGCTGGATACCTAGCTAATGCAAAAAAGCATACAAATAGAAAGTTCTCCTGTCTATTACACTTCTATTACAAAGGTTTGTTACTAAATAAACATAATGTTCTAAGAGGTGTCACAAGTAGTTTCTGCAAATTACTTGATTCTAAATTGGCATTTTATCTTGTGTCAAAAACATAATTGCAGTTACTGAATCTTCATGGACATGCTTATTTAACAATGCTTCAGTCTGCATTATTACAGCACTGTGACAAAACCTTGTTTTGATTAATGAATTTTACAAACTGTTCTCTTATTTCTTTTGTTCTTCCCCCATAAATAATTGGATTGAAACAGCTCGGAAAAAGTATGTACATTGTGCTCATAAAAATACGAACATTGGAAGATAAATTATTTCTTATTCTGTAAGACATAAAGGCCATTAAGGCAAATATTAAAGCAATTGCCATGACAATTATATGTGTAATACAAGTGCTGATAGCCTTAAAGTGAGATTTTCCCGATTTTAGCACAGAGGCAAGTATTATTACATAAGATAAAGCAAACATTATATCATCTGCTGTTGGAATTAGAAAAATAGTTGTAAGTCCTACTATATTGTTAACAGAAATATCTCCACAGGCCAGCTGAACTAATGACATGTGTTCACAAAAACAGTGATCGATCTCATTTTTCAGGCAAAACTGTAATCTTCCAGCCAATGAGACAATTGTAGCAATTAAGATTACATTTCTCAGTAGTGGCACAATAATGAACCTTAGAAAATATTGCATCTGCATATATTTGTGATAATAAAGAGGTCTGCATATAGCAAAGAATCGATCCACAGCCATCCACATCAGTAACGTAGACTGAAATGTACCAACATAATGAATACAAAACATCTGAATCAAACAGCCAATAAGAGAAATCCCATTCCAGTTAAATAAAAAGCTAAGCAGCATATTTGGAACAAAAAATATTGGTAAACAAAGATCAACAACAGCCTTTACAGCAATTAATACACACATTGGGGTGTGCAGAGCTCTCTGGGATATAATTAAATATATGAGAATGGAGTTTGCAATGGTAGAGAGTACAAACATCAGGAAATAGGGAAAAAACAGAAAAGGCCTCCATTCTCCCAAATCATAAAAACCATTGAGTCTGAAATTTATGAATGAAAAATTTTGTGCAGAAAGATTTTGCATGGTCCTCAGTGATTTTGTGGATCTATCAAACAATAAGCTGATTTTACACATTAAAGCAAACAACTAAAATAAAACTGAAATCTATTGCTAACAGGTATCATATGTTATATTTTGATAAAATAAGCATTGTCAGATGTAAGACTAAATGAACAGCTAAGTGAATCTGTTTACAGATTAGAGCCTTTTATTCTAATATTTGAAAACAGGTTGTTCTTGCTAATTACTAACCTATTTTCTGCATAATATGACCCAAGGTAAGGTTACCTATACATCAGGTAAAAAATAATACATTTATGAGAAAACATGTATGAGAAAATATTCATAAATTAATACATTCAAAAATTAATAAATATTCATTTAGTAGAAATGCAAAGAAAGTTGTATGAATTAGAAAACACTGTTACCAATTTTAAAATATCAGAATGAATAAATCTACACTGGGTAAAGACAATGAACAAGACTTATACTGCAATTAGAAATTGAGAAATCCCTAATTTTTTTACAGTTGCTTAATGAAGTATCCGTTGCCTTCCTAACACCTAATAAAAGCTAGATATGTGTCTCCATTGCTATATGTAACATCTTGTGTTCTCAGGAGACAATGCAGTACTCCTTCAGAACACAGACATGAAATTACAGACATGTAATTCATCATAAAAGCTGTGCTCTCACGATTATCATCAGGTTTTCCTAACATAAAAAGTTTAATACCGATGATTCATGGTACTTGCAAACTATCTGGCATTACTGAAAAATTCAAAACATTCCTTTGTTGTAGGGACACATTGACAACAATTTTTTTTTTTAGTATTGACCAATACACTAATGTAACATGTAAGATTATAAATTGTTATTATATATTTCCCAATTAAATTAAAACCTTCACTTTCACACAGTAAAAACAGAATCTATGTCATGTACACCTTTAGAATTTTCAATATTTCTGATGAAACATATGATTTTCACACAACAGAATCTATTTAAAATAAGACAAAAAATATAGTTGGCTACTTAGTAAAAGAGATAATATTGTACATCTGTGGGAGGCAAACATGAGAAACTGTACTTTTCATTGCCCTGCTGCATGACCAACTTTTTTTGAAATTCTGTCCATTTACAGATGTTCTGACATTTAATTTGAAATTCATTGTACAAAACAGGCCCAAACCATGGTATTACTGCCACCACATTAAAATTGAATGCAGTGTTTTCCTTTCTTTAGACATAACACTTCTAATTTAAACCAGAATGTTATGATTTTGTCTAGTTTATCAACATAACATTTTTTCTAAAGCCTTCTGCCTTGTTCACATGATCTGTAGCAAAAAGTAGATGGGCACCAGTGTTACTTCTGGAGAGATGTGGCTTTCTCAGAATCGTGTTTATTGGCCAAGTATGTGAGTGAACACATACAAGGAATTTGATTCCGGCAGGGGGTGTCTCTCAAGTACAGAGTAGTAATGGTAAGAACAGAACAGTAAACAATGTAGAAACACAATGAATACTTTGTGA
>JBBPDA010000001.1:27902792-27918018 GCA_037974385.1 Arnoldichthys spilopterus | reverse complement strand
TGGGTTAAATGCAGAGGTCACATTTCGTTGTGGTGCTTGAGTGTGTTCACAATGACAAATAGTCACTTTCCTTCCTTCCTTAAAGAGAATCAGACAACAGCCACCATGGACTGTTGAGCAGCTAAAGTTTTGTATCAAGCAAGAATGGGCAAAAACTCCACTTGCAGAATTGCAACAATTAGTCTCCACAGGTCCCAAATGATTAAACAGTGTAATTAAAAAAAAACAATTTATGTAACACAATGTCGAACACACCTGTGTCCCAACTTTTTCCTGAGTGAGATGCAGATCATCACAAATTTGAATTTTCTCATATTTACAAAATACACTAAAGTTAATCAGTGAAAACACAGGAAATCTGTTCTTTGAACCTTTATCATTCAAATTTTCCTAATTAACAGAACTGATATGGCTTTCAAAAATTCAGTGACTACTTAATAATGTAACTTGGTGATCACTCATATTTCTAATGGGATCACTCACATACAAGAATACTGCACTTTTTCAAGGCAGATGGCACATGAAAAAAGGATGCACAAACAGTAAAAACCTTATGCATAAAGTAGAACAGAGACTATTCACTACCATTAAGTTAAACAAAATGCATGTACATTACAATAAATGTATATGCTAAAAGTGCTGCTAAACAATTTTTTATTATGAAAACATTTGACAAACTATGCTATGATCTCAAAAAATCTGAATAAAAGTATAATTTATTTTTTAATCCAAAAATTTATAGTATTTTTTATACAAAATTCAGTAGTTTCATAACATCACATAAAGCAGTATTTATTTTATATATTTTTTGTATATAATTTACTTTATATTATATAGCTTCTATATAGCGATTACTCTGCTATTTTGTTAAATGCGGTAAAATTTTTAAAATGTTTATGTTAAAAAAACATTTCTACAATTAATATCACATTACAAAGGTAAAATTTTTACATGTTTAATACATTTCAGAAAATTCGTTCTTATTTCCTTTGTTCTCAGTCCATAAATGACTGGGTTACAGCAGCTTGGAAAAAGTAAATACATTGTACTCAGAAAGACACGGCTGCTTGGAGAGAAATCATTTCTTATCCTATAGGACAAAAATGCCATTAAGGCAAATGTTGTAGTGAATGTGATGACAATAATATGAGTGATGCATGTATTAAGAGCCTTTAAATGAGTCTTTCCAGATTTGAGAACAGAGATGAATATTATTATGTAAGACACAGCAATCAAAATAAAGTCCACAGTTGGGACCAGAAAAGTAGTCAAAAGTCCTACCAAGTTGTTAACTGAAATATCACCACACGCCAATTGAACCAATGCCATATGCTCACAAAAACAATGATCTATCACATTTGTTCCACAGTAAGACAGTCTTCCAGCTAGACAGACTACTGTGGTAATTAGGACTACATTTCTTATTAATGGCACAATAATGAGCTTCAAAAAGTTGGAGATTTCCATATGCTTGTGATAAAACAGTGGTCTGCATATAGCAAAATACCGATCCAGTGCCATACACAACAACAGTGTACACTGACATGATCCAGAATAATGAATGCAAAGCATTTGTATTAAACAGCCTAGAAGAGAAATCCCATTCCAGTCAAATAAAAAGCTAAGCAGCAAATGTGGTACAAAGAGCACCGGTCCACATAAATCCACAACTGCCATAAGACCGATCAATACGAACATAGGAGAATGTAGAGCCCTATTAGATATTATAATGTACAACAGCATGCAGTTTGCTATGATAGAGAACAAAAACATCAGGAAATAAGGAATGAACAGTAAAGGCCTCCATTCTCCCAAAGCATAAAAGCCTTTCAGTTTGAACTCTGTAAAAGAAATGTTGTGCACAAAAACATCCTGCATGTTTCTCAACTTTCTGTTTCATACATTAGTGTACTTAAATTCAAATACAGTACTTCTCAAGCATAGTACTTAAAAATGCATATTTTAACAATGAGTTAATACATATGCTGGAGCAAAAGCCATGGAAAGTCAGACCATTTCAGTGGGACAGAGAAAAGATGAAGAAAACACAGATGATTAAAAATCTGAAGTTCCTCAAATGTAATATAATTCTTAAGGTCTGTGATGAACAACAGCTGTTGATAAGCATTGGACAGTGGGAAGCTTAAACTTTGCAATGCTGAATGAAAGCTTCTCAGGCCTCTCTGGCTTGAAATATAACCTGCTGTGCTCCCATGAGGGTCTATTTCCACAGACAACTACCATCCACCAAGCAGTGGTGGTTCCCTACATTCCATAACTTCATAGGCCCAAAGTCATTTTAAGAAAAAAATTAAACCATCTGCAGTCTTAGAATCTGCATTCTTAGAATGCAATTCTAAGACGTTTTCTATGATGCATAAAAAAAACCTGCCAACTTGCTAACAATGCAGATGTAACGAGACAATCACATTATTATTATAATCACATGGTTTGACAGTCTCACCAAAATAGCAAAAGGATATATAATAATTTCTCCATAATAAATTGCTGTAATGGCTTCATCTAATAATTGGTAAAATTTTGAAAATTGAAAGGGCACATCACAGTGACTGACAGTGCTCCTGCCTGCACTGTGATTTTCAACTGCGCGGGTAGCCATTCTGTACGTTGTCATGGAACGTGCTTCTGTTTAGGTTTGGCATTGCAGTGTGCTTCTCTTTGTTCCCATGTGCTCTAGTCTCCACCCCCACCTAATCACTATTATACCCTGAATTGTTACTGCCTCTTTTTCTCCAATAGTTTTTGCTTTTTATTGCTTTGAATATTTAATTCCTGTCTATACAAGTCAGGTTATGGCTGTGTGTTTTTCTGAATCTGTTTTGTTTTAGGCCGACAGTGCAATTCTTCTAAGCTCAAGTCAATCCTCTTTTTCCTCTTTGACCAGTTCCTGTTTGACTTAAGTGTCAAAATACAGTTGACACTTGCTGATCATATGTGCAGCAACATGTTTTCCTGAGGCCATTCTGTTACATTCCTTAAAAGTAAAAGGTATCATGAAGTTATTATAAAACTTTCCCTTTTGTCAGGCTACCTTGTGTTGTGCAAATTAACCAAGGCTCAAACTGAATAATATTGTGGCAACTAGTGTTAAGTGTATACCACATTCAAAGCATAAAAGAGATACATTGTGCCATCATGGTGGCATCTTTTCCCAGGAAGTTCACAGTGCCAGGCCTCATTCTGCACATGCTACAACACTGGGGCTGTGTAGACACAGAGTGCATGTGCTTGACTGGCCTGCCCGGAAACCAGATTTGTCTCCCATTGAAAATGTATGAAGCTTCATGAAGAGAAGAATTAGACAATGGCCACCACGGATAGTTGAGCAGCTTAAGTCTTGTATCATGCAAGAATTGGCAAAAAATTCCACTTGCAGAACTGCAATAATTAGTCTCTTCAGTTAACACAATTAAACCGTGTTAATAAAAGGAAAGTAACCTTGTAGTAAATATACCTCCATCCCAAATTTTTTTGAGTGTGTTATATATTTACAAAATTTAACAAAGCTTTTCTTTGAACTTTTATCAGTTAATAATAAAGTTCAAGAGTTAAAAATGAAACATTCTTGTTTTTATTGCATTTTATGAAAAATTCCAACTTTTTCATTTTCTTTAGTTATTTTTTCAACTCATTAGTTGTCCAAAGAAAAAAATTAAAAACTAATAATTGCTGCTTGCTTAAGTATTTATAACTACACAACATGTTACAATAATAGTTTGAAGTCTATTGTACTATGTTTCTACCAGCTTTGCAGGCTATTTCAGGAGTGATATTCACATATTCTCCTGGCAAATTTGCATCAGGTTGTTCGGGTTAGCTAAATGACAGTCATGGACCTCAATGATGCCACAGATTCTCTGTTGGATTGAAATGCGGACTTTGACTTGGCCATTGCATAATATCTATCTTTCTGTTGTTTAACCACTCCTGAGTTACTGGCCTTGTGCTTGAGATCATTGTTCTGATGAAAGGTCATTTCTTAAGCTTTGCTTTGTCTTGCAGTTTTTCTCAGTATTTGAGATTTCCAGCATTAAGTGATCAAAATTTGTCTGGATTACAAATCCATATCCTCATATGTTGTGCTGTCATATTTTAACTCAGTAACTTATTTTAGACTTCTTTAGATTTAAAGAAGTGCTGGTTTGTGTAAGAAAATCTTCTGTGGCAAAAATTTTCTAACTGAAAATTGTTCCAGGTTAACATGAGGATATATACGTTTGGCTTATTAAAACACACAACTTTTTTTTAGATAACTGTGTATTTTTCAACAAACATCATAGCAACAACAACATATGGTGGCAGCATTATGTTGTGGAGGTGCTTAATGGGGTTAAAAACTTTTGCAAGGCAAGGTTAAATCTGGGGAGGGAGGTCAGCCAGGGTATCATACAAACTGGAATCACTACTGCAAGGTAGGTTTGCATAACACTTCTGCATACTTTACGAAGTGACTGATGTCAGAAAAAGTGTAACAGCTGTTGCCATTATATAGCTTGCAGTTTATTGCTTGATCATTTTTTCTTTATTTGCAGTTTTTTGTACTTTAAGGCAAAAAATAACTCTTAACTTGTGGTCAGGCAAGATCAGAAAGGCATAACCAGCTTGTGACAACAGACTACTGTAACTACAAGCTTCCACAGTTTGTACCTATGTGGAGCTGTTTAGAGCTCAAGTGATTGACTGGACATTACAATACAGTTGTTCTTTATAGTATGATGATTGCAGATTTGAAATTGTTGATACATAGCGTATGGTACTTTATGTATAGATTTAAAACCTCTGGCTGTTCCTTAGGCCTTTGCTGTAAGTCAACTCATTCTCCTTAGTAGGCCAAGAAAAATGTTTGATATTAAAATAAACAAGGGAATTCAAATGGAGACAAACATCCTTACAACAGAGGCCAAGACTAATGATGTATGTTCCAAAGGCCTGAGTATTGTTTAGAATAATTAGTGGTCAAACAAACCCTTATCTAACTAGACACTGGCATAATTGGTCCCATGATTATACCTGCTGTCTTTACGTCCACTCTAATCTTAACCTGTGCCCCCTGAGGGCTATTTATCATGTTTTCTTGTGAAGTAGTTGGAGTACATCTGTCCATGTTGATATAGCAACAAAAACTCAAAAGGCCCTTGAGACAAACCTCACTTAATAAGCAAAATCCAATAATAAAAATGATTATAATGACTAAGACCCATTATCCATGTTTTTCAGGCAGTACCTTAACCCCTTTTTCCATTTTTCTTGCCTTCCACTGTTTCATTGACAGCATATACATACACAGTAATGCAAATGCACAAGAATTATGATTATAAATTTGAAGTTCACATATCCTCAGATCAGCCTGTTATGACATTCTTGGTGCCACTATGTCTGCATGATAGTGTGAACTATGTAATTTAATGGAAGATTAGATCATAACCTTGTGACAATCAGGTATTACAGCATTGGGTACAGGCCAGAGGTTCCCGAATAATGGACAATATGAAGTCTAGAGAGCAAAAGTGGTTTATTAAACCATATAGCTTTAATCCCCAGGACAACTGGGGTCGCAGGTCCAACCAAAAAAGGTCACACATCCCACTCAAAGGACACAAGAAGCACATATTCTTGCACTCAAGAGTTGCCAGAAACCATAGCAAAGTCTCTGCAAAAGAATGCAGCTCAGCAGAATGCAAACAGGTTAAACTTTAGTGTTAGGCTTTAAGTAGGAAATGCTTACTGAAAGCTATGGTGTAAAAACCAATAACAGAACAAAAGAACAAAAATTTTATTTGAGTGTTTGTTACAAGCTTTAGATCTGTATGTAGCTGTGTACCATATGTATGCTAGAGTTATGTTAAGCTTGTTCACTATCTGAATATATGTTAAACCACTAGCAGGAAAACTGATTTTAGCATTCCTGAGAATTATCAAAACTCACCTTTGCAGCTTTGGCTTTTTTTTTTTATTAACTCTATATATTAATTAATTTATTTGTACTTGTCAGATCAGGGAATGATGTAAATAGATCCTAATTTTTACATTAATTCTTTCTTGTGTCTCGGAACTTGAATTCATTTCTTTTATATTCATAATTATTTTATCTTTTTTATGCTGCCAGTATAACAGAGCTATATTTTATAAATAAACAAAAATGCTTGGCTTTTTAGAAAGAAACTGCAGTCTTGTTAACTACTAGAGTGGCCTATATGTCTAACCTAACAGGCTCTGGATTTTGTGCAGGAGGATGAAAATTGTTATTTAATGTAGAGAATATATGCAAATATCAGTGGTGTGCGCATCCGAGACAGACATGCATTATACGGCAGACATGCCTTTATCGGCATAACACCGGCCCAACTTGGACGCAGTGAAAGCAGGGCTCTCAACTACCCCCTACTGGCCTGTCAGGGGGCTAACCCTTACAATTTTAGTGTAGAAGCATTGTCACCTACATTTCTGCATTTCCTGAGCACAAAGATAGGTCTTTAAATATTGGTTTTAAAAATGTGTTCATTAAACATTTATTTGATGCCACTCATGATCTACTCATTTAAATCCCACATATTGTGCATATTCCCTAATCAGTGGTTTAAATCTGTGTTAAGCAGCTAAAAACAACCAAGAATTGAACATTTCCAGTTCCAAAACTATTACAATTAGTCTCCTCAGTTTCAAAATGATTAAAAGGTGTAATTAAAAGGAAAGGTGATGTATATATTTACCAAATACAACTCAATTGGTTAGTAAACCTATTGAAAATCTTTTTGTTTACTTTTGTCAGTTAAATAAAGGTTAATGTGAATTTTACTTTATTTTGAAAAAAATAGCTTGGAAAAGGGTTTGTACATCACATTTACATGCTCTGCAAACACGTGTACTAAACTCCTGCCAAATATCACACCCCTTGACAGGTGCTACTGTAACAAGGAAGGGCAAGTGTTGAACTAGCAACAGGGTTTTGGGCACCCAAGGGCTTACTGATGCAAGTAGGGCATGAAGGCTAGCCAGTCTGGTCTGATTCCACAGAAAAGCTACTGTGGTTTAATAAGTGAATGCTGACTCTAATAGAAAGGGGTCAAAACACACAGTGAACCACAGTCAGAGCTGTTTTAGTGGGGGTCTACTCAATATTAGGCAGGTGATGTTAATGTTATGGTTGATATCTATGCAATATCTATAATCCCTAATCATTTTAATATTTTTTGTTTTAATACATACATTTTGGCCCAACAGCACAGCTAAGATATACAGACAGTGTGTTTACTTTTAATGAATCCCATTACATTGAAGTCGTCATCAATAGGGCAAGAAATTTATCTAAATAGTGAACCAGATGCCTTACCTCAGTCTGGGTCCTTTTCTCTGGCTATGAGGGTAAAAAGGGGCTTCGGTGTCCATTTTGAGTTGAATAAATGTCTTCATTTAGGTGGATATCCCAGTAATTTGCCCCAAACCTCTTGCAGTCCTTGGTTTCCCAGGGCTGGTTTCACATTTAAAATATAATGCATCATATTTAAATATTTTCATACAGCCAGTAGTCACACTTTGTAAACTTCAACACTGGGCAAATAACACATTTTAAATATTTAGCATATGTTTTTGTCCAGAAGGCTGTTCAGTGGTGCATGTTGTATTAGGAGCTGTGTCCAGTGACTCTTATAGAAACAGCACCATCTTTGCTAAATGGGCCGGGAATCTTAAAGCTTTGCCTTGAAAGATCTTTCTGGAAATTTGACTTATGGTGTGGTGAATCTGGCTCAATGTCTGAGGTTCTCACACCCTTAATGTTCAGGACCCCTGAAACCTCACCATCTGTAGGCCGTAAAACCATTAAGCGTATCTCCCCAGAACTAAACAGTTTGATGATTTTAGAAGAACGTTCTGTTCTTTTTAGATTAAATGTCCATTTCACTCCTATCGTAGCTTACGTATGACCATATGTCATCTCCCACCAAGGACGACGTGAAACAGACAGTCCATGACATTAACAGCTGGTTAAAACTGGTTTGATAGGTGGCAAACACATTATTTCTGACTGGTATATAACCTCCAGCATCATTTAATGTGCTCAAAAACCTTCAATGCAAATTAAACCATTGATCTGCTCCTTACTTCTGCCTAACCTTATCTTTGAGTATTCCTTTCTATAAGGAGAATCCTTATTCCATAAGCCTTTTAATTAACTTTGTAATTGCTCTCTCTTTCTCTTTTAAATAAAACCTTTTTAAAAGTATTTTACTTACATGCACAGAGCACTGTATATTTGAAATGTAATCTTGAAGCACTACATGTAACTGAACACAAGATGTCACTAAAATTCACTAATCAATTAATGTTTTATTTTTTCATGCATATGCACAACTTTGGAAATGACAAGGTGGGCTACACCTGTTGGATTTTTTTATTCTTTTGTACAATTAAATATTGAATGTCTGTTAATTTCTGGTGATAATATGTTTATACTCAATGCATATTTGTTGGCTGATTTTACTTAATTTTCCACAGAAATCAGGATTTATTCTCATGTGTGAAGCCAGGCCCCTCAGCCTTTAATGGAACATTCATTTTTCCACTTGAAAATGGAACAACAAAACAGTTTGTTTTGAAAATTTTTTAAATGACTGTTTTCTCCTGGTTGGTATTGATGGCAAATTTGAAGCAGGATTTGGAATGTTCCAAAATCCCAGTAATACTTCTGTTCTGAAACAGATGTTTCAAAGTCCTTATCATAGGTAGAAGTCGTGTGATTGTTCACAAACTGTTCTGAAATGTAACACTTGTTTAATCCATATTTTAAAAAAAATTTAACTGAGCCTGATGACTTACAATCATACTCTTTCCACATGGATTGAATAACCAATTAAACAATATTTAAAGAAATGCTACAAATCTAAATCAGTTATATACTGACCAAGACAGTATGAGACCCTCAATTATTAACATATTTCTTAATCCTTTCCAGTTAACAAAAACCTTGTTGTTTAAATTGGCTAATGAGCTAGAATTGTCCTACCAGCCATTACAGCTCTCCTGGTCACACAAAAAGATTTGAATAATGAAAAAGAGAAAGTGCTGTCAGAAAAGGAAGGACTGGAGAGACACCGCTACCTAAAAATAATGGCCCTTATTCACTTACAGTGCTTAAGATCATTTTAAACAGTTTTCATGAAGATTCTCATAATGTGCAATCATTAAGAAACTAAGGCTTTTAGGACATTTCTCAAGAACAAATTTAAGAAAAAAAATTAGGTTATATTGGTCAGAGAAGCCCACTGACTCTATGATATGAAATAACATGCACTTACGGTGAAACATTGATGGAGCTCTATCAGTCTTACAGAATAGCTGTTGATCCTCTTAATCATCAGGTACTGTGGAAATACATTTTACATGTGGACATTCAATAATTTTCAAAAAACACCTAGACTCAGTTTATGCTGCAAAAGGTCAAAGCTGCAACAGCACTTACTAGAAACCTCCCTCGCCTTAGGATACAGATTGTCCACAGCTGCCTGTAAGACCAGAATATTATTACAGCCAAACTAAACTGAAATTAATAACACCTAATAACCTGGGGGCTTACTTAGGTGCAGGTGTGATGGGTGAAGGAGGAGCAGGGGACCTGGGCTAATCTTCTGGGTTAGGTAGAACTTCTGAACATGAGCTCACTGGGTGTGGAAAAAGAAAAAAATAATAAACAATCAAGACCTCATTTAATAGTGGATCTTATGATTCTATGATCTTGTATGTGTGTAAATATATGCAATCGTGACATTTTGTGTATATAATGTCCCTTGTTCTAACCTCAGTTAGATTATAAATAAATTCCTTTATGATTGCCTCATTTTCCTCAGCTTTTTCTTCTTATTTTAATATTAATTTTAAAAAAGGCACTTATACCTAGTCACATGACCAAGCCCTTGTTTTGTCTTAACTGCAATTCAACAACCCTTGGTCTGCATTTACAACTCATATAGGAAACATTTTGTTTATGAATTTTACATAAGAATTTAGTGCAACATTTTTGCGTCCTTAATTTTAAGTTCACTCCACTTAATATTTTCAGTAGTTTATACAAAAAATGGTATCTAAATTTCACTTTGTCTATATTTATTAAACTTTCTCTGACCAATATAATTAAGCAGTTTCAGTTAGATTTCATTTATATTTTAAAATGAAAATAAGTAATAATTTGAGTTCACACAAGCCCAGTAAAATCCATAGCAGGTATATTTAATTCTAGCAATGTATTAAATAAATGTAAAACTACTAAACATATAATATTCTTTTATTAAATTTAATCACCATAATTTTATTTTAAGAAATAGCATGGAAAAAATCTTCAGAATGCCATAAATGTATATCACAAAGGGGACATCAGCTGGAGAACTTACAATTGTCTCTACCTATGTATTCAATATTAATATATATCATATATTAATAAATCGATCATTAGAGCAGGCCTTGAATACCTCTCCGACATGTTTTAGTGGTTTTGCACATTTTTTTAAACTAAACTTCACATTTTATCTATTATTTTTTTTAGATTTTAATGCACTTCACTTTTTCTCATCTTTGAATTGTCCACACCTTTCTCACACTACAGGTGAGGAATGTTTTGCCTTAAGATTGAAACATTTTATTCAATATTTTAGAATGTAAAGCATTCCTGCTCACAAGAACTTTCTTAAAATTTTCATTTTCACTTGGTTAGTGACAGAATCAGCAAATCTAATTTCCCTTTTTGCAGTGGCAGGACTCTTCAGACCTGTAATCTTCTTTGGTCAGTCAATAGCCCATATTCTAGAATACTAGTCTAGACTCTGTTCATTTAGGGGCCAGTGCCCTTCTTGTATTGGTTCACACTCTCATCCCTAAAAATCTTACTCACAAAATTAAACCTGGAACCCCATACAACAAATGGCTGTATCCTAAAGGCATTGCTATATAGGCTACCAATAGATGATACTAATGACATCACTAGGTGTTTCCTTAGGTCTTCACTCAGTCACTATTTGATTTCTACATTAATTTAAAATCACTGTTAAACCAGACTCGTATAATAGGGTTGAAGTTTATTAAATATCAATAGAGTGAAAAAGAATAATAATAAATTCCGTATGAAAGAATGGTCTAATCTCTTTTTAAGTCAGTAGCATGATTCTAATGTGAACCAAAACATGTGGGAATTAACCTAAAAACATGAAGTTTAGCATTATTTCCTTAGACTAACCTTGTATTCAAGATGTTACTGTCCATCTGTGAGCCGTGGTAGCAACACAGTTAGGCAGGGGTCCTCTTTCCTCTGGTTCCCTTGCCAGTGCTGCAGTGGTATGAGGCCAGCTGAAGTGTGGATTGCCTTCACTCACTCCCTTGAGTTAGGGCTTCTCTAGAACAGTAGCAGGGGTGCTGACAGCATTGCCAGTGGGAGAAACATTATTGAAAAACGCTGGTGTCAGGAGTCATAGGGTGTTAAAGGGTGTAATATATGCAGGTTATATTCAAAATCATACTAAAAAAATGCATATAAGTTGAAAAGAGGTAAGGATGTACAGAATATATAAACCAAACAATAGTTCAGAAGTCACAGCAAGTGAGTCAAGTGAGGCGCTATTGAATGAGGTTTATTTTATAAACAGACTAACACTTGAAACTGAACTATGAATACTAATACACACAGACTAAGAATAAGACAGCTATATATAACAACAGATATAACTACAGACTAAGGGCTACATATAACTACAGCTATGACAACAGACTAGAGAGAACTCACTGGTAACAAACTACAGAGAACTAATGAAGGCTATGACAAACACTGAGACTATAAGGAGAAACAGAATGAGCAACACCTGACATAGGAGGAGATAAGGGAACCATGAACAGGTGTGCAAGGCGGGACATGGGCATGGACAAAGGCGGGGCTACAACATAAACAAACATGAGGCATGTGGAAGCACATGGAAAACCAAAACAAAAACACAGATGGGGCACATGGCACGACAATCGTGACAGAAAGTGGGTGGGAGGCAGAGAGACAAGCATAATGAAAAAATACATAAAATACAAATAGCATCTTTGTTGTTACTGTGGATGAAGCTGATAAATAAACATGATACACTTAACAGGGTTAAAATGTTGTAAACAACTCCATTCATATGCAAAATTAAACTACTAGTTTTACCCTGTAACCCACCTCTTTAGTAATACAGAAAAAAACATGAATTTAATAAGTGCTCTGAGATTTTATAATACTTGATGCATTACAGTAATAGTAAAGACAAGCAGGTTGTGTTAAGGAATAATTACGGGGGTTCCTCAAATTAAATTGTTTTCAGGTTCTCAGAGTGAACCTTAGGGGTTCCCATGTTTTTAGCAAACAAATGTGGTCGTGCATCATTCAGTACGTGCTACTGTGGAGGTCACATAGTTTCTCCTGCTCTGGAGCTCCACATGAAGTGCATCACTGTGTGTAACTAAGGCAGCTCAATATCCAGCTTCTTTTAGGAGCCCAGAACACTAAACTTTTAAAGAGACATGAACTTAAGACTTATCTTCAAAGTTAATGTTGCAGATTTTAATTTTAAGATTTTAAAAAAGTGAAAACAAAATGTGAGGAATTTTTTATATTAACTAGAAAACACTGAATATGTACAAAATAATGGTCTTTCTGTCCATTTCTTTTAATTTAAATATCTTTCATTGTTTTTTGTGAATTCATTTCGTATTTAAATCTTCCTCTCATCTAAATGCAATAATATTTTCTGTGGTGTGAGCGCAAAACCCACAGTGGCCCATGACTGAGAGATTTCCTGCTTAATATATATATATATATATATTTAAAACCTCATAATGGGCCATATCTAACTTTTTTTACTTGTAGGTCCATTTTGTTTTCCAACATGTATGTTTTTTTATGAAGGTGGCAAGCAAAGCATTAACGATGAAATGTATGATGCTGTCTGAGATTCCCTGGATCTCATTTTGTCTAAAACTGTTCATATTAAAATATATACTACAGTTACCCACAAGGCATAATATCAGTAGGCAAATAAGAAAACAGTAGCAGCTGGAAGCAAGTCAGTTTGAATCTGTTTGAAACAAACAGAATGACGGTATCCATGTTCCACCTGCTGGTAAGAACGTAAAACAGCAGGAACTTTAAGTGGCCTGGCTGGCTGTGGGTGAGACTATTGCGTTGTTTTCTCCAAATCTAGAGTATATATCTTGTATATCCATCAGAAAAAGACTGGTGCTGGTGACAAAAAGCTGGCACCAGCATGACTCTGCTGGTCCTAAAGTTGGAACCACTCACATCAGTGGCTTATGAGACTTACATCTTGCTGATATGTCAGGTCAGCGTTAGCATATACACTATGCACTCTTAAAACATGCCAGGCAAACACCTACAGAAAAACAGGCATTAAAAAAAAACAACACGCTGCTTTAATATATCCAACATAACGTATATTTAATATATAGTGTAGTTTATCTATTATGAACACTTTATCCATTTACATGTTTCCCATTTCATGTTGTATTAAATTAGGTTTGTATGTAACATATAGTCCTATAAAGTTCCAGATTTCTGATCATTGCACATTATACCAAATAATAGAATATCAGTCTTCATGTTCAAAAAAATGAAAACCATAATTCTGAAAACATAGAAACTATAAACATGCAGTAAATCAAGGCCTCATTTATCAAGAAAGCTTATCTTGTGAAATACGGTCATACTATACTGTATACTTCTACTAATACAAGTAACATGATTTTAGTGGTCTCTCTTATGATACATTTATTTAATAAAAGAAAACAATTTTGATTTTTTGTCTCAATTTGTGATTTTGTTGCAAAAGGTCCTCAAACAATGGTAATAAATGTTCAATGGTCATGTTAAATGAGGCCTTATGGTGGACAATTGCCTGAGAAAAAATGTTCAACAGTGTTTGGGTCAAATATTGATATTCTGTTCTGATGTGAAAAATTCAATGGCCACCAGAGAGCTAGTAGGAAATATACTAGAAATTGAAAAGCTCTGCTTACTTTTTAAATAAACAAACAAACAAACAAACAAACAGTATTTCAGCACAGTACTAACATTCTAATTAATACTGCTTTAATTTGAATTAGCCTTTTACAATGCTGTTATTTTAAAAGAAATTCATGTTCAGGAATTATGAATTGTGAAAAAAATATAAATTAAAAAATACAACCGTCACATCATTAAAAGACCTTAACTTTGTTTTTACTACTATGGACAACAAACCCATTTATTTATGTTAGTTTTGAGAGTTTTGAGGTTGAATCTATGTAGTAAAATACTGTTGAATTTCTGAATGTCTTATACTTTTTTCAGCAATCAGACTAAGACAATCCAGTTCCCACTTATTTGAAGAATAACACTTCTGTTTTTTTTACATAGTGTTCAGAACAGATGTACCTCTGTGGGTTTAAATACAAAGTTATGGTCTCTAAAATTGTTTTTCATTCTAATGGAAAGAAGAACATATAGAAACAAACTACCAACAAAGGCATGCTACCATTGAAGTTCATTTTAAACATGATGACAATCTATTCCTCTTACCATGTGAAACTCTCAAAATACCATAGGCACCCTTTAAGGATGGAGAAGACATGTAAACAGGAGCACAACAACTGCACCACAGTGAGTGTGTTAAAGGGCATCCCAAGATTCAGTTTTTCCTTTCTCCAAGGGGTTCTCACTTCATCTCTAATGATGTGACACCGTAGAACATTCTTCCTTGTCTATCTGTCATTCAGCTTAGGTGAATCTGTACCTTCCTCATCCTCATCTTTGTCATCTTTTGCCCCAATGAGTCGCTGTCGTGCAAAGTCTTCAAAGATGATATCATCATCGCTGGGAAAAAGGAAAATAAAAAGAGAATTAAAATGTCTAAAGAGGTTAAAGGCTCTTTCCTGCCCCATTCTGTGTTGACGAGTAAATTATGATTTTTGAACATTGATTTTTGCATTATTGAACCTCAAGCTTATGATGGTTTCAGCAAGCTTAACCCCTTAGAATGAAAGCATGAGGATGTTTTCTCAGGTAAAATAACACTTTAGTAAAGGCACTGGTTATGTACAGAGCCATGGCAACTCAAAGAGCCACTCAAATGCTTAAGTAATTCTTTGCTGGCTAAGTGGTTCTGTAGGATGGAAAATCTCTTGTGTATGGTTCTTTTAGATCTCT
>JBBPDA010000001.1:27862506-27898867 GCA_037974385.1 Arnoldichthys spilopterus | reverse complement strand
CTCTCTCTCTCTCTCTCTCTCTCTCTCTCTCTCTCTCTCTCTCTCTCTCTCTCACACACACACACACACACACACAGCAAGAGAACTTAGAACTTAGTAAAAATATCATATTGAGGTTACTGTACCTGGATGCAAGATCTCCCAGGAGCCTGAGAAAAATAAGATAAACTTATAGTCTCTGATATTTCAGGACATGTGCACAGATTTTTCATATTAACACATCTATCTTTCAAAGCTTTCATTATATGTTTGAGAAATTTCAAATAATAACTGGCATTTAAACTGAACTGGAAATTGCTTTAAATGCTGAAGACTTTGCACTGTGTTATTCATTATATGAATATGAAGTTGCAGATTTGATTAAAATGTAATATTTTCACTGCAGAAGCTTTCTACTAACACAGCAATACCACGTGCATAATATTGCTGTAGTGCTCTGTTTTTTTTACCCCTTTCTATTACAGCCTTCATTCACTTTTTGTTTATAGTAGACAGTATACAGTAGAGCTCTTGAAGCAAGACAGGCTGGCCTTTGCTCTCCACATTCTTGCTCTAAGAACTGACTGCTGACATGCTACCTGCCACTGTACCAAGATAACCAATGCTACTCTATTCACCTATCAGTGGTTTTAATGTTTAGGCTGATCGATTTATTACAACCATATAAATAAAAATATATCTTTAATAAAATATACAGCAGTGCAAAGTGGCACACTGCACCATCATTTTAAAAGATTTTCTACAAATTTCTTTACTCTTATTGTTACCTACTCAACAGGGGAATTGAGGGAATTGGGAGAATTGAAGAGAAATAGGAAATTAATAAGCCAATGTGTCAAGATACAGCTGTTTTGTGGTTGTTTCAATGCAGTGCATGTTGCTATGAACAGTACATTAATTTCAACTACAATCTCTTTTTTCAAATTACATGTAAATCACTCCCAAATGTGTCATTTATTGAGTGGGGTTTCGAATTTACAGCTATAATATTATGGTTCATATGGCTTCTCTTACAGTGCACTGATATACTAACAAGATCACTTTTTTAAATTAACTTAAATGTCTTCTCAAAATGTGTTTTTTGTAACTTTTTGTTGTCCAAATGAAAAACATTAAACATGTCAAACGAACCTCAACAGACAACAACTCATTTTTTCCAAACTTACCCACCGCGAGAAACCACCAGCTTCACTTTAACTTTATAGGACACAATGATACCCAGAATTTCCTTATTGGCTCCCTCTCGTAACCTTTAATGGGACAATGAAATGATAGGTTAGTATGACAAGACTGCAAAGCAATCAACTATGAATTTGAAGAAGCTATACATTATATAAAGGTTTTATACCAACTAAACATTTATTTTAGAACTATACAAGTAGAGAAGCATTTATCCACTTTTATTTTATTAAACATTGCAGTGGACTATCCTTATGTGTACTCACAATGTACTTGAGGCTAAATTTGTGTCTTCATGTTTGAGCTTTCCATCTAGGGCTAAGCCACGCTTCTCTCGGTTGTTGGCGAGGAAAGGTGTGAGAGTATATACTTTACAGAATGTAGCACTGGGAGCCACGATGTCACTAGATACACAGAGACGCAGTGTAAAGACATGAGTCACATCTATTATTGTAGCACTTCATTGTTTCTTTAAGTGTGTTGATTACATACTCTGACTCCTCTGTGGCTACTGGGCACTTGTACTGAGCAGTGTTGAAGAGACAAATGTCAGCATACTGACGCACTGTAATGGAATAAAGAAAAGGTGTTATCTCAAGAACTTTTCCAAACAAATGCTCCATTTTAATGTAACATATTTAAAATGCTGAAAGATGCTATTCAAAACACCTGAAATCTTCATTTTCTTCACAGTCTTGTTTGTGTTGTTTGTAACATGAACATTTACGCTGATTGGCTCACCATGGTAGTAAATCTGAATGATGTGTACAAAAATAAACAGAACAGTTTGAATGTTAGTTCTACTGTCAAATCTGTTCCTATGTTATTTTAACTTTATAAGCAGAATCGTAGACTAGGCCTGTCATTAACTGTGGGTGTTGTCTATAAACACTGGATGCTTTTAAAGTAGAAAATTAAGCTATACTTAAGTCCCACCTATCTTAGATATAGAGGTAATTTGTAGTATTTTTTTATGTACCATCTCACTTTAACCACTAGATGGTGACACTGTTTTATAGAATTGTCTTTCAGCACAGCTCAATTGAATGTTTTCTCTGAAAAATATACATTAACATTAATAAAATAATTGTTACTTAATGAATGCAATGTGGCAGATAAGATAAATAATTAAACCCTGTCACCTCTTTGTCCAGTGAAGCCTCTAGGTGTAAGGGCTTGTCCGACATGAGGAACTGCCGTGTTGTCTCTGCCATTGGCTGTGGACCTGGCTTCTCTGGAGCATACTGCACTTTTCTGATTATGAGACGCACAGAGTTCCTATGCCATAAAAAATTATACTGCATCTTAATATAGTACAATGACATATTGCACCTTAAAACTGCACATTGAATTACTATGATGATATCTTTTCCTTATCATAAAAAATTGTACTTTTGTGACATACAATTTGGTATAATATACCCTTAAAAAAGTTAAATCATCTAAACCCAGTTTATTTTTCAGTAAATTAAAAAAAAACATATTTAAAATATACACTACTCATTAAAGCCACCTGCCTAATATTGTGTCCCCCACATGCTGCCAAAACAGCTCAGACTGTGGTGCACTGTGTTCTAACACCCTTCTGACATCTGCCAGCACAAACATTCCATGCTACAGTACTCTTTGCTCCAAATGCCCATCAATGAATTTTGAATGCCCATGACCCTGTCGCGGATTCACTGATTGTCCTTCCTTTTTTCTACTTTTGGTAGGTACTAACCACTGCATACTAAGATTACCCTACAAGACCTGCTGCTTTGTAAATTCTCTAATCGTGGTCTAGCCATCAAAGTTTGGCCCTTGTCAGAGAAGCTCAAGTCCTTACATTTGCCCATTTATTCTGCATTAACATCAAGAACTGACGGTTTACTTAATGTATTAATTAATGTAATTACTTCACCTGTTTTAATGTTTGCCTGATTCGTGTATATAACGTTATTCTAAAATGCGATACATTAAAAGTCTAGAAGTATACAATATCTAAATATCATTACTGACAGAATAAGAACATTTAATATATTTATTATATCTAGTTCTAATAGCTTGGTAGTTTGAAATGAAACATTCAGGTTAAAACACCTCAGCTACTCAGATCTCATCTCTGTTATACTAATCTCAGGAAACAGACATTAGAAATCCCAAGCCCACTCTCAAGCAGTCAAAACCCAAAGGATCCATTTCTGCTTTGAGCACACTGACTTGAGACATGGGAGATTGCAATCTATGGTGGCTCTACTAACCTTAAGGATAATACAGCATCAGCAAGTACATTTACGACGTTACTCATAGATGATGGCTAAGGTGTGCAAGCTTCTAAAAACCATGGCCTTAAAATCATGCCCTCCAAAAGACACAGCCTTTAAATCAGGTGATACGTCAAATGCTAAGTAAATACACAAGCATTTCCATTACACTAGGGAGATAAAATGCATGTGCCAGGGCATGTCCACCTGCCTGGCACAGTTAATCCACAGAAGGCTGGAGATTCGGAGGATGTAAATTAGCTTTTTTGGTCCAGACAGCCCATCAACAGTAGGTGACAGTTCTACTTTATGATAGCATTGGGATTATGATTTTTTATCTATTACCATCAACCTTAATGAATTTTTCATCATCATTATCATGGCATATCACACCCACTCCGTCCCCGCGATTCTCTGTTTACCAGGAAGCCTAATTATGCTTATCACTCTATAAAACTATACTCTCCTCCTGCTCGCTTTGTCCCTTGGCCCTGTTCTGCTCACTCTGTTTAAATTTTTTTGACAGCACCACCCCTCCACCCCCCCTTGCACTTTCAGACCCTTCAAGAGAGCACCCCATGATCGCTCTCCACTCTCTGTGGACATCATCCAAAGCACCATTATTGGGTTCTTTTCCTCCATCATGGACATCTAAACCACTCGTTGCATTGTGGATGACCCCACCCCCACCCCCCCCCCAACACAAACCCTCTTCTCTCTTCTGGTAAAAGGTTCTACAGTATTTAGGCCTTCACAGCTAGGAAGGTTTATATATTACATTTTTCTGTTGCTGCTATTTTCTGACAGCATTTGCATAATACCCAGTAACATATCTGCATTTTTGCACATTGAATTAGTCCACTGCTAGAATACTGTATCCCACACATTACTGTATTCACTCACACATGGCTGCACTGTATTTTGCCATGTCCTATATTATTGTCTTGTTCACTCTTGTGTTTTAAAGCTCTTATTGCACTCGGTTATCTAATCTTTACTTTGTGTAGTCTTGCATTGTCTGTTTTTGCACAATGATCCTGGAGGAACATAGTTTCAGCACTTAAGTTGACTTGTTTTTCTAAAAAAGTGCTACCAAATTTGCCAAATGATTTTTGTTTATCAGGTGTTTGCAAACCATCATGAAACAAAAAATATTTTGTCTCATATGTAAGGGCAAGGTGCTGTACCTTTTGTGAATTTTCTCTTCAACATTTTCTGCGCAGAAAGCTTTCACTTCAAAGTCAACCCCGCAGGCCTTTGCAGAAGAAAGAAAAAGAGATTCAACATTAGCCTACACTGTTTCATTATTCCAACCTCCCGTTTTCTTAGTTTATTAAAATTTATTGTAGTTTATAAATCAGAAAGTGCACCTTTCCAGTGTCTTCAGGTCCAGGTTGCAAAGTGACAGAACAGGGTAAATTTGGAGGTATCTGTTCAAAAATATTTGAGATAAAATCAGTGCATTGAATTATTTTACATTTATCAGGTTAATTGGAGCACTAGCAAGTGTTATATTATGGTAGTAAGTGTAACAAATGATATATTGACTTGGACATAACCTCAAAGGTGAAGGGGTAAGCATGCTCTCCAAGCTTTTTAATCAGCCGCTCTTGTAAGCGTGTCAGGCTTTTCTTCTCCTCAGGCACAGGAGGGAATGCCTGTATATTGGCCACAAAGAGGTCCTTTCGAAATGTCAAGCCAAGAACATCTAAGTCCTCCCGCCCATAGCGGAAGGCACATGTCAGCGTTACAAAAACTGTGGATGAATGACAAGGAGGCCAGAGCCACTTAGTATTCAACTTGCTCAGTGACATGTTTGATTACCAGTCTAAACGACAGTGGAACACTGCTATTCATGAAGGTAAAAACACACAGGAAAAAAATACACTGTTTAAAGCTGGACAAGTTGCTAAAGATTTCTCCTCACCTTTTCTCTCCTTTAAGTACTCTGGATCAATTAAAACCACACCGTCTGCAAAATGGATGAGGGAGATGAGTTATAGGTCCAAAGGGCAGTCTACACTCTCAGTTTAAAATGCTTAGTCAGGAAGCAGCCAGAATACATAAAGCAATTTAACAAATGGCAGTAACATGAGAAAGAATGTTTTCCTTTCTTTGTTTTTATACTTCAACAAATAACATTATTAATATTGAAGGATTTGAGGCATACCAACAGGCTCTACGAGGTCCACATGGTCAACAAAGTCCCTCTTACCAAGATAAACAGTTAGCTTAAAAAAGAATGGCAAAAAATAGGTTAATCGAATAACAAATAGATTCACAAATGATATCAAACAAGATGATTTCAGACACAGACTAATGCAGAATATATTGCAACGGACTTCTGTGAGCTTATCAATTACATACAGATGATCAAGATGATCACTGACTACCAAACAAGTGACCATTTGTACGCATCATTTTTGTTGATAGTCCATCTGTATTGTAATTGGGCAAAGGCCTTGTAAAGTCTTTTCTGTCAGATCAACAGAAACAATAGCACAACAGCTGAGTCATATCTCACATGCCTTTTACTGCTTAAAGACCAATAATACACCAAGTGCATACACCAAGCAGCCTTGGGTGATAACTTTGAGAGGTTTCTGCCATTAAATGAACATGAATAACACACTATAACCTACCTTTCCATTTGGACTGGCCTTCTTAAAAACCCTGTGTGAAAAGAAAAGAAAAGGATCTAATGAAAATACATAACAAAGTGTAATACACTTTTAAAAAACATCCAAATACCAGAGTTCAGTTTATCCCCCATAGGTAAAAAATGAAAATCTAGATCAATCTCTGTTGGCCAGATGGAGGGGGCTGTATTAACCCTGATTGATTCTAAGAAGATAACAAATCTATGCACATTTTCAGCTCCAAACTCCAAAATGACTACCCCCAAAAGACTCTTACTGGGTTTAATACACACACTGGGTTAAGTGTTTATGTCTAGTTTAAACCAGCAGGTGTAGGAATGCTCAGGGAATATTGTCTGGTCAGCAGCAAGGTTCACTGAGCTGCCCTTGACCTTTGTTTTGACCGGATCTCACATACTTCTCCACCTCCAGGAGAAAGAATGACTAAAGCACAATATTGACCATGGCTGAAGCATGAAACATGAGGAGTATTACTGACTGTAACCAGTATAACCTGAGCTAATTTACAGGAAATAAAAGAAAAGTCAGACCAGCTCTTAATGTAGGTGAGTGATAATGCTGATAATGCCCCTTTACTCCCTCCTCAGCCTAGGATCACTTTTAGGCTTCTTATACAAGTGCTACAAGCAGTTGCTTTTAGTGTCCTCCACTCACAAGGGGCACTTATGCAGTTTTTAATTTTATTTTGTATCCTTTATGCTAATCTGGATATTGCTGACAAAATTCTTATAAAAATCTCACTAACGACTTCTTCTTTCAAAAAAAGAAAAAAGCAGAAATAACAGTTATTTTTATTTGTATTTACTTATTTTACTTCTTTATTTCATATATGAACAATGAAGGTGATTGCATTTTCATATCTATAGTTCAGTAGTGTTCTTTTTCTGCTTACCTGAGAATTACTTAATTGAAAAAAAAATTACTAAATTGAAGAATTAATAAAGTACTCATTTTTTTTACTGCTGCATATAAAATTATATCATTAGGGGGGGAGGGGGCTCAAAGCTGCTTTGTGACAGCGTCAGTTGTAAAAAGCGCTATACAAATAAACTTGACTTGACCAGTTCATTTTCAGAAAAGATCCTATGCCGACCAGCTTAATTGTAAAGATTTCTCTAGCCCCACCTTCTTCTCCTCCTAATACTGACCTTTTCTCTGCATGATAGATTTCAGTACAAATAGCTTCACTGATCTGTACAGCATCGCAGCTCAGATGTGCTACATTCATTATCACAGTGTCAGGGCCCTCTAGCAAAATGCCACTCGGTTCACACAAGAGGGCTACAAGTAAAGTAAACCATGCAACCTTCTGGAAGAGAGAACATGGACTAAATATGTTAATTTGCCTAATCCATTGAGTCTGTTACATAGGCTGCATAAAGCTCTCTGTTGTCAGGGAGATGTGTGATGTTTTTGTGTTCCTGTGTTTCATGTAGCACCGTGGTCCTGGAAGAATGATGTTTCTTTTCACTGTGTGCTGTGTGAACTGTATATGGTTGGAATGACAATAAAAGCCTATTTGACTTGACTTGACTTGACCTGAGATGTTGTGCAGTACTAAAGTTGTCTGCAAATAAACAAGACAAAAATTATTCTGGGTCTATGTTTATTCAAACTGGCCTGGTCACAAAGCAGGATGCATTGCATGGTCAGCAACCTTTAAACTTTACCTTTACCTTTAAACATACACTGTGAGAGGATTCCCCAAATAATGCAAGGCAAAATTATATTTGAGTAATTGGGATTAAGGTAAAATAATAAAATAGAAATAAACCTCTCAAGCCTGTGTTGCAGAAATATTTAACATCTAAAAAATGGCACCCAGTCTTGACTGGATTGGTTTATAAGGCAGACAAATGACGACATTTTAAATTATACCAATGTTCAAGAACGCATTTTTATTTATTAATATTGATAATAATAATTTTGACTGCAAGATAATAACTAGTCTAGTTTTAATATATAAGCATTAATACAGAATTCAACTGCATACGGTTACATGTATATCAAATATTTTAATAACTTCTCTGACCATGGCAGGTGATCTGAGACTAACAGCCAGTAATGTAAAAGGCAGGAACTTTTTTGTGTTAGTGCCATTTAAGATTTGCTTGTGATAATAAATACTAAATACATGTCAGGGACAAAATATTTTATCATGCTTTACCTCAAGCCCCCTCAATTCTTGTTTCACACTCTTGAGTCCCTGTCAACCCTAAACCAATATTTATTTTTGAAAAAAGAAAGATGGAAGCTAATAATATAGAGCTATATATATATCCACCGATCAGCCACAGCTACAATTGAACACTGACTATCTTGTTACAATAGCACCTACAATGCTACATTACAGTGAGATATATCAGACAGCAAGTGAACAGTCCATACTTGAAATTGTTAAAACGAAAAATAGCAAGCATAAGAATCTGAGTAACTTTGATAAGGGCCTTATTGTTAAGCAAAGATGATGTGTGAGTCAGAGCATCTCCAAAATGGGAGGTTTTGTGAGATATCTCTCATATGCAGTGGTTGGCACCTACTAAAAGTTGCCTAAGGAAGGGCAACCTGTGAACTGGCAACAGGACCCAAGGCTCATGAAATTGCATGTGGGGAGTAAAGGCTAGCCTAGTCTGGTCTCATCCCACAGAAGAGCAACATTAGCACAAAGGGTTAATGTTGGTTACAGTGAAAAAAAGATGTTAAAACACACAGTGTACCACAGCATGAGGGGACCTTCACAAGGTTGGGCGGGAGGTTTTGATGATATGGCTGTTTGGTGTATATGTACTGGATGAGCAGGAAGGTTAATGAAATGTTCTGAAACTTACAAAAGTGATAAAAGTTAATAATATTATAGTACATTTCATTTTAATCTGGTTATCCCTTATACTGGCCCTTTAAACAACTTCCATTTAATCTAGTTACTTAAGAGCTGTAATCAAATGTGATGTTCACAAAATTTTACTTATCATTGTTAGCTTTTTATATTTAAAAGAAAATAAAAGAATTTCTTTAACAAAAAGGGAAAATTCAATATTACTAAGGAAACCTATTAAAGCTTTTTGTCATGATTTGTCATTTTAAATAAGCTTTAAAGACAAACAGTAAGTAGATGGAACCTAATGTGTTATCTTTTTAAAATAATAATGTTGACTCAAAAGAAGTGTTACCTACATTTACATTTATTCATTTGGCTGATGCTTTAATCCAAAGTGACTTCCAAGCTACAGGAACAATCAACCATTTTAGTTGCACAGGACAACAATGAAGTGAGTTTTCCTGTACTGCAAAATCACTCACTTAAGTCTCCATACCATGCATTATTGCCTTACAATAATGTTGTTCCATTGGAGTAATGGAGTTCCATTACATTAAGTAAAACTATCAAGATAACTCTGACTGAAATTGACTGAATATGTTCATTTGAACAGGTGCCTTTCTGTGCAGAGTTTGCAGACTCTCCCCGTTTTCAAGTGGGTTTCCTCTGGGTGCTCTGGTTTCCTCCCACTGTCCAAAGGCTTGCAGTAGGTTGACTGGATACTCTAAACTTGCCTATAGGTGTGAATGTGTGTATGAATGGTTGTCTATGTGTTGCCCTGCGATGGGTTGCCCGCCTGTCCTGGGTGCACCCTGCCTTAGGCCCGCAGTCAGCTGGGATTGGCTCCAGCTTCCAAGCGACCCAGAAACAGAAGAAGCGGTTTAGAAAATGGATTGAGGGATGGATGTTCATTTGATTTTGCACCATACATGTTATACTATCCATCATACACAAGAAAGGGACAAACCACTCCCCAACAATTTCTCACATAAACTGAGTATATGCTGTCCTTTACAACACAAGAGTAACATTTCCCTTTGTCTAGTTAATGGTTTCCGATGCAATTACACATGCCTCTTATCTGTTAGGCCCTAATGGTGCCATAAATTAGCCCTGGTGTCTCCACAAGTCTCACTGGACTCCTGCACATCTTTCTGCTCTTTGAATAAAAGGAGCATCTTCATTTTTTCTTTTTTTTTTTGTAAAATGCAGTGCAAGAACCCCATATTGTAGAGTTTTCACACATGCCAAACCATTAGTACAACTCTTTCATTTCCTGCAAGTAACAGTGATTAGCTATCTCAGCCTGCATTTAGCACACCCCCTTCTAATGACTTCTGAAGTTTCGAATGGTCTCTACTTTCCAGCTTAGCTTAGAGTTTCTCCTACCACCTCCTATAAATAGGGTTCAATGGAGCAATGTCATAAAAATAACATTTCAGTGTGTGGTTCTTTATAAAGCTCAGTAAAAACCATTCAAATGCAAGGTTCTTTAGGGAAACCAAAAGTTATTTATTTTTAAGCACACTCTATGTCCTCTGGCCCCTAGACTAGAAGTTCCACACTAGCTGAAACTTAGCTCCACACTTGGTGGGATAAAGAAAGCAATTTTAGAATCATAACTGCTTCATTATATGAAATGTGTACCTTGGGGCAGTTGCTATATGTGAAAGATATACAGACTACATTTAAAGTACATTTCAGTGCACACTTTGGTCATGTTTCACATGTACTTTTTTTAATCAGAGGTAAAAAAAAAATTCCTCATTATGTCCCTTTGAGAGAATGTTTTGTCCACCTACTCTTTTATCTGAACAAAACCTAGAACCACATTAGTGGTCACTATGAAATAAGGGAGAATGATTCCTGATGACCACTGATGAGTAACCATCTCAGTTAGGTCAGCTACAGAATGCATGAGAAAAACTTTGCAATTGCTAAATTGTTAAATTTCTACAAATTAGTAATAATTTTTTATTTAATGACATTAAAATGTATGTCTTACACAGTTTTAACACTGTAAGACAAACATATTTTTACCGTGACATTTTTTGTATAACAAGATAAATCAACTTTTTTTCTTGACCTTTTTTATCTTGATTAAAATAACTGTGATAACTAAAAATGTCAACATGACTGACCCAAAAATGAATAATTTGATAAAATTACTTCTCTTACTGGCAGATCATTTTCCATGTCAAAATTAAATAGATTAACTGCCAGGGCAGTGAGACCATTCCACCAGATTAAATCCCTTCTTTCTTTCTTTCTTTCTCTCTCTCTCTCTCTCTCTCTCTCTTTCTATCCACACACACACACACACACACACACACACATATATACTGTATGTATATATATATATATATATACCAAATTCTGAAATATTCTGTAATCTGTTAATGAGAAACACTGAAAGTTATTTAGGGATGCTTAGTAAAGGAAAGTGTGTGTAGTAAGAGCCATTTCTCTTTCAAATAGATATCTGGAAAACAGTTATACAAGCCCCATTTATATTCCAACTTTATAATACCTGTATTGCTTGGATTACTGAGATGATAAATAAAAGAGAATAAAAAATTACAAGAGAATAAAAAGTTACAACTCTTCATTTTTCAAGCAATATCAGCATCACAGCTTTTCTAAACAACTCCCTTATGGTAACCAAGCTGTCATTGCAGTAATAGTATAACCGTGATTTTAACAGTAACTTACTATTCATTTACTAAAAAATATAGAGAAAAGGTAAGGCAGTGTTCACATCTGCTGATTTTTTCACAGCATATTCATCCCATCTGCCACTATAGAGCTAAGTGGCAGCTAAATATCAGCTTCTCACATCCAAAGGCCAGACTCCAGCTCCTGCGAAGTGACAGAACATCTGAATTGGCCACTTCAAAGAATATTATTCTCATAGAGTGTGTGCAAGAAAGTGAGAGAAAGTACCTACATATGATTCAGCTGCTCAAGCAAACGTAGACAATGAGGCTAATGGCAGAAGGCAATGGACACTCCTGCTACAGCCCAAGACCTCTTATGGTAATTGCAGTGACAAAATGTAAGGCTTTGTGCATAGAACAGCTGTTCTGAACTTTTCAGAGCAATTATTACAGTTCACAGTAATCTCACAAATGGCAAATGTATAATAGTAATGATACAACTATGATGATGGTGTTAAAGAGATTCTAATATGTGGAAACTACTGTAAAACTCGAACCTGTCTTTGTACTGGCAATTACAGTTTTAGCTGTGAGGTAGATTTAGTATTTTATTACTGCTTAACCTGCACAGGTCATGCTTTCCTGCACAATACTGTACCAACTATTGTAAAACTACACTGGCACACTGCACATCTGTATAGATGTTACATCTGTGTAAAAAAAGTATGTGATAGTAACATGTGATTTTTTTGCAACATCTCTATTGTATTGAAATACAGCAATCTCAATCATTTTGCACTTTAAGGTAGATTTACTGTAAGGTAGTTAGAATGTGTACATAAACAAACACACACACACACATACACAGGCTATACAGACTACACATGCTTTACAGTTCTCATTTTTAGATTTTAGATTATGTATTTATCTGTGGGTTAACTGCTGGAACACCCTCATTTTCCTCGTGGGATTAACAAAGTGTTATCTAGATAATCTTTCTGAAAATGATAGCGTTTTATGCTACAAAAGGTTTAACACCCATAGGTCTTAAGTGTTAATTCTCATAAAGTTAGAACTAGTAGCTTTTCCAATATAATGCCAGATTCAGGAAGAGTTTATCATATATATGTTGTAAAATAAATGAGAGCCAACAAACTGATGTGAGCACTGAGGTTAAATCATGTCATGTTCAGTGTAATTGGAACTCTACCATGGCTCCTTGATACAGAGTGAATGGATATGGGCTACATTTTAAAGTTTAATAAAGCTGTATAAGCATCCTCCTCAGAAAGTGGGCTTTTTCCCTGACCTACATTTTGTCTGATTTGAATAAAGTCTTCAGAGTCTCTTTGTTATGAAATAAGTAGGTTTCACAGTCTGCATATTCTTTTTGGGAATAAAAGGAATATCCAGACACACACAGCAAACCCTGCTACTTTCTTTTATCCTCTTCTCCTTGACAGAATAGTAAGTGCCATCCAAAATTAAAGATTGGTGCTAGGAGATTTAAACAAAGAAGAATTATATATTCCTGCCATCTTAAGAAGTAATACATGCTAAATTATTGTTTTGATATAACTTGATTGTCACTGATGAAAGCAATAATTTCACAGCACAGAAGAAAAAACTGATAAAGCCTATCATTGAATGTCAGTTCAGATTAGTGTGAATAACTTTTAATTTCCCACCTTCATTTACATATTTTTATGTATGATAAAAAGGAATAGAAATGAAATCAGGTTTCCAGAGCTTCTCATTATATCCCTATATTGACATTTGTATTTGTTTTTGTTTTTTTACTTACGGTGGAGAAAGAGGTCAAACTTATTCAAATGCATTTCTCTTTCTTGATAGGTCAGTTTGATTTTCTCTTTGACTCATTGTGGCATATAATTTTCCCATGGAACCATTTTTCAGTATCTTGAAGATAATCATTTCAATATGACAAACTAATGATGGAAAGAAATAAGCAGCATAATTTGCTACTGTAAACAGATTTTGACCCTTATGGAATATGTGAATTATCTGCAAGCCCTAATGTGTAATCCATAAACCTGTGTTTTTACAGTCAGTAGGTTTAAACCATCAGAAAGATTGTGAACTATTTGTGAAAGGAAGCACTGAAAGGAGAAGGGTTTCAGGGATGCTGAAAGTGGAACAACAAAATTTGTCCCCGTAGAACTGCAGAACAAACATTAAGCACAGTAAGTTATCAAGTTTGAAGAACAATATTGCCTACCACTACATTTGAGCCTGCAACTGTTCACAGCAATTCATTAATGCTGACCACAGAAGTGCTCTAGAAATATTACTAGGTCTTTAATATCATTCCAAATTGACTAAGGTTGGTTTTGGCCTGCTGTTTATGTAATTCTCCATTACACTCATTCTTTCTGACTGTAACAGTAGATGCAGTCATCTCAGAGGGGTAGGGAAATATAAAGCCTTCAAATTTACTTCAAAGAAGTGGGCAGTTTTGGATGGACCCTTCTAATGGAAGTTAAATTAAGCATTAAAAGTAGACTATCAGAACTTCTCAGAAAAAGCAAATGCTTCAAAATATCTGGAACAAAAATCATGGAAAAAATGAATTCCACTGTGTGTATCTGCAGTAGTAACATGCAACCAATATATACAGATCAGCTACAACATCAAAACCATTGACAGGTGGAGTGAACATTCATTGTCTACCTGTCATGTGATGGGATATCTTAGGCAACAAATGAACATTCAGTTCTTAAAGTTGATGTGTTGGAAGCAGGGAAAATGGGCACACATAAGACTCTGACAAGGGTCAAACTGTAATGGCCAGAGGACTGGGTCAGAGCCACTCCAAAACAACAGGTCTTGTGGCATGTTCCAGGTGTACAGTGGTTAGTACCTACCAAATGTTATTCAAGGAAGGACAACTGTTGAACCAGCAACATGGTCATGACTCCCCAAAGCTCATAGATGTGTCTCAGTAGTCTGTCTGGTCCAACCCACAAAAAAGTTACTATAAAATGTTAATGGTGGCTATGATGGAAAGATCTCTCAGAGCACGACTGTTTGTTTTGGCAGTATGATGAGGCTTTATACTATATTAGGCAGGTGGAATTATTGTAATGGCTGATTGGTGTATGTTAGAATGCTAACTGTGAAAGCACATTAATTTTCTCTAACTTCATTTGTCCCAGGGGACATGTGGTGCTGCACTTGAATACAAAGTAGAGTTCATTTCTCTTTGAGCCAAATGCAGCTTTAAAACCACTTAGAAGACCAGGTTCATGCTAACATGTGATCCCCAAAAGGATTAGAGAGTGATGTATCATACGTGTTAATTGCTGCCTTCCAAAAGCCCATCATATGATGTGCTAACATGGAGGTGGGCCTCAAAAAAAGCTTTCATAAAATTCAACCTAAGAGGTACCATAAGCTCGAGAAAGCTTTTAAGCTCTTCCGTGCACTCTTTCACTCTAGGTTTTAATAGCCCAGGAACATACAGTAAGTGACTTTAAAGTGTGTATGAATTTTTAAATGAGTGCATGCAGGAGTAATGCACAGGCAATCTCTATTGTGCTGAAGCTGAATCAGCTGAATCCATTGCCTGTCTCATGGAGAAACTGGTGTTTGGCATATATCTTCAGCATTTACTAGGAGTTTGATTTCTTTACTACAGATGAGTGTATGAAACAATCATGAGGGAATGTCATAATAGCATATGATTTTTCACATTGATTGACTCTTAAAACTAAAGCTTCCAAAAGGGTTCTTTGGAGCAATGACATAAATCAATAACTTTTAGTTCCCTATCATTTATTCCAGTGGTTACAACTGATTTTTTAAAACATAATTCATAAAACAGCGTCATTCTAAGACAAATGTCTAATATATCCTATTGCATAAGTAGGTGCAAATGCAATCATTCCATCAAAATTCTGTTTGTATTTGTATTTGTATGCCAGCTGCCAGATTGCTTATTTATTATGTCAAAGCAGCTGCTGAAGTTGATCAGACAGAGCTTAAAAATAATTGTTCCCATTCAGCTCTAAAGCATTTTTTGGACAGTAAACTGTAAATGTATCAGAGGGTTTATGTGCCAGGTTATTTTCACATAACTGTCATGTGCAATACTTAAATGTTTTACCTTAATTCTATAAATTAGGCTACAAATCGAAATACTGATCTGCTTTATTTTATGCTAGGATTTTTCCTACCTTCAAATCCAAAATTATATTGTACACTTTACAAAGCCATTGTCTGTAACACCTGTTGTAGCAAAACTGTTATTCACTTATGAAAGTGTAGCGTGACATGCTTAATAATCTATTCCACATTTATTTATAACTAAGAAAGGAGAATTTCTTTACTTTTAAGTGTACCTAGGTCATCATATTTTGTCATATCTGACCATGTAAAAAGTATGTATAAATGCAATGTATAAAGCTCCTCAAAATAGTCAGTAGAATCTACATTGTGTGCCCCATTGATGAATTTGATTAAAAATCTCTCCACAAAATTCTCCCAAAAATTCTCTAAGAGCAAATCTGAGAGATTTGAAAAGAGCTCCTCATCTTACAAATGCCAGATAAACTTTTCTATGTGCTTATAAGCACGCAAATTAACATCTTTTTATTGCTGTCTATGATAGAAAGATGGCAAATACCTGGCACTGCCTAAGGGTGGTTCTCAAAGTCCACTGAAATTGGTGTCAACAAAGTTCATTACTCAGCTTTGCCTCTAGGGTTTCAACACTAAAATGGGATTGAATTAGGCCAAGGTTTGGGCTGCATGCTGGCCTAATATACTTCCATTACTATGACAGGCTGCTAGACTGTAGTTACACAAAGCTATTGATTAGTAACATGTTTTTCCACATTGTGTATTCCTCTTGATCTTTATGTTGGATTCAAATACTCTTGGTACCTTGCATCATTAAATTTACTTGTCACCCATAAAGGTCTGAAGGAATCAATGTACAAACCAAAGTACAAAACCAAGAAGGAGATTTAGGCAAGTTCTTTAGGGAACAGGTAGAAAGAGAGACACTAGGTTTTTACTGGTTTTAGAAAATTGCATTGGTCATTATGAATGTATTTTATCAATCAACAGAAAGAATTAAGAATATGCATGGAGAATGCAGTTACCAGTGAATTAGATCCATTGCAATAGACCCTAATAGACCCATACTGTTTAAAGAGTCAGTGAAGTAGTGCAATGCCAGACCCACCTGCAAACCTCTCACCTGCTTGTCTGTAGTTGCAATGTGTTTTTGAGTCAGTAAAAAATTTAAGTTCCTATTATTATTACAACAGATTTTCTTTACCAAGTAAATAGGTAAGCATTAAAATGAATGACAATTATAAAAAAGGCATATTCCACACATTGTTTGGAAAAAACCTTGAAGTATTCCTTTAAAAAACATCTTTAAAAGTCCATATAACAAACAAAATTGTCTTCCTTTTCTTATTTCTTGCTTTTTAAATATCAAAAAGGAGACTGATGTGGTACATAAACAGTATTTAAGTTTAAAAATGTACCATTTATGTTCAGTATGACAGTATGGTCAATAGATCTGTAGTTGTTGTTAAAATTTAGCTGCAAAAACAGACTGCTCTAGATTTTGGGATGTCACAGAAACCAACAGATTTAAATAAATCTACCGGCTCTATTTTGAACAGATTTCAGAAAGTCTTTTTAACAAAAAGTGTTGCAGGGTCCCTTTGGGTAATTTTACATTAAAGTGTGCATAACTAAGACAAGTCTGTTGCCTTCTACTGCAATGTGATTGTAGATTTTCCCGTGATCACTTACAAAGGAGAAAGAGCAATATTTTGGGATTAATTACCCTTTGACCTAAATGACCCTGTACATAGCGAATGATAGGCCAAGACACTAGTAAAAGACAAGCAATTTGAGTAGTGCCTTGAGACATTTTAACAGCAGATGTGTATTTTCCTCCCGTCAGATGCTTTCAAGCCAAATCAATAAATGAATTCAGAGCCCAGACAAATACTCCATTCTACTCTACTCAAGCTTTAAAGCTAAATATACTCCACCTATACACTCAAAATTCAAACTACTAGCATTCATTGTGGACTAACAATGTACATGCCACAATAAATACCTTCAAATTATGCCTAGAAAGCTAAAGCCTAAAGGCATGCTTTTCATGTGGTGACAAACATGCTTAATGCAGCAGAAATTAAAACTGAGCAAAGGAGAGCATTCTGGGTGAACGAGAATGCTGAGGATGTGTGTGTGTTCAGGTATAGCACAGTGTGTCACTGACTGTCAGCTGAGTCTACTGCTGTCAGAGCGTTTAGTGTGATCTGGCCTGGCACATGACAAGTCTAATGGCTTCATCTTGTCACATGGGTCAGGGGTCAATTAGTGTATATATTTATATCCAGTCTGTCACTTCAGACAGTCAATCTGTGCGACCTTCTGTTGTGTAGCCCAACTGTATAGTCAGCAAGATGACTCCAAGGAGCATCTCCTGAAGTAAAAGCGTGTTGTAACCTCCATGGGTCATGTCCGATTGAACCATGATTATGTTTCAGTTTTCAGTCCAGTCTAAAGGCACTGAAGGAAGACATTCAAACCAAGCAACAAAATCAATAATAAAACATAGTTCCAGGTATAAACTCTGATTGGCTGAGCCACATTCAAAGACATAAAATGCTGTCTGATGAATCTTGTAATAATGCAAGTTATCAAAGTCAGTTGTGCTGTTCATAAAGCAATCTGGTAATGGTGCTTGGCAACTAGAGCTTACTGTTAATGAACTACACTGCTTGGTGCTTGATTGCAATTAGTATTAATAATGACTTTTTTTATTGAGCTTTAGTGTATTATATTGTATTTTGTTGCCTTTAAAGCCATAAGCCACTCTTTTATCGAACAACCATGGCAAATTAACTAACACACAGTCTCTCGTGGCCTATTGCTTTCATATTCTTCTGTTCCTTAATAACAGTAAATATGTCATGCTAAATTATGGCAGCACCAGTCAAAACAAAAATAATAAACCAAAATAGCAGTTGACTATACTGTTGTACTACATGCTTTCAACACAGCCAGTGACTACTGGAAATGACATTAAATCTGTAGGAGGCCTGTTTGGTGTGCTGTGATGTTTAGAAGGAAGAGAGGAGACAATCTCCCTGAAGAACTCTCATTAAGGCTTTGGAGAGTGTAGGACAATCCGCTCTTTCACACAGCCTTATAGGCCACTATAGTGGTCCAATTTTTGGGGAAATATAATCTCAGCCTTTATTTCTGTTGTTCAAATGTGCATATTAAATGGCATCTGGCTTTCAGTGTCTGAAATTTTTGTTCTCTCTTCTTTTACAACAAAATGAAAGAAATTAGAATAAACAGCCAATGTAAACATGTGGATTTCATAAATCTCCTACCCAGAAGCTCTGGCTCACAAAAGTAGTGGTGTCTACAGATTTATAATAACATTACTGGTCTACCTCTTTCTTAGCACAAAATGTATTACAATTTTGATATTCTATTTATTAATAGTCATAATATGGCACAAAGGACACAATCGACTCAAAAACACTCAGTTAACCATCTATCTAATATGATAACAAAACAGACAATTGCTGGATGTGACATATGTGTTTGGTCTGTAGGACTAATATCCTTTTCTGATATATATTTAATGTGAAAACAATAAAAAATATTTTAACATAGACAACACTAAACCATTTTCAAGATGTAGTTCAGGGGCAGTGACTCTTTTGTCCCTGAATTGGAATCAGACCAAAGTCTCCACAATGAAAAACAGTCATGCAACAGCTTGTGTAGCCAAGTACATCTGTCACTTCTGTGAGTCTTGTGACTGAAAAACAAAAAGCAATTTCAAAATTGGTGGAGCATGAAACCTAAATTCTAAAGGTACCGCATGTAAGGCTGAACATGTACCAGAGATTCTGTTGTAAGAGTGACGGCTTTTGAAAACACAAGCTAATTATGTTGCAAGATCAATGTTTCAGCCTGCATGATCACCCCTTCTCCTCTGGTCTGTGTGAATCTGCTTTGTGCCAAATTTGAAATGGCAGATGAGCTACAGCAACACATGACTATTTTGTTAAAACAGTTCTTTTTAGGGTAAATGTCAGAGTAAAATTATCTAACATGAGTTAATTGTGTGTGTGTGTGTGTGTGTGTATGTGTGTGTGTGTGTGTGTTTAACATTTCTGTTAAAGGAGATTAGAACTTTAAAGATACTTCAGATCTTTTTGAACACACAGCTCTTTGAATCTGTGTCAAACTGATTTTTCATCTTCTGCTACCTGTGTGTGTGTGTGTGCTGAAGATATACTTTTTTTAGGCTAACCCTGTTCGTCACTCATGCCTGTAAGCAATTTCACTGATTTTCTATTAGTAATCTGGGGCAAGTAGTCATATGCACACTAGGTCATGAATATTAAATATCCATTTGCTGAGCAACCTTAGCTGTAAAAAGGGATTTAACAAAAAGGATCTGATAAATGATTAGCAACTTACTTCCCCTGCTAGAAATGACTAGCCCACTTTCATATACAGACCACTGTGAATAAATCAGGTGATTACTTGACTATACACTACAGTGGACAGAAACCAAAGGCTTGCTGAAGTAGTAGCATCTATGATCAGTTAACAACAACATTTGTCAAGTAATTAATAACTTTTACACACAGAAAGATGTGTATCAAACAACTTCAAATATCCAGACCTGTTGCCACAGATGTAGGTACTTATCATGTAAAAACTACAGTGGTTTGATAACATGCTTTGATGTCTATGTATCACATGATATACTGATATACATGTAACTGATATGGCATTGAGCTCATGCAGACCAAGACTCTATCCTCTATCCTCTGTTTAAAGCCTTATCCAGCTATGTTGATTTATTAGATTCAGACTACTTAAAATGTTCAGTCCTGCATAGAAATAAGCTTAGACAAGCAATGAAGCATGTGTGGTTTTTAGAGCAACAATTAATACTGGTTCATATGTGCAAGTCTAAAGTGTCAGTATGTGTGTGTATATACAGGTCCTGTGGATTATTGTGCTGTTGTGTTTTTGTCTCCAAGATGGCAACAAGTCCTAAAAGTAGATAAAGAAATCCCAACTAAACAAATGTGACAAAAATATTATACTTAGCCAGTTATTTATTGAAGAAAATAATGAAATATTACATATCTGTGATTGGCAAATTAGGCAAATATTTGCTTTCAGTATCAGGTGTGACTCCCTTGTGCAGCAATAATTTCAGCTAAACATTTTTGATAATGGGCCCAAACCATGATATTGTCACCATCATGTTTCACAGATTTAATAATGTTCTTATGCTGGAATGCCATGTGCAGTGCCATAATACATTTCCACAAACGTGTTTCGAAGATCAGACTTTGACAGATCCTTGTTTTTAAAAATAAAACTTGAACCTTGAAATAACCTTTCAATCCTAAAGGTTCACATACTTTTTTGCCACTCACAGATATGTAATTTTGGATAATTGTCCTTAACAAATAAATTAAAAAACTTAATAAGTAATATTTGGAGTAATATGTTTAAATGAGTTTTCTTTACTTTGAGGATGATGTTTTAGGTCATATTTATGCATAAATATAAGAAATATATATATAAAAACACTAAATTTAATTTTTAAAAAACCTAATTTTTCATGTCTTCTTAAAGAATTTCCAACCCACACTGAAGCTGACTGTGTAAGACAAAGAGGCTCAATGTAAATGTTGCTCTTTTACACGCAGTTTGGGCCAGATCAAACTGAATCAGAATGAATTCCTGCATCAAACACAGACATATGACACAAGTCACTGGACTTAAAAAAACAGATGTAAATAAAATAATTATGGAGGAAAATGTAGAATCCCTTCCTCTAACATGAGTTTGGGTGCAATGTACTTGTTTTCAAAGAGACAGTTAACAGCCAAATGCCTTCCTGTTGGAAGGATCCATCTCAAGTCACTAGGGGATTCCTCTCCAGCTGTTGCTGATATTTTACAGTGCACAATGCAGCCACAGCAGAGAGCTGTGGTATTACTGTAAGAGGATAATTGCCTCATTATCCTGCTGAGAGCAAAGATATGGTGGATAGCCTGCTTCCTCGTTATAGACGTTCAAGTACTTCAGGACTGTTGTTATGCTTCCAAGATATGTGTGAAATGTCAACAGCCAAGAAGTGACCAGATGAGTCAAAACACAGCATGATAACTGTGGCGGATGTCTGAAATCTTAAAAGACAGCGCTCTGGCAGAAACAAACTCAAAAGAATGAGAGAAATCTGGAAGGGGAGTACAGAATAACAGCAGATGTTTTCACATGTAGAATTACATGGAAAAGATTAGACCAATAGGCTTCACTGGAAACCTAAAAAATAAGGTTTGAAAATGGTTCTTTGCTTTACCTGATTTAGAACCTTGGTATTATATGGAGGTCGTAACTACTACAATAAGGTTCTTTACACTCACACTTTGTTAAAAGAACCATCCATTGAAAGGTTCTTTAGAGAACCAAAAGTGGTTCTTCTATGGAATGGCTCTGAAGAACCCAATGTGACACCTTGATTTCTAAGAGTGTACTTTAATATAAAAAAATATTGATGCTGCAGTGCAGTGAGTGCATATGAACCTCAAAGTTTTGCAATATTTTGCAAGCTTTTACTGCTGATACGTGCAAGACGTATTTACAGAAACAGTAGAATATATATATTAAAGAAAAAGATCAACGCATTGGCCACAAATGAGCAGTTACGGTCTTCACCAAATTTCACTTAATTTTATTCTTTGTTGTGTGCTAAAGACAGCTTTAAAATATTTACCCATCAATGAGAAAGGATGAGCGATGAAGTGGTCAGTGATGTAACACTCCACAGCATTTATCATTAAAAGAAAATGCATGAAACGCTCACCTCGTGCCTTTGTCGCCCATGATGAAGATTCTTATGTGGGAGAGTCTCTGCTTTCAAGTTGAAGAAAAAGAGCTGGAGTGAAAAACAGAAGAAGAGAGAGAGAGAGAGAGAGAGAGAGAGAGAGAGAGAGAGAGAGATAGAAAGATTCACTTATGGACACAGGTTGTGCGGCACAACCTCTGTCATGTAGATGTCTTCCCTGCAGTTTGAACGCTGTCCAGCTGAATTTGATTACAGAAGCATCCTCCTTTGCTCTTCTGCCTGTCAAAAGAGGCCCCCCTCCCCAAAAATAAAGCAAAAGCAGATGATCACCCCCCTCTTCTGCTTGGACACGTCCCACTCCGGCACTATTCAGTTAGAGCTAGAGCATTCCTCAGATGAATTCTGACTGAAGAAATGAGCCTGTGTTAGAAATCCTGAGGTTTTGAGGATCCTGAGTGTGAGGTACACTGTTAGGAAGAACTGCTGCTGCCTTTCGCTACATCTCCATCTCCCTCCCACACTCTCTTCCGCTCTCTCTCTCTGTCACATGCACACATACAGACACACTCTCTCTCTCTCTCTCTTTGTCTCTCTCTCGCTCTATCTCTCTCACACACGCACACGCACACCATTTCCCTCCCTCTCCTGCTCTCCTCTTTTGAAGTAAGAGGGGGGTGTATATAAGCTGATCTCTTGCGCTGAGGAAGAGACATTTTTGCTCACCGTTACATCGCAGACACTGACAGAGATGACAGAGAAGCAAAAAAATCTGTGCACAGATTCTCCTCAAAGCGCACTGCCCCTGCCATAAAAGTAAAAGGAATCAGCATGTATAGGCTGCAGGCTGAGGATTTCAAAGAGCTGTGTGGTACCCAGTGCTCTTAGAAATAAATGGGGTAGAATAAAACCTTTGAAGTGATGCCACAGAAGATCACTTTTGGTCCCTAATCTTGTAATTGAGGTATCAAATTTGAAAGTTTCAAGAATTCTACTGTAATTTATAACAGTCTTGTAAATTCCCAACAATTTTCAGAATTCATTTTCCAGGGAAAATGCCATTTATCAAGTAGATTTCATGAGACTTCCTTACTACAAAACAAAAACTAATGGAGTTACAGCTGTGAGCCCAGGAAAATGTTAATTGTACGAAGCATTGTAAGTTTTCAAATCCCAATTATGTGAATTACAGAAATGGTGAAAAAAATCAATTAAAAAAAATAAGAATTCCAAAATACCGACAGCAAATATACCTGACTACCTTAGTTCCTGTCACTCCTGGCTCATTTCAGTTAATATTATTACTATTTGCTAATTCCTATTACACTGGAAGCACTGTATGCACCATCTACATTATCTGCATTTAAGTGTAAAATGCAATGTTTTCCAGTGTACTATGACATTTTATAGCCTGCACCTACTTAAGGTTATTTGTACAGTTTGTACGGCAGTGTTTAAACAGTTGTTCATATTTTGTATATTTGCATTGTTATTTTTACATTGTGGCTCACTCTGGCCCTCCCTCAACCATTACCCTGCAAGATGCTAGCTGTCATGGGTGTCTGTTAGCTAACAGAGGAGAATTGGCAATCAGTGTTCTCCTCCCAGCATGTTAAGGTGCAATGCAATGAATGGCTTCATGTGGTTCAGAGGAAGCACGTCCTAGGGTTCACCCCCCCAGAACTGCCATTATCACTGGGGGTTCATTAATTATAATTATTCTACATAATAATTTAACTAATATAATTGAATGTGTTAGTTTTCATGATATCACAAAAATTACTGTTTTTACAGCTTAGTTTCTGTTCAAGAACTGTTTGGATTGGAAAGTAAACAGCATGAAACATTTAAATTCATGACACATTTATTTTTGAAATTGAGGAACATTCACTCTTCCATAATGGGTCTTTAATAGTGTATTTACAGTCAACAGTGTTCCCATGTACTTTCAGATAAGAACATGGCTGCAAAAGCAAATTTAGACTCGATCTCATTACATGCAAGAGAAAAACGCTCATTCAAATCCTACTGACCTTCAGTGTTCCCAGACTTTCTGTGTCAAAACTCATCTTTTTCAGTCCAGCTTCTTCTCCATAATGCATGCAGAGCTCCTTGTCTTTTTATTCATAACTTTACTGCAGTGCTTAAAGGAGCTAATTTCACCAATTATTTCTCCATACAACAATTAATAAGTGCTATTAAATATGTAATACAAGCAAAATGATATATTAAAATTAAGAACCCTAGAGAAGGCATTTATTAAAGACTGACATTTTCTGTAGCTTGCATCATAACTGTAAATTCTGTTATTGTTGTTACTCTTCAGAGCTGTGCTGTACCATGCAATGGAGGCTGTATGCACTGCTAAATAAATGTTATCTTCAGTGAAATATTGCCAGCAATATTAGAAAATATTATATTACAGGGACTCTGGGTAAAAAGATAAACCTTGCAAAAATGCAGTAGGCCAAGTAGGATAAGAGAAACAAGCTAAAAATAAACAATGCATTAATGCTAAAAAGTCAAACCTTCACTGCACTGCTTCTAGCTAACATAGAAAAGTGGAACACAAGAGGTCACTTTCTTTTGAAGCAGTTCAGTGATCACTATTAACGTCAGTGGAATGTTCTTCTCAAAAAGCTGGCTAAAAGGCAAACAAAGGAATAAGATAAAACCTTAAGGTGCATTCCTTATATCCTTCCTTGTAAATATATATATATTATATCCTGAACTTCCATTGCTTGATTCACAATATCAGAGTTCTAAGGTTCTACAGGTGGAGTGATCTAAAGACATTCTGAATATAACTATAATAGAATCCCACTTACCTTTGGCTTTTTAAGTTGCATGTTTTAAATGTTTATAAATAGTGCCAGGTGATTTATACATTTATGTTTTTGTGCTTTACACATTGGTATTCAGGATTCCACAGTTTACTACTGCATATGAAATTGGTGGGCACCAATAACTGTTTTGCCTTAAAGAACTAATTTGCCTAAACTTATGATGAAATCCTTGCATGCATATAATTACTGACACTGCAAATATTTAGTGTGAAATAAATACATATACAGTAAATCACAAAATTGATGTTAATAACACAATGTGTGATACTTAATCATGATTAACCAACTTAGTAACTCCATACAAAGATGTAGGTCATAGCAGGTTTACCTTCTTTTTTACCTAATTAATACCATAAAAATAATGTCACTTGAAATGACAAGGGCTTATTAAGGTTCTAGTGACTTTGTCGCCACCATGTAATTTAGGTTCATGCTTCGGCTATGCGATCACTCAAAAATGCCCATTATGGCTCTTCATTTTTAAGAGACACAATACAGTATGGTGTACCTCTAAGGCACTGTGACATTCTGACACATGCAATTCACAGTGTTAGCAGACAGTTCTTACAGATCCCCTGTGCTTGAACAGCATACTATTAAAGACATCACAAAAACACTTTATAATAAGACATTTATTCATTCATTCATTATTTATGTTTATAATTTAGGCACAAACAACAGGCACAGTCCGCTGGGTCGAAAATGTGAATGTAAACAAATCGAGCGATCCCTTGAGAAAACACCGCTAGATGTCTTCAACAAATGAGTGTGTAAATGTATCTGGCTAGGGTCCCGGGTGGCACAGCTATCTAAGCGTTGGCCTTATCATCAAAGTTCAAACTTCTTGTCGATGCCACAATTTGCATTTGCTTTGCTCTCTCTGGTTGGGTAGAATGCCCACCCCCACCCCCCACCCCCAAGTCTCTGGCTTAAAAAAAGTCCACTAAAATCCCCTAAGTGGTTGCAGCACTGCCCATAGTTCCAGTATCATATAAATAAAGAAATATATTAAACAAGATGTCAGAACAAAACCTTGTATCTTTTATTGTTAACTTTTTACAATATTTGATGCCAGGTGCTGTATAAACCATGTCAGAATTTTATGATGAATGGACCAATAGAAAATCTCCAAAATGATATCAAGTAAAAGTTACATTCATCCTCTTGCTGCATTAAAATACATATAAAGTTACAGATGTCTCCTGTAAAGCTCATTTTTCTGACACAAGATTTTGTTCTGACAGCGAAAAAAAACACACTTTGAGTCAGTAATCTGAAAAACATAAACAGAGAGGTACCAAAAGGATCCCAACTGAAGTATAAAGTCAAACTAACACATTGTTAGCATGTTGACTTTCGGAGCTTTGGTTCTATTAGCAGTGAAAACACTGAAGCACCAGACCACAGCTGAAAAATAAAGCATGCTAAACCGTTCCCCACAAACCGGATGGATGGCTGAATTGAGTCTGGTAGGCAATCCAACAGCAGGGAGAACAGCCATCTCCAGGTTCAGATGTCACTCCAGAGAATGGCCCGCCGGCTCTTATCCACACTCACCACATACTCGCCAGACAGTGACCACGCTACTGCATTAACAGAGCATCTGAAATAAACAGTTATAATATTCTCCATTAAGGAAAACCCACTAAATATTCTTGATGACTGCAGTAAAGAGCAAAAAATTTAGCCAATTGTGGGACACTCTTAATATGAAGTGACTCTAATAACTGTATAGTAACACTTTAACAGTGCATGCCACAAAAGTGTAATTTTACATGGATATTGTTTTTGTTTTTTTTAAATCACACTAAAAGTACTTTGAAGGTCTGCATGTAAAGAGTAAATGTTTTAAATGTAACTGACAAAAATGATATACATCTAAAGTACACATCTTTGAAAATAATATTTATATATAACAATATATAAAGTACAAAAAGTACAACTACTGTGCAATATTCATTCTGAAGTTTTACCATTTCTCGGTTTATATTATTCAATCTAGCAGGACTGGTCCTGCATTCAATAAAAGGGCAGCCTTTACCTAAAGGCAACCAAGAACCACAAATTAACTGGAGACACATGGAGGGAATCTTCATATGTCATCTTCATTTCATGCCTTAAGTGAAAAGATATTTGAAAGGACAAGCAGCTAAAGTGTTTGTTTTTCTGGCTGCTGTATTCAAATGAGACCCTTTTCAGGTCACAACAGCAAAAAGATTAGGCTACAACAGCATTTGCCAAATCTTTAGTGCCCCTTTACAGTTATAAGTGTTTTATTCTCTCTCTGTTTGATTGCTTAATTCAGTTGTTTTCATGGCAATGCCTGGTACAGCTGTTCTGGATAGAGTAAAATGTATATTGTTTGAGAGTTTCCAGAAATTATGTTGGAAAACGTAGATCTAAAGTGTACCTTTTTTCGGAATGGATAATAGGTAATATAAAAAAACAACATTGCTATTAGATGATGAATACATTAGCAATATAAAGCAAACTATGAAAAATGATTTCAGTAAAAACATCATGTTTTCCTGCTTTTTTCCAACAAATAACACAAATAACAATATGATCTTTTCGAGAAACTACCACATCTAGCGGGAGTGTGATTCTGGATACCTGTGCATGTCTGGGAGTCGCGTTTCCAGCTTGCCTGTGCTAACATTCCAGATGTACACAGCTCCATCTGCAGACCCAGCCGCTAGGTAACATCCATCTGGGCTAAAGACAAGGAAAAAAGTAAATCTCAAGTAATGTGTTAATTACCAGCATTCTGAATGTAAGAATATGAGATTAGTTCTGCAACTTAGTTAAACATGCTGGAATCACCCATTTTCACATAGCAAGAACTTTAACCCATCACTTAACCTTGCTTCAGTCAAAGCTTATTTTATACTTTCAGGTAGTACTGCATTTCCCAAACTCTGACAAAAAAGTAATATAATTATCATGTGTTTCCAGTGCAAAAGAAGTTTTATTTACAGTGTATAAAAGTATTTATTGAGTAACATACAGTCAGCTCCATCAGCACCATTGGTAAAAACAAGGTTATGAAAAATGTGTTTGTGGTTAATTACTCCCATTCTCACACTTAAATTATGAATTTAATTTAAATTAAATTAAATATCAGCAAAGCCATGTGTCAAAATCACTGGCACACACGGATTATTACTAAGACAAAGTATATTACAATTTATATGTATTCAGACAAATAATAAAGGCAAATCTGAAAAATTAAAACATATGACCATATCTGCACAAAAATGTTTCAAGAATCAAGCGTTTTACATCATCCTCTGACCTAAACCCCACTAAAAACTCAGCGGTAAAGGAGAGGACCCAGGACCCTAGAGAATGTGGAGATGTTCTATATTAAGGAATGTCTTAGATTGCTTGCTTGGTATCTTCAGTCTCATAAAGAATTATAGAAGACTCAATTTTGAGAAATAAAGGCCAATAATTATGACAAATTAAAGTTTTTATAGAGTAAATTTACTTGAATTAAGGATAGATTTTTTTCTTATTTTAATATTGATATAAAAAATATATAAAAAGTGTATCATTAATTAAGGTTGTTATAGATCAAGGGATGCAGCAAGAAAACTTCATGATACTGTCAGAAATATCAATGTAAGGTAGGCTTAATGTAGATCTGATCGGGTTAAATAATCTAAAACTTAATAATCTGGAGTACAAAAATGTTTCACAACAGCTCATATTTCCACAATATCCCTTAACTTTTAATACCTGCTCAAAGCTGGCCAGATGATGATCTTAAATGATTTGTCATCAAATGATTTTGACCAATTAGCTGTAATGTCATTAATTAGTTTCCCCTTTCATTTAACCACTATGGACTAAGCTCAATCTGTGTGTAAAACTCCCCTCCTCAGCAGTGTGCTCTGCTTCTTGGCAGCGGTGTTGTGTTGCCAGAGCTGTGTTCAACATATTCAGCCCAGCACTGGGCTCTGGACCTGAGGAGGAAAATGAGGAGGGGGTGATAAATCTTCCATTAGGCCCCTCCTCCTCCTCCTAGCTCACATTACTGAGGCAGACCAAACCTTAAAAAAATGACGCAATGCATTCTGGTTCTACTGTTGCCATAGAAACTGCTAAGTGTATGACTCAACTGGGAGTCAGCGACTCACCAGAAACACAAATGGGGCCTTAGCCTTTCTTTTTTTCTCTATTGCTCTCTGTCTGTCTTTTCTTCTCTCATCTTACATCACACAGAGCATTTACGCTCCACCCGGTCATCAGGCAAAGAAAATGGTAGGGTCCTGCTGTGAAAATGGTGTGTGTTGGGATGAAGGGGGGAGGGCTACTAAAGACTTCTAGCTTTTTTTTTTATGCTGACCTTTACAAGCGCACCTGGGTGACCGTAAAAGGCCTCTTACCGAAATCTATTCGTTCTTAGTATACTTGCTTTTTGCTCTGCAAGCTTTTTCAGACTGCCATTGTCATTTCCATTCAAAATGATCATAAACGACCAGAGGACAGCTGAATGTGCAATAAGAACCGAGTTTTCCTATTGATCCAGTATTCAAGAAGGAAGGGTTTAAGTTTTACAAACAGAAATGAAGAGTTTTAATCACACTCAACTTTCAAATCCAGGTTTGCCAATTCATACACAGTTACAGTTCTCCCAAGTAAGATTACAGCCTGTGCTGTGCCACATTTTGATGTAACATGCTATAGTTTATCCTTAAGCTGGCGGCAACCTAGTGGTTAAGGACTTACCCATGTGATCAGAGGGTCATAGGTTTAAGTCCCAGCCCAGGTATCGCTATGGTACCCTTGAGCAATGTACTGCTTTCGCTACACTGCTTCCTGGGCACTGTTGATAGCTGCCCACTGCTCCACGTGTGGATGGGTTAAATACAGAGGTCACATTTCATTGTAGTGCACTTTGTGTGATGGGATGTGTTCACAATGACAAATACTTACTTTCACTTTATTGTCAGCATATCATTACCCCTGGGACAAAACCCTGTAACCTCCATTTTCTATTGTAACAGGACTGACTCTTCTTCTACAATGTTTAATGAAACTGGATAATACAGAAGGAGCAATCGGAGACCACTCCTCAATACAGAATCTCTACAGCTCCTCCAGGGACCTGGGTTATCTCTTTTGGACACTCTTAAACTCCACAGGTTTTAGTAGGGGTTTAAGTCAAGGGAATGCAATGACAATGTTAACAGCTTAATTGTGTGATCACTCAACCATTTTTGTGCGGATTTGGATGTATGTTTCAGTTGTGTATTCTACCCTATGTTGATGAATGACTAAGGGAATTTACCACAATAAAGCAGGCAGTCAATGCTGACTGCCAAGAGGGGTGGCAATAATTATTGAACTGTCTATAAAATGGCTAGTCTAATCTTTCCTCACAAAAGATGTAAGGACAAGCAAAGTCATGCTTTATAAATGCCCTTTACTAACACAGACTAACACAGATCCCTTTAATCACACTGAGAAACACTGTTTATTAGAAAAGAAGGCCCAGTTACAGTGCGGTTGTAGTGTTTTTTTATATCTGACCTGAAGATGGCCTTGGTGCTGTCACTCCCACATTTGAAACCCTCTGCCCTAGAATGAATATGTAGAGCAAAGAACAAGTCAGCTTTTGTTTTTCAAACAAATTACTTGCTATTGCATTTCCATTCATGTTAGTGCAAAAGTGGTGAAAAGGGGCAGAATTATCTAAAAAGCAATCCTTCTCCACAAAGCAAAGGGGGTCTTTTGGCACACACTGATAAAGATGAATCAGGACTTCTTTGTTAAATGTCACAATGAATGTAATAAACTGTTGGGACTAATCAATTAGGTGTGATTCAAAATCAAGCAGTCAAAGCAATACAGCAACTACAGAATGTGAATTTAACTGCTCAGAGACTGGACTATCTACAAGTCTAGGCAAATTAATATAAGCCTTTAAAACCTTTTAAATACTGGCTGCAATGGACTGTAAGAATATTAGTATAACAACATGAATGTAGATGGCTCAATAAAGATAGAACAAATATAAAATCTTGACAACCATTCTGCATGTAAGGCAACCACCTCTATGGGCTGTACCAGTTGCAGTTAAAATTGCACATTTTTGGATGTAACAAACTGGATAAATACATCAGATACATAATATTTTGTGGCGTTTCTATAACGCCATTGCCATATTATATAAATGCAATGCTTTGTAAGGCCTTAAATTCACTGAATTGGATCATGACTTTAAAGTTGTAGACCTGTACCTGAAGACCATCCTGGTATTGCTCATTCTCAGGTCCACCAACTGCAGACTCTCGTCCCTTGAGCAGCTTAACAGCTCCCTGTGGTTTGGAGAGATGTCTAAGGATGTCACTTTGCCCTGTAGGGGAACTTCCTGTGTGCAACTTGCTGCCCTATAGACGCATGAAAGATTGAGTGAAGATGAGAGCAGAAAAATGAAATGATTTACAACATTGAGGAAACCTATATATATAAATGAATGGGGACATGGGGACATAAGCCTTAAAAAGCCTTTTCAAATATTATGCATCAAAATTACTGACTTGGGTGGTACTGACTTTTCTAAAAATATGTGGTCTTTAAGATTTTATATTGAAATCTGAATGTATTCACCAGTATTTTGTATTAGTGCCTAAAGTTGTGTGACATGAACATCACTGTATACAAAATGAAATGTACATGCTGTAGTCATTACAAATTGCATTATTCGCCTTGATTATCAATCTTTCAATATCCTTTAGATTAATTCTGATTATAAGCAATGAAGAAATGTTAGAAAGTGCTTGTGACTCTTACTGATACTACTTGTGTTCCATTATGTTTTTTAGAACTATGACTAACAGAATCTTTGTTGTCACAATTTTGAATGTCAAACTAAATAATAGTCACATCAAAAGAGAAAACACAAACACCACAATTTATAAGTGCAAAATATGTATTATATGTGTATAACATTCCAAAAACACAGGGAAAATCACAGAACATTGTGGAATCAAATGCAATTAAACATATATAGCACTTGCGTATCAGACATTGGACAAGTGAAGAACACACTAACAAAGAATAGGATTACTTGTGTAGTATTGTCTGGTTAGTATAGTTTACAGTTAAGTAAATATACATTAAACGTTGCTACTACTTCCAAAATGCAAGAATAAATTGTTTTTGAATGAATAATCATTCTATGTGTAGGATAATACAGTTCATATGGTCAAATGAAGTGTGCATCATAACCCGTCAAATAATATGATGTAGTGTCAAACTATCAAACTAAATGAAGTTTCATGCACTTATCATAACATTAGGCTTTCACATGAGCATGTAAGCTTACCCATTGCAACATTGTAACAAATTTAAATGAAGTAACAACAAAATAGTTATTTACCTTTGGCATGTTATGTAAAAACATTTAAATATATATACAAAAATGCAATTGACCAGAATCACTTGAAGTGTTACTATTAAACTAGTTTTATTAACCCACTTTAACATGTTTGTGTCATTGTGAGGCATTCAGTCCTAGTGTCTTTATCAAAGTGTGGGGATTTGGCATTATCCTTTAATATGAAAGCCACTTAATCCTACATTTATGCAGACAAAACACTACAGCACTTTTGTTGCTCCAGATAATTCCAGAGACCTTAATGATGAAATAAGGAACATGAACAGTTATTTCTTCAAAATAAATGAAGAAAAGACTTGTAGACACTACAGATGCAGCCTTAGCTTAGGTGTTAAACACACTCTAATTTGACTTTTAAATCAGACATCGATAATGTCACCAACACTCTCAGCGCAAGATGCTAATTAGCTGACTCATGCATTTGTTTTCTTTCCCACTTAGACTATCGTAATGTGCTGTCTGCAATATTACCTCTAAAGAATCCTGCAGCCAGACAGATTAAACGTGTTCAAAATGCAGAAGTCAGAGGAGTTTGGGGGCATACGTTCCAAATGGATTAGCGACGCCCTAATTTTAGGAGTTTTAAAATAGCATTAACTAAAAACAAGTTTACTGTAGTACAGTGAAACAACACAGTTACTATGCTAAATACATTCAGTTGTTTTGCTAGAAGTCTATTCCTTTACAATATCATGGCAGCTGAGGCACATGCATGCAAAAGATTCATGAAGATAAAGGAGTTGACCTTCTCTGGCAATTTTAAGCGTCTCAACACCTATGCTCCCTCGAGTCTTTAAACAAATTGATTCCATGATGTTCTGTCACTGCATCCTGATTGATTTACTTGCACTGAGCAGAAGACCCATGTGATAGTGACTATGTGCAATTCCAATTGCTTTGTGTCAATGAAGAATGTGACAACAGACAGCAGTACACTAGCTCTGCTTGTTTGCTTAAAGAAGCCTTACAACATGCAAAAAACCATACTCCCTTTGAGAAGACACAGACCACAATAACATTAGGTATAGAAATTAAATCTCTTGCAACTAGCATCACCAAGGATCAGGTCATTTATGAGGGTGAAGTAAATACTGACTGAGCATCTGTAAATTCACTACATAACAGAAACTCTTTCTCTCTGGCAAATATGACAAATCAGCAAAGTCCTGCACTTTTTTTTTTTTACACAAATGTCATAACACAGCACAAATCACCTATTACAGGGACTTGAGGAGACAATTAGTATGTGGGCTGATAGTTGCTAGGCGACAGACGAGTTGCCGGCATGGCAGCAGCTGGAGGTTACTGTTGCTGGGAGTGAATGAGAGATGTCAAGGGCTCAGCCATGGTGTGAATAATAGGCTCATTTTTAAACCTCAAAATGTGCAGAAGCAGAAGCAGGCTGATTACAGAACTTGGCAACACACAGGGATCACATGGCAGTTCTGGCCAATCAATGGCTTAAAACTAAACAACACCATGTCCACTGATGACTGACAAGAGTCTGTGGAGAGCCTGCTCTCCATAATGTTACAATATATTATTAATATTGTTAGTAAAATCATATTCTTTTTTTTCTATAGTTGTTTCATGCACTGTTCTGTGCTCAGTGATGATCAAGAAAGGTTTTGCAGAATTAATTGTTGCATATCTTTATCCTAACTGATGGTCATTTTTTGATCTTCTAAGATCATGAGATGCAGAGGGAGGACATCAGTTCTCTGGCTTTTTCACATACAGATTATATGACTGCACATAGTCCCATATCAACAGCATCTCAAAACTTTCATCTGTGCTAAAATCTTTTTTAAAAATCTTATTTGACAGCAGTATTTGTTTAATCACTTATTTCATCAGCACAGTCTGGTTTTAACACACAAAATGCATTGAGTGTAAATGTAATCAGTAACATTCAATAACAATAAACCAACATCATCAATAATGTTATTAACTTATTGATTAGTTACAGCAGTGTCCCCTCATGGAAAGCACAAATACACTGATCAACCAATACATTACGACAATTTGCATATTGTGTAGGTCTACTGTGTGCCACCAAAACAACTCCGACTGATTGAAGCATTGACTCCACAAGACCTCTGAAGACATGCAGTGGTATCTTGCACCAGAATTTTAGCAGCAGATGCACACCTGTGTTCTGACACCATTCGATTATAAACTTTTCCAGCAATTTGTGCTACTGTAGTTCATAACAGACAGGTTAGCAATACTTACCACATGCATCAAAGACACTTGGGTGCCCATGACCTTGTTTACAGGTTCACTGGTTGTCCCTCATTAGACCACTAGACACTACATACCAAGAAAACCCTACAAGAACTCCTGTTTTGGAGACACTCTGATGCAGATGTTCAGCAATCACTATTTGGCCATTGTCAAAGTTGTTAAGATTCTAATGTCTGCCAATTCTTCCTGCTTCCAACACATTACATTTAAGAGGACTGTTTAGTTTGCTGCCTAAAATATCCTTCCCCTTGACAGGTGCCACTGTAATGAGATAATCAATGTTATTCCCTTCTGTCAGTGGTTTTAACATCTTAGTTGACTGGTGTGTATATAAGACTGTACAGTATATATATATATATATATATATATATATATATATATATATACACACACACAGAGGCACACACACACACACAGAGGCACACACTTCAAGATTCAAAACGTTTGAACAGTAGTGTGTATTTGGGAACCTCAGCTATAGCGTATGTATTGTTTACTTGCTAATATTTTTAAGCAGGTCTTTATAGTAACTTATTTTTCTGTGTTGCATGCACCTTGATTTTACTTCTCTGTACCCAATATGCAGCACTGTGCATTTAGAATAATACATTCAGACAAATAAACAGTACTATAGTTCACTTGTAAAAATAAGCAACTAACTAAATAAATAACTTTTAGAGAAGGTTCCCTGACCAACAATATTACAGATATTACAATACATAATATAAAATACAGACTAGTGGAGTGGACAGTCCTAGTAATAACTGCAGGATTAAATCCTGTGTAAAATGGGCAAAGTATGTAATGACTTTTGTACATTCAATAAAAGTAGGCTTCTCAAAAGGAGGCTGGAACTATTGTCTCTTTATATACAGCTCCAAATATTCTAATGCACCCAGGCATGTTCTAGAACAGAAACAGTGAGGAGCAGCTGTTAAGCTGTAAATATAGCATCCTGCTATGAACACACCTGCAGGGCTATCGGTCTACAGCATTAAGAGCCAAGCGTTAACAAGCAGTCTCTCACCAGAGATAATTACACACACACACCTAAGGCTATCCAACTTCTCCTCAGCCCAGCTTCTGTACACAAAGCAAGATGGACAGTGAGAGTTTTTGGTCATCACGCAAAGTTCACTTGAGTGGAATAGCACAAACTAACATTTTGTAATTTGACTAAGGTCGTCACAATGTCATAATTACAACCCCAAATCAGAAAAAGTTGGGATGGTATGGAAAACACAATTTTAAAAAAAGAAGGTAGTGATTTCTAAATTTACTATGACTTGTATTTCATTGCAGACAATATGAACACAAAACATTTCATGGTTTGTCTGGTCAACTTCATTTCATTTGTAAATATACATCCTTCCCTGTCATTCAGACCTGCAACACATTCCAAAAAA
>JBBPDA010000001.1:27817253-27854602 GCA_037974385.1 Arnoldichthys spilopterus | reverse complement strand
AATGTTTACCATCCAACCTGACAGAACTGGAGAGGATCTGCAAGGAGGAATGGCAGAGGATCCCCAAATCCAGGTGTTGCATCTTTCCCAAGAAGACTCATGGCTGTATTAGCTCAAAAGGGGGCTTTTTACTAAATACTGAGCAAAGGGTCTGAATACTTAGGACCATGTGATATTTGAGTTTCTCTTTTTTTAATAAATCTGCAACAATTTAAAACAGATAAATAGAAATTGAAAGCTTAGTGACAGAGAGGGTCATACTGACTAAGTTTTCCCAACAAAACATAATACAGTGTCTAATTCCACTCCAGCTAAAGCTTGTGAAACAATAACCATGTGTTCAGTGACTGTGCCTCAATTTAATCTCTGTGTGCTGCCATTATTATAAGAGGTTTCTTAACAACACTGATAGCAGCAATGCCATTTGGAGGTGCTCAAACTTGTACAGGCATATATGTAATTAGTCACACATCCAATATCACCACTTACTTTTTGTTTGATCCTCCCACATTTCATACAACACTCCCCCAAATGTATATACATGAGGAAAAGAGGAAAAGAAGTACACTGGTTTTGTACACAGAACATTGAGCCAAAAAACTCCAGGGGAGCAGTGTAGTGGGACAATACCTTGCCTAAGGGCAGCTCCATGGTAACTGAGTCAGGACTTGAACCTGCAACCTACAGTTCACAAAGGAAAGCTCCTAACCACTAGGCCGTCACTGGTCGAAATTGTTTAAGAAAGTGTGTAATTCTATATAAAGCAAGTAAAAAAATAAGAGCTTTGAATCTGGCAGTTTTCAGAAGGAAGAACTTTATCTGATTGACCTTTCGAGTTTGTGCGTTTGTGGGTGTTTTGGGAGGGAAACGGACTGCATGTAATAATGTTGCCACCAACTACACTACACTGGCCTGTTCCTTGAAAGTGGTTTTAATTTTCAAAGCAGTTCTATGAGCACAGTAAATGCCAGCCTATATCCCCACACTGGCAGTTTAATATAGAAAAATGGTGACTTACTCAAACAGATCTCTGAGGGAGCCGAGAATTCGAGGTGAGGTAGCAGAAGCAGACCTAAATCAGGTGTGAAAAAATGAAGGGAGATGAAAAGGAAAGGTTATACATACAAGACACATCCTCTCTGGGGTTGGTGACTACCATGTGATGGGGAGAACCTACATGATCACAAATAAAATGTCAGGGCAAGTTCTGTCTTTTAAAGAATCTGCAGGGAGGATAGGCTGCATCCTGATAACAAGTTCCTCAGACAGAGATACTGTCACTGCTGTCAACTCCATGCATTTATATCAAACCTTTTTTTTCCACGCCATCCAAGGGTGTTACTGCTTCCAGAGCACCACAATAACTCAACAAGACACAAGATGTTGTGCGTGACATTTTGTAAAAGATGTTCTTTGGCAAATGGCAAAAATACAACATGTAAAATATACAATAAAAATTGTTATAATAGTAGGATGTACAATAATTAATTCTTATGCCAAGCACTGTAGTTGTTACAGTTGTGGCAAATGTGGCACAGCCAATCAGATTTATGAATATTTTAATTGTCGTTTTGTCATTAAAGACTTCTAATAATTTCACACAATAAAAATATTTTTAAAAAAGATACTAGTATTAATAATAGTTTATACATTATAATTAATACATTATAACCAGCATTATTACCTGAAAAGTCGTCCATGGCTTCTCTCCACACTCTCACTCCTCAGCAAGGAAGGTGATGATGGTAATGATGTACTCAGAGGTGCTCTGAAAAAATTCAACCATAGAAATGGTAGAATATTATTTTTAAAGCACTCAGATGAGATCTGTCTGGTTGTTTGGTACAGAACATGCGGGATACAGTCAGAATTCTCATCACTTCTGTTGCCTGAAATCCAGTCTGTTAATCAAAGACTAATTAATAATAATAAGTGACTCTTTGTCATTGTGAACACACTCAAGCACCACAACGAAATGTGACCTCTGCATTTAAACCACCACACATGCACACATGGAGCAGCAGGCAGCTACCAACAGTGCCTGGGGAGCAGTGTAGTGGGATGGTACCTTGCTCAAGGGTACCTCAGTAGTGCCCGGGCCGGGATTCAAACCTGCGACCTTCAGGTCCCAAAGGAAATGTCCTAACCACTAGGCCACCACTGCCCAGAATCAACAACAAAACAAACATGAAAACCACAGGTGTGTCATGTTTGTTTTGATCAATACTGAGATCATGATTAATACCATTACTTAATGATACTGGAAACATCACATTCAATTACATTGAAAGTTAAAAATAAAAGCAAAAAACACCAATGAAATGTATGCAAATTTACAAAATGCACGTTAACCATAAATGTTCATAGTAGTGGTAGTAGTAATAACAGTAACAATAACAGTCATAATAATAATAATGTTCCAAAAAAATTGGCATTAAGAGCAAAAGCAGAACATGTCTTGAGGTTTAATTCATTCTTATCAAATATTCGAAAATTCAGTGTGATAACAGAATATTCAGCAATTTCATTATTCACTAGTTGCATGCCTCTTGTACAATGTCTGACCAAGCAACATCTGACCAATGGAATTTGTACACTACAGTCCATTTCTTAACCCTCTGAAAAGATGGTGTCAAATGGAGACAACATGGACACCTCCATACCTCACACACTCAGAGACAAAAGCTCATAGTCTGCTATTTAAGATAAGCCTTGATTGTCCTGCATGGGGAATTTGCTTCAAATGTTTCAATTACTGCCTGTCCATGCCTCAAGCTACAATACATAAAAACTGCTCATCAATAGCTAAAAGTTCCACCTTGACAGGCAACTGATAAGAAGCAGTTGTCACTCTGTACTTCCTTTTTTTTTGTTCTCAATCTGAGGCTAATGGTGATGCACTACTTGGGGTTAGGCGCTATGAATCATGGGAATTTTTGTTTGCAGTAATTTCGAAAAAAATAAATAAATACCAAAATAAATACCAAAAAACAAATATATTGTTAAATACTCTGAAACACTGTCTCATTCATTCTTTTGTAAAATTCTAAAGTTAGCACACAGCAGGAACACTTACTCATCAATGTTCAACTTCTTATTGGCAGCCGCTTCAAGCTCTTTATGAAGACCAGCCGCTCTGGCTCTGAAAAAGCAAGAGAAACCACTTTTATTGAATATACAAACCTGATTTAAGTTGAGGCATTTTGTAAAATGCAATAAAAATCTGCTATTTCTAAATTTTCTTGATCCTTTATTTAAATGTCAAAAGTAAAAGAAATAACTTTTGACTGAAAAACTTAATTGCATAAAGGTAAACAAATTTTCAATGTAATGCCTACAGTGCTATTATTAGGACAAAGACAAAATAAGACTGAAAAGGTTAGAAAATATAAAATTTTAAAATTTTGAAACATTCTACAATAAACAGATCAATTGGTAAGAAGTGGAATTGTCAAGACCACCTAAACTGAGTCATGACCAAGACCAGAGTGTATTGAGACCGAGGAAAGACCAAGACTTTGAAGGCAGGAAACCAAGTCAAGACAAAGACAGGGCGAGACCAAGACTGTACTAATGTGTGTCACATCGCATGACAAATAAGAGGTGCTTATTATAAGTGCTCCTCAAAAAGATCTGAAAGAAGCAAACAATCACAAACACAAAGTAGCTAAAATCAACTTAACCATGTTTATTTAACACTTCACTTTCTTGTCTATTTGCCAATTATTCAGCATATAAAAGCACATCTAGAACATCAGCTATCATCACTTAGGTTTCTCTGACCTTTCTTTATACTTCTTTGTAAATATGGATAAAATGATGTTGTCCCAGCCGTCATTATCTCCATTTTGCAGAATGTACACACTGCGCGTTTTCTCTTTTCCATTTCTTTACCTATAAACTCTTTGTGGTACCGGTAGCCGAATTTTATTACTGAAGAATTGGCTGACATCTAGAAGTATAGATTTTAAACTTTCCCAGCTGGAAGAGGGGTGGGTCTTCAGCAGTAAAATAATCGCTTCAAATTAGAAATTTGTCATCAAGGTCATTGGTTGCACTCAAAGCAGGAAGTTAACAAATCAGAACAAATGGACAGTCTTTATTGCTCTTGATTGGTCTCAAAATGAAATCCAGAGTCCTCTTTGTCGGAGTCTAAGAAAAGGCAGAGTAAAAATGAAGTCATTTCAAAAGGAGACCTTCAAAAACTGGTCTTGAGCCCGAGACTGATCTTGATTACTATAATACTAGCAACAGGTCAGAGGTGGGCAGTGGTGGCCTAGTGGTTAGGACGCTGCCTTTGGGACCTGAAGGTCACAGGTTCGAATCCCAGTCCAGGAACTACTGGAGTTCTCTTGAGCAACGCATCTTCCTGCTTTACTGCTTCCCAGGTGCGGTTTGCCTGCTGCTCCACGTGTGATGGATTAAATGCAGAGGTCACATTTCGTTGTGCTGCTCAAGTGTGTTCACAATAACAAATTTTTACTTCACTTTAAAAAAGGAGCATCCAGTAAAGTCTTAGATGAACTGAAAGACAATGGAAACATGCTGTGGTCAGATGAGTCCATATTTTGGGTTACTTTGGGGAAAATGGACACAGACTTCCCTGGACCAAAGATTAAATGGACCAACCAGCCTGTTATCAATAAAAAGAATAACAGCCAAAATCAGGTGCACTCGTGCCTTCGAAAAGGGTAACTTGTGCACATGTGAAGGCATCATTTATGTTGAGGCATATACTAGGATTTTAAAAAGACAAATGCTCCCATCAGGGGGATGTCTTTTCCCAGAAGTCCATGGTTACTTTAGCACAACATTGCCAGGCCTCATTCTGCACTCAACACAACAGTGTGGCTACCAGCACTCTAGATCGGTCTCCTGCTAGAAATGTATTTCACATCATGAAGAGGAGCAATCAAACAATGACAACCACAGACTTTTAAGCGTCGAAAGTCTTGTATCAAGCAAGAATGGAAAATCTTCCACTTGTTAAACTGCAACAGTAAGTCTTCTTTCTCAGTTCCCAAGTGATTAAAAAGTTTAAGGAAAAGGAAAAATAATGTAACAGAGTGGTGAACATGCCACGGTCCCTGTTTTTGAGTGTGCAGCAAGCATCAAATTGTAAATTTGTTTAAATTTACACAATACATTTCAATTGGTCAGTGAAAACACACATCTTCCTTTGTATTTTTGCCAGTTAAAGGCTCATGAGAATTAACAGTTCACATATTCTTGCTATTATTGCATTTAACAATAAAATGTAAAATGCTAATTGTTTATCATTAAAAGCAAGAGACCTGTGGTTAATTTAAAAACATCTCAATGTCATTACAATGATCCTGGTGCATACGGAGAGTTTGACAAAATTTCTTCCAAAACTGTTCAACCAAGACTAATATATAACCTTATCTATGGTTAATTCATAACCATGTCTAAAAGCATGAACATGGTCCAAAATGTGACCACAAAAAGCCACAGGACTCGTTTCTCACCTTACTCTCTTCTCGTTGCGAGAGTTCATGCGAGCAGCAGCCTGCTGCTTCAAGTGGATCATGTCCTCCAACAGTTCAGAGCCTTTTAGCTTCTCCTTGCGGTAAACTGCATCTGTGTTATGGTGGCACTCAAGCAGGGCATCATATTCACCCTTCAGCAGCTGGTTCCTCTCCTGCACTTCCGCCACGCGTGCCTGCAATCTGCCATGCTCTAACTGTACAGCTCTCAGATCATTCTGAGCCTCACTCAATCTAACAACACAAAACGATATTCACTGCAATCTTCAGTATAACATCCTCAAATATATATTAACACATATTAACAGATTTGATGATTGACCGCATAAGAAATACATGAACTAAATGTGATTTTACTGTTGTCTATATTTGAGCTTGATATATTTAAGAAAACAAACCTCTGACATAAAAATCTATATTAAATACCACACTGGTTACATTAAAAGTAACACACATTATTACAATTATAGTATCATTAAATCATGCAAATAATAAAGTTGGAGCATAGCATGTCAGCAAATAAGGCAGACAATGTGTTATAAACATTGGGTATTAATAACTAAACATGGAATAGAGCAGGCAAAACATCTACCCAAAGCCATAGTTCTGCAAGACTGCCCACGTACTGTATATTCCCACTCACCCAAATTAAGGCTTTCACTGAAACTGAAAGATGAGTCAGCTGTTGTCAAAATATGTAGTAGCCTGCATTAATTATCAGATGCAGTGTGCTCTTAAGTAAAGCCACCCTGGCCATACATATCAGTTTGTTCATTAGGGTCCAATACTCTGAACCAAGACTGAAAAGTTTATCGTTTAGTCAGTGAGAAGGTCTATAGTGAACCACAACATGGGCTCTTTTCAATTCCTTTATTCCATTGTGTAGGTATGATGTCATGATTAAGCACATGTGTGCCACTCATCTCAGGGCTCTACTCAGTTCATTGCAAAATCAAAAAGTCAAAAAGAGTTGCTCTGTTCACTAAAAGAAAGTGACACATTCCAACAAGACTTGCAAGATGCCACTTGCCACGTTCATTAAGTCAGTTCAGGCACAGTCTAAGACCCTTGATCCTGGGGAGAAATCCATGCTGAAGAAAAGATTATGAACAGCAGTGAAGAATGTGTGGAAAGCAGTTTTTTCAGATCACATAAAAGAAAAATATTACATAATCATTGATCACGATTATTTAGGTTGACTAATCATTTTTCACAGTTCTTAGATTTCACAATAATATTTAAGTCAGAAAATCTAGATGATGATCTGGGTGAGGTAATCAACAGTTGGGTTGAGATAAAGAAATGCAAATATAAAAAAAAAAAAATAAACACATACGCCAAGATGCTTAATTTTACTTGGGGCCATAACACACATTTAATGGTTATTGTTGTAGTAATTGTGCCCAATTGTGACTGAATTTCACTTAATGAACTATGTGACATCTTGCATTGTCACCTTGTGGCTTTCCTGCTTTAAATGAACAAACAAGATAAACACATTAAAAAACAGTTGCTAAACAGTATATAGCTGCAAAAAATAAATAAAATAAATAAACCAATACTATGTTGAGATCATTCATGTGAATTTATCGACAAATAATTGATTCATCCACCTAAATTTGGCCTGTAAATGTGAAGAATTATTTTTAGAATAAAGTAATGTAAAAGAAATGGCTTATGATCATAAAAATATGATTAGTAATAGGAGGATTTTCTCCCTCATATTGGATTTATACTGAATACTAAAACTCAGACATGCTTTGAAATGTTTTCCTCAAAGCCAAGAAAATTACTTCTGAAATAATTTTCAGAGTGACTTGAATATTTTTCAATATATATATTTATATCTGCTGTTTATAATACTTAAAAACAACTGAAACTGAAAGATAAAAACACTAATAATAATAAATCATACTCAGCTTTATTATTTTATCAGTTTATATATTCATTCAGCTCACTTAGTTGATCAGTTTTACTGTGAGCTAGAGTAGTTAAATTAGGACACAGGCCCCTGTGAAAACAGAATTGTTAACTCCAGCCACCTCCCCTTCCTTCTTAGATACAAACAAGCATACATGCACAGACATTGGACTAAACTGTTCTTACCATGTGAGTCATTGGTTTAGCTTGGTATATTTAGCATTACAAACAATCAGACTCACTACAGATTTAAAGTATTTTATAAGCATAAGAAATAAATCAGTAGCGACAAGATTTTATTTTTCTCTGAACTTTTAAATTCAGGACCACTCACTACACTTGCTCAAGGTGCACAGTTCTAGACAAAAACACAGGAATATAATAACTTTGGGTTATTTTTCACACTGGACTGATCACTGATACTAAAAGGGTAAGTGGTGCTGCTTGTTGTAGTATTTGTGCATATCAGTAAATTAAAACGTTCCTGAAATATGAAGCCTAGAAAACAGTCATGCACCTGCTACATTCAAGAATAAGGGCCAAGATATACTTGGCTTGTGGACACTGCTGCTATGCAAGCCATGAATTGACAACTCATGTACATACTTTAGGTAAATCTGGAGGATTCCACCAGGTGGCAGTGTGATGAATTATTGTGAGAAAACAATGTCTGCTTTTACTGTGTACTTTTTTTGTGAGTTGATGAAAGAAGGATGGTGAAGATAAACATTCTTTGCATCCTAATGCTGTTATGAATCCTAACCTGCTCTATTAGCTCTTCCTCAAAGGGTTCAGCCAAGCTGATCAATAAACAACAATGCTTTCGTCACATAACAAACTTTAAACACACTGCCACCCCAAATGTTGGTGGTACTGCAACTCGCACACATGTTAATTTCTGACAAGGTGCTAAGAGGATGTATCAAAAGAACTCTGGGAACACGTGGCAGTCATGATGTGTAAACGTATATATGTAAATATGTATCAGTAATGCTACATAATCATTTTAGCTCTACATCAGCATATAGCATACATGCATGTGAGCAATTCCTTTTGACTTCCACTATAGACAATGTTCTATTTAAAAAAGTGTATCTTTTCAGATGCCCCTGTTTAATTTGCACAGTTCAAGACAAGAATGCTGGGCAAGTTTACATATAAATTAGAAAGAAAAAGAAAGACCTAGGGCATTATGCTGTCAGCTGCTGTTTTATACAAAGCAGGTTTTTCCTTCTTTACAGGAAGGCTGATGAGGGGTCTAACTTCACACATTCTTCAACTATTTCTATATGGGGAAGCAAAACTGATGTAAAGTTATGATAAGATTATTAATGCAACATATGCTTTGCGGTATAAGTAGTTTTGCATTGCTAGATTCAAAAATTAACATATTTGGTGAATATAAATGAATATATTCGAAAGCCCTGAAAGAACAACTGTTTTCATGCAAAAGAATGTTGCAGGTTGATAAGGTGGCTTACCTGGCATGCTGCTCGTCAAGTAAAGCTTCCTTGATTTTTATCTCCTGCTGCAACTCGACTACTTGGTAAGCAAGCTAGAAAACAGGCAACAAAAAAACAACACACGAAAAAATCCTTACTGTGTTACTAAGCTTTCACTGAAACGCAGCAGCAATAACTTGTTCAGACTTGTTGGCGTTTGCTCACTGTTTGTTTTCACAGGACGTGACGGAGAGGATCTGTGGGTAAGCAAGCAGTTGACTCTACCATAGATTTTCTCAAATGCACTGGTCTATAGATGACAGTGAGGGTCAGATTCCAGGTCTAATACGTACAGGCAAAGACTAGATAAGCTTAGAATGAGCATTTGTCCCTACCTCACCAGTGGCTGTCTTCAGAGAGGACAGTGAATCTTCCGATGTGGAAAGCAGCAGAGGCCTGCATAAGTAAAGAAAGGAAAACAAAAACATGTTATAAGAAAACCACAAATATATACAGACATTGCACCACTCAGCATATTAGTGCACTTTGCAGTTTACAGTTACATACTGTCCATCAGTTTCTCTGTATTGTTTTTTTAGCTCCCTTTACCCCATTCTTCAATGGGGACCACCAATGAGCAGGTATTTTTTGGTGAAGGATCATTTTCAGCACAGAAATTAAACTACCACAGGACTGACATGTTCATGTGTGTGTGTGTGTGTGTGTGTGTGTGTGTGTGTGTGTGCTGAAAAGAATGGATAACACACAGTGGACCTGGTAGAGTTTTGAAGCACCTCTATCTGAGAACAGTCTACCAACAAAACAACACCCAACAACTCTGCTTAATTTGAAAGGCAGCTGGACATGACGGTGATCCTAACACTTTCCAAAAAAAAAGAGTGGTCCATCAACTGAAGTTCCTTGACATTTATTTGTACCCGACTTCAACACCAGGGGAAGTTAAACAAAGCAAAGGCTGAAGACAAAACAAAAGCCTCATAACTTTAGCTTACTTCAAGGTGGCATTTGTTGGAAAAATTGAGTCAACAAGGAAACCAACAGACATTCTGTTTGTATGCAGACAGGTTTGTACACATTTTGATTTTATTACCACTTGTTAAGGTAGCTAGCTCTACTGTTTCTTATCTAAGTCAATAGTTGCCACTTACAAACATTATTGTGTGTGCTCATTCATTCAGCCAGAGAATGAATGAGCCCCCACTGAAACCTTGGACAGTTACACAGACAGTTTGAACAGTCCACTACACATGTATAACAGGGCATGGCAAAACACCCTGTTTGCAGTTATGCCTGGAGTGAGGATAAGTGATGACACATGCACTTTTTTGCCATATCAGTGGCTTTAGCCAACACATAGAAAATCTGCTGCTCTGAAATGATTTTTTATAGCTTTCAGCAGACAAAACACATTTGCACAGTCAATTGCACAACATCCCCTTCCTATTTTGTGTTTACATGCATATTCACTTCACTTCAGACTAACGCTGCCACACAATAAAAAGAAAAAAGTTTTTCTGTCACTTAGTGGGGGGTCACGATAGTGCCTTCCACTTACTATGATGTCACGTGCATACCCTCTATGGCAGAGATAGGCAACAGCACAAATTGACGGTTCCCATCCTCACGCTCACTAAACCTGGTATGCTTGATTTGGGAAATTTAGATGCCCAGCCCTGCCCTACAGCCCCTCATACATCAACAGAACAGTACCATGCTAAGCCTCAACAATAACCAGAAATGATCTGAGTCTGTGTCCACTGTGTCCATTTTTTTTAATATAGTGGATTTTTCTCACTTCAGTCACTACAACATTAGTGTCAGTGCTGTGCTGTGCTGTAAGTGACCCATCTCTCAAACAGCACCTCCTCAGTGGTGATCCTGTGAGTGTTTGAGCACTAATGAATGAAGAGAGGGAGCTAATAAAGCTTACAGAGAAAATGAAAGCTATGCATGATGCACCTCAATGGTATATGGGCCTGATAAAATGGATAAATCACAAACATTCATTATATGTTGCTGCTTTAATTTTGGATAGAAGATTAACTTCCTCAAGCTAAACATTGACAAAACAAAAGTTCTACTGGTTGGCTCCAAAGATCTGACATCATAATCTTCCAGCTTCTCCATTACCACTGATGGGGTTTCCCCACAACATATGGATCACTAGGTTGGACCACCTTAGAATAATATCTTGTTACATTAATTTACATTTAAGATCCATGTGGTAAAACATGTATAAATTAAGAATATTACAGCACCAATCATCTATTAGAAAATGAGTGGATGCTTATAATCATACTGCTTAATGCTGTATGCAGAGGTGCCACTGGAGGTGGGGAGATTATTACATTTACATTTACATTTATTCATTTGGCTGACGCTTTTATCCAAAGCGACTTCCAGGACAGAGAAAAAAATCTCAAGTGTTTGCATTGCATAGAGTAACACTGAAGGTGGTGCCACAAGAAGACCAAAGCATTTTTTGCAGTTGTAGAGATAAATAACAAACGTAACTACTATAATACATACATATGCCAAGTGATTATACTACTACAGACAGCAACTACTGCAATAAATAGTACTGCAATAGATGATGGTAGGGGTAATGCTCGGTTAAAAAAATCTCAGCCTTTCATAATAACATGGGAGCCAGAAACAGGTGTTGACCAACAGGTGCTTTACCTGGTCGCGGAGAGAATCCCTTTGGTGATGAAGGTTTTCTGTGTGCACCTCTCCAGAAGGCTCACATCTGCAACAGAGAGAGGTCAGTTCAGTTTAGCCGCAGTGGAGAGGCTTCTACAGGTCACACACACGTTGATGTGCTAACACTGCAGCCTGCCTAGCAGGTAAACATGTCATAGGTTTACACGTGTCCTCACATTTATTTCACCCCTGCAGACAGATTAGTGTAAAGCGATACTTCAGTTGCTTTATGTCTGGTTTTGGCCACGAATATGCGTGAAATGAGCGCATTTGAAAAGACCGGAGGCCCACAGAAGACAATACACCTCAGTTCCTGAAAGACCGCACAGTCAGCAGTGGAACACTCAACAACAGATCCAAAGTGTTTAAAAAAAAGCCCTGTAGTAGAAGATTTAACACAGCCTACATGATCGTATCACATCTTGGAAGAGCGTCTTCTGCGCCTTATCCCGACGCTTCAGCTGCCACACGATATGGCGTTTCCAGCTCTCGGAGTGTGCAGCATCGGGACTTTTCCTGCAGGGTCGTGTCTCGGGCTCCGAAGTGGCCATGATCAGCAAAGACAGCAAAGCCTCTGCGCGTTGCAGATGATGAGTGTCTTCATGACTGCTTCTGAGCTTATTTAGCCCTTTAAAAGAGTCAGTCGAAGGCGCCGGACACAGCCCCGGTCAACACAATCAGAAAGTCGAAGCAACAAGTTACCGAGCGCGTCAACGAACCCGGACAACCAATCAGCGACTGGCATGCCAGGCGCGTCATCAACGAGGACCCGCCCCTGCCCCCGCTGGAGAGGAGCGGGCTGGCTTTACACAAGCGGAAAATGAGCGAACACACTGGTGTCCACACACATGGGGAAGTAGTCAGGATTTTTTTGGTGCCTAACCCTACTCGCAGGCACCAAATAATACTTTCCATCTTGGTCATTTGTTGTGACTCAGCAAAACGGGCCTTCTTCTCTCATAGGTTAGTGTTGCCTGCAGTGAAGGGCTGTAGGTGCTGTCCTGCTGCTGCACATTGACCCTGTCCTAAAATTACAGATTAACCCATTAAAAGCTCACTTCTTTATGAACCTGCCCGGCGTTTGCCAAGGTCAGCAGCTTTGCCAAAAAGTGTTGACTATGCCATAAGACATGGCATTTTAAGAAACACTGAAAACCTAGAGGGAAATTAGTTGGAAGTAGCTCCAGAGAACAAAAGTCCTATTCCAAAACATTAAAAAAAAACATAAATTCCCCCCGCAAGAAACCATGACACTCCACACAGTCTGTAAAGTTTTTTTAATTTTACAAAAACTGGTAAAAATAATTTATTTACACACTTTTTAAAAACAAAAGCTGATAGACAAACCCAAAGCATGAGCACGTCACATACACATACCAATGCTTGCAACTGAGGGAGACAGTGTGAAAATTAAACACATTTTGTGCAAGACAGTCATCCTCAGGGACAACAGAATACAGAACAGGTGGCTGTGACACCGGTGTTATCAAAACAAATACAGTGATAAAACAAGGCCAGGAACTAAAGAGCATTAAACATGTGACAAGTAATGAGAACTTCACTCAATGAGCATTCAACTCAAATTCTGCCAATACTGCATTTGATGAAACCATTAATTATTAAAAACCAAAAGAAGATAAAATAAAAATGAAATGAAAAATAGAAAGTAAAAAAAAAAAGGTTTGCATTAAAAAAAAAACAAACAAACAATGTATTGGTCTGAATGGCTTACCTTGAAAGTAGGTTTCTGCTTTTTACCCTGATAGCTGTTAACAAAAAATAACTGATGCACCAAGTTCTCTTTGGGGAAAGAGGTCCGTTAAAATAAGTAAAACAGTTTGCAGTAAACAGAAATCAGTTTTAGCTTTTGACAAAAAAATGATAAACAACGGCGCAAATGATCATTACTGGTAGTAACAAATCACTGTTCAGGAATAAATAATTGGTGCCAATGTTTAACTAATACTTATGCAGGAACTGAAACATTAAGAACATTTGAAATGAAATACTAAGGACAATCCAAGCAGTGAATGAGTACCGTAATTCAAGAAAAATGCATCAAGTTCTTTTTGTAAAAAATTTCAAAAGTGAAAAGGATTTTCTAAACAGGCACAAAGTTAAAAGCACTGATAGGTGTCTCAAAACCACTTGTGTGCAATAACTCAACTGCAGTCTGTTTTCTTTTCAGCCATTCGCAATAGGAGCATCTCAGAGTATCTTTCCAGCAGGGCCATGGCCCGGTCATCTCTCAGTTGCCGACTGGGGGAGTCTTCAGGAGGTGGCTGGGCTGCTTGGTGGGCATTTGAGCTGGGGTTCTGGGGGCAGAGGGAGTCCAGCTCCTGTAGAATCCCAGCGAAGGCCTCCTGCAGGATGCTCTTCATCTGTGCCTGCTGCTCAGACAACTCGCTGATGGACTGAAGCTACGAAGAGAGAAAAAAAAGCGCAAACACATATAGACCATGTGTTGGTTTTATGAACTGAAGAACTAAAATGTATGTGTAATAGATTAACACACTTTCACATCCTGCCAGTGTTCATTCTAAGAACCTAGTGGTTTTGACCAAAGCATAAGAACAGTTATTAACAACCTGCCACACAAACCAGTGGCAGATACAGAAGTAAACATGGAAACTCTGTTTAATCCACTGATCCTGTGACTGTCTTCTGTCACAGTAGATTAACAACATGAAGCAAGTTTCCAAATCTGGCTATTTCAGACGACACAAAATCAGTAGCAGGAGAGCATGGAAAAAGTTACTACTAATGGTTGAAAAAAGGTCTGCACTGAACAAATAGTTACAGTTAGTATTATGCAGTTCTGTAAAAGTTAAGGCCAAGTCATGGGGAAGGAAGAATTGCTTTGTAATAATGACTTTTTTTTGTTAACAGCAATTAGGAAGATAACAGCACAATCTAATGAGACGGCTAAACTGCTTTTGTCTTACAGCTCTAGGCAAGTGAAAGTGAAGTGAAAGTGACTATTTGTCACTGTGAACACAGCACAGTACACCGGGCACTACAACGAAATGTGACCTCTACATTTAACCCATTACACATGCGCAAGTGGAGCAGCGGGCAGCTATCAACAGCGCCCGGGAGAGCAGGACCGTACTTTGCGGGCTGAGATTTGAACCTGCAACCTTTAGTTCACAAGCACAAGGTCCTAACCACTAGCCCACCACTGCCCACTTAGCATTTTGACATTATGGTTAAAAGGTAAATCTGTGCTTTTCTTGTGGGCAGTGGTGGCCTAGTGGTTACGACACCTGAAGGTCACAGGTTCGAGTCCCGGCCCGGGCACCACTGAGGTTCCCTTGAGCAAGGTACCGTCCCACTACACTACTCCCCGGGCGCTGTGAGTAGCTGCCCACTGCTCCACTTGTGCCATGTGATGGGTTAAATGCAGGTGTCACATTTTGTTGTGGTGCTTGAGTGTGTTCACAATGACAGAGTCACTTTCACTTTCTTGTCTTTATAAAGTTATAAAAACAGCTACAATTTAAGGCTGTAATAACGAATCAATCTGTATTGATGCACTGACCAAAACAGCACACAAGCCCATGTATCAATGCAATATAAAATTGATGTGTGTTCACTCAAAATTTGTTCTCCTTCATTTTACTGTGAGTAGTGTTTTATACTGAGAAGTTGCTTTTGCTCATGACTGCACTGCTGTATTTGACCTTTACTAATATGTTTCAATTCTAATTTGTTTGCACCCGTAAGTTTAAAATATAACAGATTGTGTGAAACGTCATCATATTTCATACTAACTGCAGACCCCAGTATCAAACCTAATCGCTGCAAATCTTAAGGTATCGAAAATGATCACATCATTGGCTAAAATTATCGATGTAGGATCAAATCGTGATGAAACTAGTGATTTACACTCCTGCTACTACTGAAGTTATGCCTTCTTTTGCTTAACATCTGATTGCTGATTTGTGCCATTTGTTACTTCAAAGATGTGATGTATCAGTGGTGTAAAACATTGCCTATAAAACCAAAAACACATTTTACACTATTCATACCAGCAATTAATTTAAATAAACAACAAAATACAATAGTAACTTATTTAATCCAGATATTTATGAAAATAAAAAGAACTAATCTCTCAATTACATCCTGGCTTATCTAAACCAACTGCTGTATTAAAGTACACACATGATCATTTCAGCTTTGGCTCCAAAGAACAAGAGAGCAATAAAACTGTGACTACTAGCAGATAATTGCGAATTGTCAGATATACCAGATTATACCTGCTTTGCTATATACACCTCTTATCTTGAAAACAAAACTACTTATCATTAACTGTGTGACTCATGATGGTTTCAACAGATAATGACCATATACTGCTGACATATGCTCACTTAATTACGGCTTTTACAGCCATTACCAGACCCAAACAGAACAGACCAGATGAATGTGACAGAAAAAAGAAATGCAAACAAAAAAGTTCATCTGTTCATTTTCAGATTAGTGGATCATATATGAAAAGGAAAATGTTAGTGGAGAGATTAGTCATTACTACTTACTGCCATTTTTTGTATCTGCTTTAAATAATCTGTGTAGTGTTAAACATTTTAATTCAATTGAAATACATTAGTCTTTAAAAAGTGGGTGGAGTATAAAAATTGTCTGTCACAGCTATACACAGAAGTCATAAGAAACAAAAAAGACTGGCAGATTTAAAAAAGAGAATAAACTTACTTTACTGTAAAAGCTGGATGCTTTCTGCATGGTGTGTTGGAGCTCATTCACAATCTCCCTACACGTCTGCAGAGTCATACCCTCATCTAAAAGAAGTGGACAGACAGACACATGAAGAAATAATGCTTTAAAAGGGTGAGAATCCTCACATAGAACCTTTTAAATGTCACTTCCAATGCACTTTAAGTTCAGATTGTAGATCAACTTTAAAACGTTAACAGGTTTCTGTGTAAGCTAGCTCAAAACTCAGAGAGGAAATGTTTAATGCATGTCTGAGCATCATATCAGTAACCCCATAGTGTGTGATGTCAAAACAGAAGTCTGCATTCTAAAACCTAAGAAAATGGAAAAATAAATACAACTTTTTAATACTTATGAATGCTTTTCATTAGTAAAATGTGACCTCTGATAAATTAAAACCGTGTTTTACATTAGGAAACTATATTAAAATCACAATACCTGAGGCTACAGGGTTGGGTTCCGCTGATCTGGTCTTTGATGTGGTCGATTTTGCTGTGTTGCACGGAGATAAGGATTGTGTATTCCCAAAACTCCTCTTTGATGCTGCAAGTGGGCTGCTTTTCATTGCAGATGAGAGTCTGTTGGAGGACTTTGGTGTTAGATTCTCCTCGATATTACTGATCCGCCTTCGACTGTCCTTTCCCAAAGACCGCATCTCCGTTGGGCTCACCAAAGCCTGCCTACAAGGAAGGTCAATAAGCTTCACTTGGCTCCTGAGAGTTTTAAGTGAAGTAGGCACCATGCTGGCACAGCAAGGAGAAAACAGGTCTAAATGGAGAGCAGCCCGGGCACTGTGATTACCCGGAGCAGAGGGTGATTGTGGACACACAGGCTTGTCAGGCATGGAAGTTTCTGAGGAATGAGTGTGTGGAAGCGGAATGTTCTCCTGACACTCTACACCGAGGCTCTGGTCAGAAATCAAAGTTTTTCTGAGCACCTTACATCCACAGTGTTGTTCGTCCACTGGGCAGACATTTAGGTTCTCATCTATGGTGCTACTTTTGCCATAAGAACTGGCAACAGCAGCCAGGTCACTTTGGTCAGAGAATTTTATGTCCCCCAGTGCGGATGAGGCAACTTCACCAAAGGAGAGGCTGGCAGATCTGGTGTCGGAGAGGCTGGCAGATTTGGTGTCAGAGAGTCTGGAATTGTTTGCAGAATTCTGGGCATTTGTATGTGAAATGTCCTTCCCTGTAATATCTGAAAAAGGCAAAAACATTGAAAATGAAATAAAATAAAAGCTTTAAACAAAAAGGCAACAATATTTGATTCATAGACTTCTGGCTACATGGCAAACTCAAACATAGAAACCAGAAAAAGAAATTATGATAATAGAACAAAGATTTTAAAATCACATAGAACAGATATGCCACAAAAAAGCACCTCCATGTGAAATGATCCCGATTCCAAGCACAGTGAATTACATTATAAGAATTCCAGACAACTTGAAACTCTCGTAGACCCATACACACACCTCTAAGAATGTTTTTGAAGCGGAGGCTGAGGCGATATTTCGGATCAGAAACTGAGAAGTGTTTCTTGGTGACTGAAGAAAAGGAGTTCAGCAGACTTCAACCCAAATGTCAAGCAACATTAGATGTTGTCATAACGGTCATAAAATTCAAACATTCTGCTCTTTTAATTTTAAAAATGTAAAAATCATCTTGTGGAGTATTGCATTGACTTCCATAAAAATCTAATATAAAAATTTAGCCTTTAAGAAAAATCTGTGTATTCACACAGCTTTCAGAAACAAAAAAACGTACCACTTTTATTGCTTTTCATCTGCTCGGTTCTTGTGGGATTTGGGCCACAAGCCTGAGTGATCAGCATGGAATTGTCCTTAAAAAAAAGGAAACAGACAGACAGGTGAAGAAGACACATATGAACATGTTCATTTCAACCTCACCAGAGAGGTTTTCTTGGCTTATTTCCTGTTGATCTCTAACTTGGTAGCACCCTTTCATCACTTTTTGCTGTTTTTATTGAATATTTGACACCTTGCCTTGAGGTTAGAATGGAAGAAAGAAGATATTCCTGTTCTTATTCCCAAACATTTTTTTAGAAAGTAAAAAAGTAGCATTTTTGATGATACCAATTTGTATTATCTACCTTCATCTTTAGTGTTTAAATGAAATGAAAATGTCTCTTGCATTTCCTTAAATATATTACCTCAGTCTTCTCCAGACTGGCAGAGCTAATGCTGGACTCGTCTTGGATGCTGGGCAGAAAAGCTCCAAGCCGTGACACAGAATTGCTTCCTGTTCCTGTACCACTAGAAATGTAAAGACAAAAATAGCAGCTTTTGTTACACAGTACTTCCCTTGCGCATTTCCAAAAAAAATTTAATTAGCATAGTAATCACCATTTGCCCATTAAAAGCTATTTGCATGCCTTTCTATACTTTTTAGGGATGTATTTTGGGTGTTTGCATCACTGAAATCTGCAGGCCATTGCTTCGGACATCATATGTTCAACTGTAAAAGCATGTAAAATGCATGGTTTCTTCTAGTAAATCTAAAGTCCTGAAGAAGTGGTACAATGTTCTCTATGTAGATTCTACATGTTCTACATGTGGGATCTCTCTGTAATTCATGGGATATGACAGCAATATTGTGTTAGATTTATTGGTAAACCTAATGTGTTCAGCTATGGTTCTTCAGCTACTGGTTATTGACAGTAATTAAAAGCTAACATATTTATCCATGTCTGTGTGTTCTTTTGTGTTGTGGACTGACCGAATACGGCTCTGGAAGCGTGAGAGGAAGCGAGCAGAGAGGCTCAACCGAGGGTTGAGGAAGTTACTCTCAATGGTTGGTTGCAGAGTGCGCAGGTCTGTGTTGAATTTTTCTATTAGAAAAAAAATATGAACAGTACGGACTAAGCAAAACCTTGAATTTTACTTACTTAAACACACACTATATATATACACACACACGCACACGCACGCACGCACACATGCACACATGCACACACATGACAGAAGGAGGTAACATGAAGAGGAGGTGAAGAGGGTTACATCACTTTAATTTTTCTGTGACTGTTTTCCCATGACATCCAAAGAGTATGTCTTTTCCTTCTAAAGTCCTGACTTGGAGCTTTTAATAGCTTTAACTGACCAATATCAGAAAACACTCCCTCTCATTATTTCCTAGGCCTATATGTTAAATACGTGGCAAAATAGGTAGATTAAGCTCTACAATTCCAAATAAGGTATTACTAACTTCATTCCAGAATTTGCCTAGTTCTGCATGTGTGAATGGATCACCATAAGGAGGCATTTTTTAACGATCTGAGTGCTTAAGTATTGTAAAATACTTCATGATAGACTGCAGAACTCCGGTCAAGACCTAGAATGTGTGAGCAGAGAATTCCACTGTCACAGGGACTAGTTAAAGTTAAAAATGGTTTACAAATCAGTGTTAAATGCAAATATCATTACATCACGAAGGGGAAAGTTTTGAGTACCGTTAGCAGCCACGGCAAGAGTATCAAAGTGTTGACGCAGAAGTGTAGCAGGTTCTTCATCCTCCTCTTCCTCCACTCCAGAACTACCCATGGAACTCGCCTGACTGAGCGAGTCAGTGTCCTCTATAATATGAAAGGTTTTAGCAGAGCCATATGAGAATGTATTTTACACACAGTAAGCAGACAAAACTGTACATTGTACCAAGTTGTAATTCTGTAGGCCATTTGCCGGGTAAATCACAATATCTTTAGAAAAAACAAAGATATCACCTAAATCATACAAAAAGTCAGATCAAAATGATGCAACCTGCATATAATAAATTAATTTTAAAGCTTTTGTTGTCAATCAATAACAATATACTTTCTCATTGAGAGTGAAAGTTGGTTAGGTTGCAATATCAGCAGCTGATGCTGATTATCAATAAAAATATCATACCAGTATTTTCAAAGGAGATATATTTAATATCGGACCTTCACAAATTAGTAATAAATACTAGACTCATTATTCTAGCAGCAGTGTCAGTGTTAAGTAAGTAGTGTTGGTAACTCACGGTCATGGGCCTGGTCACTTTGTACTTGGTCACTCTCAGCTGAGCAGGCACTGTCAGGACTCAGCTCCTCTTCTTCAGGATCAATTTCGACAGCCTCGCAAAGGGCCTTCACATCAAACTCCCTAGAAAATAACAGGAATGCTAATGCAAATGAAATGAATGTAACTTGATTTGGCACTGATTCCAAGCTTAAGCTGGATCACTCTGGCACTCTGAAAAGCTTTTATAAAACCATGCGTAAAATTTAGGAAAGTCTAAAGCGGTAATGCAACTAATAGACAGATTACAGTCACAGACTTTACAACATGGCAATACTTCAATGACTATTTTTAGGCAGCTTACCCTTCTACCGTGGTGGACAATGCAGTGCTATTCGCTGGATAGATGATATAGTCATTGTTCCCTGAAGAACTGAGCCTTGGGCTGAACTGTTTATCAGCTTCCAGCAACTGTGAGTCTGTTTCTTGAAGCGCAGAACTAAACTGTTCAGACACCTACAGCAAACAGAAAAATCAGATCATACATATCACACATTAGGAGAAATGTTCACAGCTGAGCCATATGAGTATATAATTCCTACACTGTAAGCAGACAAAACTGTACACTGTACAAAGTTATTATTTTGTAGGCCATTTGCTCGTTAAATCACAATATAACAAGATATCACTTAAATCATACAAAAAGTCAGATAAAAATGATGCAACCTGCAAGTAATAAATTAATTTTAAAGCTTCTTTGTTTAATTTGTTGTGAGTCAATTACAATATACTTTCTCATTGAAAGTGAAATCCTATTCAATAAAAAAAACTTACCACTGTACACTAATGTAACATAACAGTCCTCAACAAACCCTCTCAATGTCTTCCTCTTCTTCTACGTCACCCTCTTCCTCTTCATCTAGGAGACTATCTAGGCTCTGAGGATGGAAGTCCACATCTTCATGTCCTTCCTTCTCTTCTTCACAGTCTTCCTCATCCTCCTCTGCTCTGCTGGGAGTGTGAGAGAGGGGCAGTTGGAGGCTTCTGGTTTCCAACACTGAACGAATAGCCAGTGGGTCAGCATGTACAGCCCAGCGCCCTTGTGGTTGGTACTGAGTGACACTAGGACCAGTGGGATTTGCATTGCTACTAACTCCAGCACCCTGCATACACAACACACAGGAATAGTTATTAGCGTTTAGCACCCTGTAAGTATATTAATGTGGGATAATTTAGCTGGTTTGACTGAATATGTAAATGTTGTTAAAAGGCACCAGCTTTATGGTTGACCCGACAACCCCTCACACAAACGTTCTCCATCTAGAAGAATGTACCATAGCATTCAAGCCTTCACTACCAGACCAACATACACACAAACACACACACACTTAACTAGTACTTATCTTTATATTTATTACTGATATTTAACATTATGGTGCTACATTCTTCCTACTCCCTGTCAATGTTCACATCTGCTCTTCTCTGTAACATTATTGCATCATTACACAGCCTGCTACTTTGCACCTGGTAAAACCATAACTCCGCTCTGGTCTCTGCTGCATTGTCTGTGTTTGTACCTGTCCGTCTTTGCACTGTCCTGCAATGTTTGCACACAATACACTTTATGTTGTCATTTGTGTAGTATTTGTGGTCCTGTTTCATGCAGCACTGTTGTCCTGGAGGAACGTGGTGTACTGCATGAACTGTATATAGTTGGAATGACAACAATATGATACACTTGAAATGGGTCATTTTCCAGCTTCGTCTCCATATGAAGTCTGTATGAAGTCAAATCAAGTAGGCTTTTATTAAATCAAATTTAGCTGTCCCAAATAAATTGAGTATTTTAGCCCATCTAAGTTTTATTAATATGGCATAATACAAGGTAGCCAATAAGAACAGATATTATTTACATAGAGCAGTCTTAAAGACATAATACAGAATATGGTCTGTTTAAAAAATGAAATGTAATTTAAAAAAAGGTTTATTTTTGGTAAATAAAACAGAAGAAGTGTGCATCAATAAAAATGTTAAAAAAACAGGAGGACACAATGTTATTAATGCAAAGGAATGCTTTTCTGAAGCACCAGAAGCTACCGGAGTGCTAAGTGTGCCCCTTGTGGACAAATTCCAGTCTAACAACTAAGTTGTTACCTGATTGTGTTTGTCCACTGTCAATTATTTGACTGTTCGATCATAGCACAAACACTAGACTTTTTCCCCCTTAATCATTTACACTAGTTTTTGTACTAGTTTGCCTGCAATCATTTTCGGAACATATATTCATTCATTCAGCAAGCGCAGATTACCACAAATCTGCAGTCAATATTAAACTGTGTGGTTTTACACAGTTAAAAAGAGGATAACACTAGTTCATTTGAAAGGGATCAATCACACCGTTTAAGGTACATACCAATCTGCGGGCCCACATGGGCAGTCGCCCATTAGTCTGTGGCATCATGAGATCCAGACTCTCTAAAACAAAGCAAATGAATAAATCAAAGTTAGTCTAACTCCTTTCAATTAATACATTTAAAATGGAAAAATAGATCTTAAAAGGTATAAAGAGATTATATTTAAAGCTTTAGTGGATTCTCAGATATAAAAATGGCTTTGTATCAACCGGATATGAATTTATGCATGCCTCATGTGTTAATATTACTAAAACTTAGGGAAATGAAAAAAAATTGATGAAAAGAAAAAAGAAGAACTCACCTATAGTGGTGTCCACTCTAGCTGGGGTCTGGGGTATATCCTCCATTATGCTGTCTGCTTCTCCATCTTCTGTCGGTGTAAGCCCGCCTCGAGGTACAGCAATGTAAGTCTCTCTCCTTTTAGCAAAACAACATATCTGAGCAACCGTTTATCTCTAATTTGCAGCTCTCTTAAATGTTAATCAAATTAACCTAATCTACATAGAGACAAGCCCTCGAATAGCTTTGTTATATGCTGAAAGTTTAAGTTACAAACAATGAGTTATGCAATAGGAGTAGTTTCTGAAAACCTGAGTTCTGAAACATGGGTTCAGTAAAGAATTTAAGAGACAAAGAACAATTTTGGGGGCAAAAGGGCTTGTGAAAATAGGGTTGCTGGTTCAATCCCTGGGACTGGCAGGAAAAATGTAGGAATATTGAATGAGTAAACAGCGCCCTCCCTCCCCTACATCCACGGCTGAGGTGCCCATGGGCAAGGAACCATATCCCCTTATAGCCTGATATGTACACTGGTGTCCTGGATGTGTTAAATGCAGAGGACAGATTCACAGTGTGTGAGGAGAATATAATCCAAATTTTAAAAAGAGGAACAATTTCAGAAAGCTGTAGCAAGTAAGATGACAGTGAGGTTTGTATTTCTTCTTGTCATTTTACTAATACAGTTCACCAAAGGTAAAAGCACATCACTGCATGGTAGCAGGGGGGCAAACTGGTTTGCCTTAGCATTGGGGCATTATTAATGTGTATAATTACAGATAACTTTGCAAGCTTAATGCAGTGTAAAGGTTTAGAGATACTTCTGTTAATAGGTAGCCTTCATTTACGAAAGCCCCCAACTTTCTCTATTTTTGAGCATCTACAAAAGCTGCTGAGAATGTTTTAGTTGTACCTGATAGCTTGCTCTTTGGAGGTGACTCTACTCAGGTTCCTCTGTCCTGCTTTCAGTCTCCTCTCCGCTAGTTTTTTCCTCATGGAGTTAGTCATTTGAGAGCACAGCCGCCACACAAACACACAGCTAACACACAAACACATAATATGAGCACTGACACTACATTAAATAAACAAATTCACGAGCATCATCAGATCATTGACAAAGAAAGAAAGGAAAAAAGAATTAATGCTCAGAAAGACCACTGGCAACAGTTGCTTGATTCTCATTAACGCAACCAAATACCATTCAACACCAGCAAAAACAAAATATCCAACATAGCTTTGTAAGTTGCTATAAGTAATAATAAATTTCACAAACAAGACCAGCATAACATTTTAAATCAGTAGGAACATGAAACATTTTTCAGCAGAGCAAATCTCCAGTCTGTAAATCACATTACATGAAATGTAAACACAACCAATTTTACAAGCAGAGATAGAGATGTACAGGTGCATACCTGTCACCACAAACCGTGATGAGGTGTCTGCAGTCTGGACTGAACTTCATACCAGTCACAATTTCTACAGAAATAAAAACAAACAAGTAAGCAAATAGAAGCAAAACTTGTGAAAAACAAAAATGGAAGTTGGGTGAATAAGGCACAGAAGAGAAAGTCACCAGAGTGGCCAAATAATGTTGCAACACATTCCCCAGACTCATAATCAAAAATACAGATGCTTTTGTCTGAGCAGCTGGTGGCCAAGAACATGCCAGAAGGATCCAGTTGAACCTAAAAGAAAGTAATACAACTATTACTACCAAATAAATTATAAACTATGCAATACATACAGTTTAAGTGATTTTAGAAGCCATTTGTGAATAACTTTGGGTGTACTGTTTAAAACAGATCTGACTAAAGCGTGAATATTTTAGTTTGTAGGACATTGATGTAATATATATTTTATTGTACTTTTTATATTGTAGTTTTAGAGCAAATCATCCAACAAGTATTTTAATTTCAAGTCCATGATTAATGGATTATTACTTATGAGGCAGCCATTTAGTCGGTTAGATTTTGTGACCAGATTTTTGAAACAGAACTAGGCGTTTTGTAATATTTTAATAAACTCATACTGATTTTTTGAAGATTTGATTTCATTATTTAAAATTTCCTGATTCTACAGAATTCAGTCCTGGCCTTAAAATTAAATGTCATATAGATATTTACCTTGTGTACCTTTTCTCACCAAGCCCATTGTCTAAAAATCACCTATGCCTCCCTCCGCTCACAAACATACACACCTTGAGCAGGGTGCCATCGTCAGTCACAGAACCCTTAAAACATTTCTTCATCTTGCCACTCTTCACATTGTACACCCTGAAAAATACAGGCAAATAGGAAATAACTTTAATTATTGATTTCATATGCTAAAAAAAAAAATGCACTGATGCATTTTTGGCTTAATGTGGTGGCACAACTGATCTCAAAGTACTGTGGCTGATCCTGTGTTATAATCATATTGGATAATTGCACACAGCTGTGTATATTCAGTGTGTTTTTTTTCCCAAAGAAAATTCGGAATAGTACAAAAACAACTGAACAAAAACTGTGGTTGTGATTTTATAAGCTGAATTATTTTCTGTAGAATTAGAGACTTACAAGTCTAACAAAAACATACATTACCTAATGTTACGGTCTTGGCAAGCAATGGCAGTGTGTGTGTTTGTGGCATCGAGGTCCATGTCATACAGTGTACTTTTCTCAACAATGTGATGGGACCTTGAGAAAGCCAGGCCCTCAGAGGACTGCAATTAAACACAAAACTATTAATTTCACAAATAATAACAGCATAAGATATTAGCATTATATAAAAAGGACATTATCTATTAAAATCTTCACTACAAAAAGTTGGATGTACAAACCTTTTCAGCAGAGCGAAAGTATATACTCTTGTCAGCACCACAGCTTACCATGCACAGCTTTGAACCCACACCTATGACAAGAAAGACATTATTAATGTGGACAGACATAGACAGACAGACAGACAGACAGACAGACAGATAACATAGATAGATAACATAGATAGATAACATAGATAGATAACATAGATAGATTACATAGATAGATAACATAGATAGATTACATAGATAGAATAGATAGATAGATTAGATAGATAGAATAGATAGATAGAATTGATAGATAGAATAGATAGAGGAACAAATGAATATTTGAAGTATTCTCCAACTGACTGGTAAACTTCATTGCAGTGACGGATGCTGAATGGTCGTAGACAGTCTGTACAAGACCATAGTTATTCTCCATGTTAAAAATGTGGATGAGTCGATCACGACTGGCTGAGGCCAACAGATGCAAACCTGGAAAAGAGTCAGGCTTTCTGAGAAAAACACATGACTAAAACATGTAGAAAGAGATGGTACTCAAGACCTATTGCGTTACATCTACCATTCTGAATCATTAAGAAGGTTTTATATGTTTACTACTCTGCAGCATAAAAAGATGGCATAAAGGAGTGAAGTAGTAAAAAACTGGCACCCCAGAAATGTTTATCAGGGCAAGATCTGTCCTTTGTCAAAAACATTGCTTCAACATGATGTGCAAGTATTGCACTAAACACATTAAATTAAATTAAGAAAAAACATCACTAAGTATCACCAAGTGGAGAGAAGATAAAGCTAATGCTCATATTTATCTAAATATGTAAAATGCAATGCTGATTTTATTTATAATCATTCAACCACACGTGGGACTTCTGCATTCTGAAAAAGTGATAGATATGAATTTAAAAAGTATTTTAGACTTTCTTCAAAAATATTTAAAGAATCAAATGAAATCAAATTCATGCTTTCTGTACACAAAATGTAATACCTTACCAGTTTCAGCAGGGGAGAAGGCCAGGCACAAGACCTCAGAATCATGAGCCTCAATCTTCTGGACCTCATCCATGAACTTAAGTCCAAAAATACTAAACAGAAATGAAAACATGAAATAAAGAAAGAAAAAGAAAAAGAAAATTAAAGAAAGAAAAAAAGGCAGAAAAAGAAGAGAACTTCCAAAAGAATTCTGTCTAAAGCTCTGCCCTAGCATAATGAAAAAAACTCTACAGACTGTATTGAGAAATCAAGAGGCTGGCACAAATGTTCAAAGGTTTTAGGAGTGTATTACCAAAGCACAGCACATTTATGCTTAGCCCAATGGATTTGGATCAAGTATAATAGAGAAATTAGAAATTAAGCCAAGCATTAGTTTTGGCCCACAGTAAAACAGGACTTGAAAGTGACAAATAAGACAGCTTGTGGGTATGTGTGCGTGTGTGTGTGTATGTATGTGTGCACACGCATGTGACTCTCACCGCAAGTTCCCATTGCGATCTCCAGCAGCCAGTTGCTGGCCATCTGGACTAATTCCCAGCACTCGAATTCCAAATTTGCCATCCAGACTACCTTCTCCTCTCTCTGCAACAGCCTTTAGGTGCTGAGTGTCCTCATCCACATACACAATCTTCACCAAGTCCTTTAATACATACATGCACCAGTGACAACATTTTCCCAATAGGGAGGTTACCATTCAGATACTCGACAAAAAAAGAACAAAGACAATAGATCTTCATAACAAATCTTAAGATCGGCAATGAACTTACACGACTGTAGAGGTTGTGGTGAAGGTCAGTGTTTTGATTGGGGCTCTGTTGAAAATCACTGTTCCAAAGGCGTATGGTGTTATCAGATGAACAGGTAAGGAATGAACCAGGCAGGAGAGCTGCAGCTAAATCCTCTAGCTCTGGGTAGGTCTGAAGGGTGTGTATATGTGTGGAAGAGTGTTTATCAAAACATTGCTTGAAACATCTTTGAAAATATATAACTCAACAGCATGCGGAGTAAAACCTGCAGTGAATGCATAAGCAGAGCAAACTAAACAAAGTTTTGTACATTTTTTACAGCATATGAAATACAAACACACATCTCGAAACATACCTCAACACTCCAGACACAGCCACTGTGGTAGAGTGCGGAGTAGACCTTCCCCATATTGTTGATGTCATGTACATCCCACACATACACACTATGGTCATTATATACACATGTCAAGTGGCCGGTCACAGGGTCCTGTGTAAGGGCCAGAGTATCTGGATACTCAGCGTCAGGCAATGCATTGAACAGATGCCTATATGAGAACAATTGGAATAGAACAGTGTTAAAAAAATATTTCATGAAAAAATATCGGTCTCATCTTTATCAAGCAGAGGTCAGAAACAGTAAAGTAAACACTCAGAAAATGTATCTGTGACTTCAAGGGAATAATGGATATACAGTTAAGATCTTGTGGGAAAACTAATCTGTACTTCTAGACATAGGCAAACACACCTAAAAATGTCCCAATAATAATTTTTCCAAATTTGGTCAAATTGCATTTCTTTTGGTCATATTTAAGCATGGCTGATGGCATCTCCATTAAGGTGTCAGAGATATAATTAGCTTTAAAAGATGATTCCTGGATCACCAAAGCTTAATTTGCTGAGCAGGAACAGTCAGGTAGAGTGGGAAAACAAGTTTAGAATAAAAATAAATACACAAAATGTGCAAACCACCTTAGCACGTTTAACTGTTTAGAATACCTCTCTCAGTCACTGTGACTCTCATGGGGCCGGATTCCTGAATGTCTTGGCAAGTCAAGGGGAGTTTATTTATATAGCACATTATCATACACAGAGGTCATTTAATGTGCTTTACAGAGATAATATAACCATAAAAAGTAAGCAATAAAATAAGAAATAAAATCAGAATACAGGAAAGAAGAGGGGAAAAGTGCTGATAAAAGTAAAGTAAGACTTAAGGCTCAGGCTTGTGCTCAGGTTTCCGCTTGGAGGCAGAGCAGTCCATTTCACTCCCCCAACATTGTTTCCTCAACAAATCTTTTTTCTCATTCTCGTTTTCTTTGTTTTGAGGGACGGCCCTTTCTTTTACATGCGGTCGTCATCACCGTGTTCAGTTTATATTCTTCCCTTAACCTTGGTTAACGGCTACAGGCTAATCTCTGAAGGATTAACTGAAAATAATGGGCCACCCCATCCCTAAATGCAATGCTTATAATACAAACACAAAACATCCTTATCTACGCGCTCATGCCCATATTTACTTTTCACATGTATCACTTTTGTTGACATACAATTGGTTTGCGCACAGGTTTGTGCTTGGAGACCGTAGTCATTTTGTTTCCCTCAGGCTTGTTTCCTCAACTAGTCTTTTCTCTCCTGCTTGTTTCTTCAGCAAATGTTTTTTCTCTCTATCTTTCATGTGACGTCCCTTTATTTAACACGCAGTCGTCATCGCTGTGTCCAGGTTATATTCTCACCCTAACCTCTACAGAAGGACTTTGAGTAAACTGACGTACGCATGGTGCTTCGCTACTACTCCAAAGTGTTCTAAATCTAACCATTGCGCCAAAGCTCTTACCCAGCCTGCATGCCCTGCGAAACATTCACTCCCAAACAATGGGGCCGGTGCAGAGTGGTGACGTAGTGCAAGTTTTGCGGGCTAAACACTCGCACTACACCATCCGCACAGCCACAGAAAACCAAAGCTTCACTCACAGACAGACACTGTGCTGTGGATGTCTGCAAAACACAAAGAAATGAACATCAACAAGATGTTTTGCAATGCGGTCTGTCTCTACATGCCATATGTACATGTATCACACAATTTCAATTAAGTAAGGAAACCCTATAGCAACTACAGTATATATTGTAATATTGGCTGCTCTGTAATCGCTAAAGGTTGCAATACGCTACTTGGCTCTGGAGCAAATACCAGAAGCTGGCACTGTGTGTACCATCATAATGATCAATCTCAAATGCTCCTGATCAGTGATCTGTGACATTTTATTACCAGCAATAAAACAGAACAATGTCATATGGCTATAAACTGGCAGAACTTAAAGAGCTGCAAACTCAAGAGAAAGTTATAGCTGACACAATAGCTAACAAATACCTAAGCACATGAGATCTTGTAGAAGAAACATGCCTTGCTTTTGGTTGACTGTGGTGCTAAAGCAATCAATGAGAAGAATTATTATAACTGATCATGGCTGATCTTTCTCTGAACTATGTGACTTACTTTGAGGTCAACCCACAAATCCAGCTGCCTGTTGCTGTTAAACTGGCACAGCAGACCTGTGCGGGTGATGCAATAGGTGCTGCTCGCCATGGTGCCACGGCCACATGCTAAGTCACAGAATTCGCTGTTTTGATGTTCTCCTAGCAACCCTGATCGACCAATCAGAGGCACGGTGCTGTTCACCTGAAATGGTAGAGCAGTGTCACTCACAGCACAGACACTTCAGAAAGCATCAATATACAATACATTTGGTACTACTGCAATACATACCAGATTCCTTGTGTAGGTTTAATGGCAATATAGCAGAGAGAAAATAGAAAATCTTATACCACATCCTGCACATCAAAGAAACATGAAACAAATCTCTTTTTTTTCAATCTGATAAATGCTAAGTGGTTTATGTGATGGAAGACCAGTGATTTTAACAGTAGGGAGAGCAAATGAAAATGAACCTTTTGACAAACTTATGCATATTTCTATCAATAAAATATTAATACATCTATATTGTGAAATAATAACATTCAATAATGTGTGCTGAAATTTTTACAAAGCTGCCTTTCACACACATTCAGAGTAGATGTGGGAGAAGCAGACTCAATTCCAGTGTCTACAATTAAGGAGGGGTTAATGCCAATTTAAATTACTTCAGATAACAAATAATTAGCTTAATTAGAAAATAAAAGAGCAGTAAATTAAATGTTTTGAAGACTTTCAGGATCTTTGTTTTACCCTTCTCTCCTTGGAGGCATCCAAGTACCAGAATTTTACATGTCTGTTTCCTGCAGTGACAAAGTAGCTGCTGTCCTCAGAGAAGGAGACAGCCAGCACTCTACTAGACACTTTGTTTGATGCAATAACAGTCCCTCTCTGAAAATAAAGAGAAACAGAAATCATTTTTAAAAATCCCAGTGATTAAATTCATGTGTCTGCTGCAAAGTTAGACAAACAAAAAAATAAGCAAGGACTCCTACCCTAGAGAAGAAATAATGAAATAAATCACGCAAAACTGTTACACATCACTGAAAGAAACCACTTCTGAAAAGGAAAAGTGTTCTAGTAACAGTGTGCAAATTGGCTAAGCAATTAGATTCCCCACTGCCAGCTTTACAAAAGAATCATCTGCCTGAGCATGCTACCCTATTTCAGAAAGAATTATTAAGAAAGGATTTCTATAGGTGTGTGAAAGAATTTAATGTTCTGATGATTTATTACATCTCCGAACTTACCTTCCACTCCCAAACACTGACAGTTCTGTCATGCTGGAATCCTACAGACACAATGTAGCTCCCGTTTGTAGAAAAAGCAACACAGGCCACTCCATACTTGTGACACTGGACCTCCGCCACCTGAGTACGCTCCATCACGTCCCAAACCCTCACACATGGCATATGCCCACTCTATCAAGACACAGATGCACATGAAACAAAAGCAAAAACACCCAAATAGAAATGCACCTGAAGATTATTCACTTTTAAAGTAATGAGCAAAATTTGGCCTTTACATACTGCCTAATGTTGACAGGCATCATGTGTACGATGGTAAACAGAAGTCAAAGCATTACTGGAGGCATATATAGTTAAAAATTGTCAAACTATTGTTAAGATTAAAAAGGCCTCAATGTCAAGCAAAATTTAGATCAGAAAACATCACAGTCATTATAAAAGAAGAGGAAAGTGGTTGAAAAGAAATTTGCAAATTTGTTATATAACCATGTATGTCTGTTCCATGAAGACGCCATGGCTAATGTCATATGAAAGATCGTGTCCTTTGATATAACGGTGTCATTACCATTACTGGCCCTTGTAATGAAAAATGCTAAAATGTTTGATGAAATGTATTTTTACTTTTAATAATTAGTATTATTAAAAAATATTAATTAAGTCCTGCCCATCAGCAAAATACACTCAACTGCCTTGTTTATAAAAGTGATAGCAGGGAATGCTGCCCCTTTTATGTTATGGACATTTGCACATGCATAGTAACCAGAACAACATAAAAGTAATGTTGCCTTATTAACTATTTTTGCCATTGTGACCAGATTTTACTAGCAAATCAATAATGTATGCTGCATGAAAAAAGTTCTCATAAACTGCATCACACTCACTCAGCAGATTCTTAAATGTAGAAGCTTAAATGTACATCAGAATTCAGTAAAATGCAGTTACAAACCCGATGTCAGCAATTATTAATAGCTCAAATGACACAAAGCACTTAACCCTTCGATAGCTCAGTAAAAACATCAAGTACAACAATTTTTTTTGGAATGCATGTATAATGAGAATGAGTATAAGAATACACACATCCTTCGGTCTTGGACTTCTAGACACTATGAATGGGTCGCACACACGAACATCACAAATATATACACACTTCACCCTGAGCCCAGCTCTCTCACACCAGCACCCTGATAAAGACCCCTTTCCACACAAACACTTTTGTTAAAACTTGGAAAAAGGCAGGTGAAACTTTAGATAAAGCACTGAAATAGCAGCATCGAACAAAAGAGCTTAATGAATACATCTACACACACATGAGATCAGCATTGTACTCCAACACAGTTAATAAAAACTACCAGAAGACTAACAAAGGCTTTTTTTTGTTTTTCCAGCCACTTACCTCACCAGTGACCAAATATTTTCCATTGTGGGAGAATGCCAAGGCACTGAAGGTTTTTCTGTGTAATAAATAGAGGAAAGCTGAGGTTATCCTGTTTCATGGAGTCTTTCACGAAGAGCAAAAGCAATAAATTGAGAGTCAAGCTCATGAGAACTATTTCACTGCACAAAAGTTACAAGCTTATGTACCTTGATGTATTGAAGATGTGGCTTTGCTTGTTATTTTTTGGATTGAGGATGACAATAACACATCTGAGAGAGAAAAAAACGACTAGTTATTAAGAAAAGGCCACACTATAATCATTAAACATGCTTGTAAACTCATGACAGCATAATCATACCCTGCAGGATATGCAACAGACCCCGTATTGGGGTCACAGGCCAAGCCACTGCTGCTGGAAGTGGTGATACCCAAGACTTTCTCTAGAACAACCTGCAATGACAAAACACTCTTAGCAAAATAGCGACTTTGGGATCTTACAGAAAAGAGCAACCAGCTGGATAAAAAAGTTAAAAGGGTCTTTCTTTATTAAGTGGCAATAATAGCATTAACTATGAGTGGGAACAAACACAGAGGCAACGATATGATTTTTTTCAATGATATTTGTGGACTGGTATGATGTTCTTGTGATTCTGTGAATTAAATGCAGACCTCAAATTGCAAAAACTAGTAGTGTAATCTAACTGCCACATTTGTACTTTGTTCATTTTGGAAAGATTACAGTTGATTAGACAGATCCTCATCTGCACTACTGACCAAACCCAGATTAGTATGCTGAGCTGGAGGTTGTATCCTATGATGCGTTTGCAAATTGGTAGTATTACAAGCCTTATAAACATTCTTGTTTTCTGCACAGGCAGCATAAACCACTGTTGACATTCAGCGGTTCTCCATAGGTTTTTCTTTTGGTTGGTTCCATTTGCAATACTACAGAATTCTTTGGCAGACTATACATCGAAGGTAAAACAGAGGGGTAGCCATTAAAAAAAAAAAGGCTATAGATGGGTTTCAAAAAGAGCTTTTCAGTCCAAAAAGATGAATGCACCGACCTAATCTTAGTTTACAGTATTCTTCTTTTATAAGTAGCCTTACTTTGCTAGTTCTATTGTACATCATTCAGTATAATACGCAAGTGAGTCTGTGATGGTTTTGTCCTGAAACCAGTTTTGGTTAAATGGCACATTATACATTGCCTGGTGTCAAAAATACAATTTACTGGACCATTAACATCATTTCATCCAAAAGCAGCAAAGAAGGGACTAACAGACTCAAACTTAGGATCTAAGATGATGTCAGTCACATAGAAAATACAGCTTCTCATGTGGTTGAAAAAAATCAAAGCTGAAGAATTCTCAACTAGGCTTAGCAGCCTTACATTTCACTGGTTATATGGGTAAGTATGGAAATAAGCAAATATACTTTGGGGGGGGCTATTTCTTTTACCAACTGATGTTTTGTAGCAGGATTTCTGCAGGTTTCAAGAAGTCAAATTTAAGACTTTAAAGAAAATCCAAGAGTCTTACACTTAATAACAAATTAGATTTATTCACATTTACCAAACTGTTTCTTCACACTGGTGGGCAGTAATGGTTAGAACCTTGCCCTCATGAACAGAAGGCCACATGTTCAAGTCTCGACCCAGGTACAGCCATTGAGCAAGGTACCACATATGGAGCAGTGGGCAGCTATCAACGGCACATGGGGAACAGTACCTTGGCCAAAGGAACCTAAGTGGTACCCAGGTGATGTCATTGTGAAACTAATGCTACTTTTACATTTAAGACCAAAACATAAGCCATTTGAGACCTAGTGAATAAAGTGTTTTTAAGACTTCTTAAGGTCTTAAATTTAACATTTTAAGACTTTAAGACTCTGCAGAAACCCTGTGTAGTATTAAAATTGTGAAATGTATAAATGCAATAAAGCCTTCAATATTCTTCCATTCTCAAATCTAGGTGCAGAGTTATACTATATATAACTGAGGTCCTGTACCTTTTTCAATGTTTTGTTTTATAAATAAACAAAATAAATACAAAGAAAGTACTAAAGGAAAACTGTACTTATATTTTATAGTATTTTTTTATTTATCACAATTGGGGCCTTTTTTTATCCATTCCAACAAATAAAACCTCAAACTTTATTGGGGTAAATATTGTGTAGTATTGAAAGTGACTATTTGTCATTGTGAACACACTCAAGCACCACAAGAAAATGTGACCTCTGCATTTAACCCATCACACGTGCTCACATGGAGCAGTGGGCAGCTATCAACAGCGTCCGGGGAGCAGTGCAGTGGGACGGTACCTTGCTCAAGGGTACCTCAGTAGTGCCCAGGTCTGAACTCGAACCTGCGACCTTCAGGTCTCAAAGGCAGGGTCCTAACACAAAGGCCACCACTGCCCAGTACATATATGTCTTTAGATATGGCAGTGTGTTTTGGAAGGCTGGTACAGTAGAATTTTTTTGTTACAGGCACACTGGTGAACCTTTTCGGTATGAGCACATTCATGTGCTGCTTCTAGATTGTTATATTATTTTCCATATATTACATGTTCCCACTGCTGATTTTACACACGTAACCAATAAAACTAATCTGAACTGAACCGTTGGGGTGACAGGCCACGGGTATAGAGCTGCTCTTGTTACTTTGCCCAAAATAATTTGGGTTTGTTGGATCATGTGACTGATCATTAAAGATCAGCTCAGGATGCTCACACAAGTAAAAAAAAAGTTTGTCTACTGCGATTTCCTGCATCGTCAGGTACAGCGTTACGATGAGCCAGCGCTGCGTCGTGTAGTCCAGGTTAACCGAGGAACCGCTCTGATTTCCAGGGGCAAGTTTATAAACGCTCCCTCCAGCCAAACAACCGTCGGTGGTCCAGTAAGGTCTTCCCGACAGACACTCCCCTTCGTCGGTCAGCAAACTGCGACCTGAGCGCTGCCTCGGCCACGGAGGGCGGACCAATGCAGCGCCCACACCCTTCTCCAAACTTCTGCATACAACAGTTCACTAAATAAACGCGAGGGAAACGCACGTACCCGGTTGTGAACATCCCTCTTGCTGCTCTGGCGACTGCTCCGTCGCACGTTCGTGGTCGCGCCGCTGTGGGTGGTTTTCTTCACGCGAGAGGAAAAAGTGGAGTTTATTCCTTCCGCCATGACGAACGCACAACAACAACAAAAAACCCCGAACCGTTTTGAGCCAGAGCTTCTCAGTCAAAACACTGTAAGAATAAGTTTAGTTGGCAAAGCAGAAGTTTAGGCTCGCTTCTCGCGAACAGAAAGCTCTTCTCCGCACCTTCGTGGCGATACCAACTTAATCAGAAAGTTTGCGGTGAAAGCACGACATTAAAACACTTAACAGTGTGCTACTGGAATTCTGACAAGATGATAAAACACAGCGTTGCCTATTTTTAACGCTAACTACAGTAAAGTCGGGAAAGTTCTGCCAGAATTCTGACTTTGAAACGACACGTTCGGGCGCAGACACCGTTACTGATTGAAAAAAATAGAAAAGCAAAGCGGAGCAGCGTTATTTGATATGGCGGTACGCAGTTTTAAACGCAGACCTTGTTCCCATCCAATTAAAAAACAAAAGCCTGCGCTCACTTCCCCTACTCCCTTCGTATGGCTTGATCCATAATGCGGGGGTGTGCTGCAAATATAATATATGCAACTGCGATTGGCGGCAGCGTAATTACATCAATATATGAAATATGTGCAATAATTAATTAAATGTTTCACCCGAAAATATAAAGTGTAAGAAAACATCTAATATCGAAAGAAGTAATATAATCTACAAAGGGTGGAAATCCGTAACATGGACTTTCCCAATTAGAAGTGTCTAGGGGAAGTGAATGAGGTTTGGCCGCGTTTCTGTTATTGCTGTTCTTCTTCTACTACTGCACCAAGTGAACGGTCCGTCGTCGCCGCCTACTGGACAGCGTAAGGAAATGCGGAAACGTGAAATAAGTTTGATCCTGAATGTGTGGAGGGTGAGGAGTGACAATATTAAATGAATGTGTCATTAAATAATAAAATATAAAATAAATTATAAACTAATTAAACATGTAAAAAAAATATATAGCATTTAAATCACAATGACGTATCTGTATTTATTTCATGGTCGCTGTTTGAAACAATGGAATCTGTTAAAGTCGCTGGTCGGATTCAGTGGGCGGTTCTGACATTGAGCCATTAAAGTCGATTGCTTTGGCCTGTTTCCTCCTAATATAGTAGCTTCAACTTCACGAACAGGACAGGAGGTAGAACCAAGAGCAGGGTGGACGGCAGCGCACTTCTCCAGCATCATGTTTTTGTGGCTTACCGACCTGTGAAAATGCAGAACTGTGTCTGAGAGAACTGCGCTGCCGAACGCCCCGGTCTCCGTTCTCTCCTGACCTCTCACTACATCGCAGGAAACATGTTTAACTTCTGCAACCGGAGCCGCTACGTTTGGGGGACAGGGTCAAGTGTAGGCTAAAGCAATCGACTTCAATCGATCAGTGTCAGAACCACCCACTGAGTCTGAGCAGTGACTAATAGTCAGTTACTTCAAGGTTCATGAAAAACAGTGACCGTCTATATATATATATATATATCTGGCCTGACACTGACATCTCTCTCTCTCTCTCTCTCTCTCTCTCTCTCTCTCTCTCTCTCTCTCTCTCTCTCACACACACACACACACACTTT
>JBBPDA010000001.1:27801699-27812045 GCA_037974385.1 Arnoldichthys spilopterus | reverse complement strand
CTCTCTCTCTCTCTCTCTCTCTCTCTCTCTCTCTCTCTCTCTCTCTCACACACACACACACACACACACACACACAATGAAACATAAATACAAGGAAACTTTATTTTTGTCAACACAAGTAAACAATTCAACCTCTAAAAGCACCTACAGGTAAAGGTCATAAACAAAATCACAAAGAAAAGTAGCTTTTTCAAACATTTATTCAATAAAAAATATAACTTCATGTAATTTTAATTTCAATTAGACTTTAATGACTTTAATTCAATAATCACTATTTAAAATATTTTTGCAATTACAAATTTAATTTCTAAAATAGCTGTTGCTTAAATCCAATAAAAACTGAAATCTGCAGACCACAGACCCTTGAGCAACTGAAGTCTTATTTCAAGCAAAAATTCCACACACTGGAACAGTTATTATCCTCAGTTTCAAAACCATTAAAAATGTGTTAATAATAAAGACGATGTAACACAGTGGTAAACATGTCTCTGCCCCAGCTTTTTTTTTTGAATGAGCTGCATGTATCAAATAATAATTTTGTCTATATTTATTAAATACATTTAACATGGTCTGTGAAAACATTGGAATCTTTTCTTTGTTCTTTTGTCAGTTTAGAAAAGGTTTAAAAGAATTAACAAATCACTTGCTCTTGATTTTTTTTGCATTTTACAAAATGTTCCTACTTTTCTGGTAATTGGGTTTGTAGATCAAACGTCGCAACTTGTTTTCCTCTCAGCAGAAATGTCATTTTGCTGACAGGCTCTGCAGGCAAAGAAACAGGTCTTTGGTTTCATGGGTGGAGCATTTAATGGAAAAACTAAGTCAGCAGGTTTTTGTTATACTTTCGTAGAATCAGTCTCTCACTGAACTCACCGATAATGGAGACGTCTACTAACACCTCAGCGTATGAACTGACCTACGAGTATTACTATGATTACATGGATCCAGTGCTTGTGGATGCCAAAAAACTGAGTTACAACAGATGTGAGTTTTCTTTCGCTTTTATTAGTTACATGTAAGGGAAAGTCTAAAACTGATAACAGTATTTGATCATTTGATTGCAGATTTTCTGAGACAGTGACCTACCCTCCTGTTTACTTTAGATTCATTCGCTATAATATTGTGGATCTCTATGGCAGCGTTTATTGGAATTTTCTTCTTGATCTTGACAAATATATCACGTGTCGGGTTTCATCTAAGGTGAGCACTGATGCACAGAGTGATCATATGGAAAAAAAATCTGATGAAAATGTGGCAAATGTGCAAAATATCAGCTTTTTATATTAAGACATTATGCTTTGTGCAATAGCAATAAAGGGATTCATTGTAAGTGATTTTGATTGAACACTAAGACAAAATACCATAAAACTAGTATTAAAATACTAGTTTGTTGCATATATCTCTATTATTATTACTACATCAGGCTTATAACTACACAATTTATGCCACAGCTGTATACATCTGTCTATACATTGTTAAACAAATTAGAAGACATGTTTTCTTTTGCACAGGCATCCCAGTATCAGGAGAAAAGGAAGTTTATTACTGAGAAAGAAAGAAGTATGTTCTTCATTAAACCCCCCTGTGTGATGAATGGAATAAGCAGTTCCTCCCAGCCCTGCCAGTGGACTGTTGTAGGTTACTCTATGTATGTACATGTGTGTGTGTAATTTTCTACTGTTTATTTTCAATATTAATTCCAAAAAAGTTGGGGCACTGTGTAAATGTAAATAAAAGAATGATGTGCAGATCTCATAAACTAATAATTTATGTCACAATAGGACACAGAAAACATATCAAGTGTGTAAAACTGAGCAAATGTACAGTTAAAGAAAAAATATATGGTAATTTTGAATTTGATGGCAGGAACACGTTGCTCTAAAACCTGTATATACATTTTAGCATTGATGGTGACTGTTCAGATGTGCAAGCTGCCAGTTCCTTATGCACAAATGTACTTCCATACTATCAGAGATGCAGGCTTTTTCTTTCCAAAAATAATTTCAAATTTCAGTTCGTCTGACCACAGAACAGTGTCTACTTTGCCTCAGTCCATTTTAAATGAGCTTTGGCACAGAAAAGACAGCTGCATTTCTGGATCATATTCACATATGCTTTCTTCTTTAAACGATAGAGCTTGAACCTGCATTCGGGAATGACACAGTGAACTGTGCTCACAGACAATGATTTCTGGAAGTGTTCCTGAGCCCATGCAATGATTTCCATCACAAAATGATGCCTGATATTAATGCAGTGCCAAGGGTCCAAAGATCAAGGGCATCCAATATTGATTTTTAGCTTTGTCCATCCAATCCTCCAGACTCTCAGGATCTTTTTATGATATTATGTACTGCATATGATGAGATATTAAGGAACATTATTCTAAAATTTTTCCACAGTTTGAATATTGCAGATTCTTATATGACATGTAGGCAATAAATGTTTAGTTTATAAACTCTTTTGTTTCCTTAATGCTGCATAATACCTAACATTCGAAGCAATACTGCATTAAACCCCTTAAAAGTGCTAATGGATTTTGAAAGAGAATTAGCATGTAAACAGCTAAAGTTAAAACTAAATGTTTTACAGTGAATTCTGAAAAATAAATTAAAATTTAGAGTATGAAACTGAATAAAAACCCAAATATAAAGTAATATGTCTTGTGGTGTAGGCTCATAATGAACCCAGCAAAAACAAATGACATAAGCCTAGGGGAGTACCCATTTTCATCCTGCACACACAGTGCTCGCTTTGAGAGAGAGAGAGAGAGAGAGAGAGAGAGAGAGAGGCAGAGTAGATCTTAGACAGAGTCAAGGTTGGAGTAGCTAGCCTTGCCCTGTAAAAATAAGCATCTCCCAAAAAAAACGTAACCAAAACACAATGATTTTCTTTGTTTATCAGAAGAGATTGCAGGTTATTTGTTTAAGAAAATAACATGGCCACCACAAGGCTAAATGTACAGATAAACAAGGCCAATGTTAGAGACATGCATGGCAAAAGGTATGTGTACACCAGTATATCACATCTATCTGTGCTTATTCTCATTCTGAATCAGTGGGGCTATTAGTTTAAGTTGGTTCACCCTCTTTTACTATAACAGCCTCCCCTCTTCTGGGAAGACGTTCCACTAAATTTTGTAACATGACTGTGGGCATTTAGTTAGTTGTCTTCAGTTCCACCCATGTGTCAGGTTTCCCCAGTCAAACGATGCTACCAGCACTTTGAGAGTAAGGGCAAGCACATGCTTTCTCGGAGTCACGTGAAGCCAGCCACCACCTCTTTTCAAACTGCTATTAAGGCAGCTTGTTTGGACAGCGGGGCCATCCTTTCCCTTCCAGACAGTGAGTCCAATTGTGCTCTCTTGGCTCCCAGCTACAGATGGATGTAGCACCATCGGGGATCAAACCAGGGCCAGTGCTCAAACCACTGAGCCGACTTTTCTTAAATGTTTGCTGAACAATTTGGAGAGCAAAAATCTTTTAAATGTTATTCATAATAGAGCATTTAAAAAAAGTGGTGGGCCAGCATCATCTGTGCTTATAGTTTACAGGGGCAGCTCTTGCATAGCAGAAATTTGCCAAACTCTTTTGATGGATGGTTGTCATTCTGAACACAAAAAAACTGGACACGTATCTAGAATAGAATATGTGTAGAGAGAACTCCATATAAACTTGTTGGTTCGGGCTTGAGTGGAGTGAATTAGTCTGCTTCTACATCAGTCGGGGTTTCGTTTCTTTTTAGTATTTTAGCAAATTCAAAGTTTAGAAGTCATCACATGGCTTAATTTACTAAATTTCCAAATACATTTCCATTTCCAAATATTTACAGTTGTACAAGCTGGCCCTGTGGCTCCCAAATAACAGCAGTGTGGAACAGCTCTGGAGTTTGTAACATATTTACCTCCACTTACTTTCATCACACAAATGGGTTTTAATTACCAATTAAATTATATATATATATGATATATAAACAAATGGTATTAAACGTTTTATGCCTCTAATCAAGTTAGTAGAATCAAAATATAATTGAATAAAATCAAAACACAGAAAAACAGTAACCTAGTTGAAGTCTCTTTTTATTATTTCATCCAACAAAAATATCCGTTTTTTAAAACGTTTTCAAATAAATTCACAAAAACAGCTCCCACTGCCACCAAAAACTCCCTTAAAACAACAGAAATGCTGATGAATTCAACCTGAACGTTTTCAAACCAAATGACGTTTATTTAATTCCTAAAATAATCTTTGTTTTATTCACTTGTGCATTTAAATATTTGACATACCTGTCTAAGAGAGGAAACTGACAAATAAGCTTCTTCAAATGATATTCTATCCATAGGATAAGCATAGGAACCTTTCTACATTTCTGTGGAGCATAAGAAAAAGATTTCCATTCATTACTGCTCATTGTTAAATGCCACACTGGCACATCTTTAAATCAGCTCAGTCCAATGAATAGAGATTAGTGCCTATCAGTACAATGAAAGGTGTAAGTGATATGTCCTGGTTTATCAGATTGTTTCAGGTAATTACAAACATTCTAAAAATCCTCAAAGCAATAACTTATGTCCTATTAATATTACAAAACATTAACACTAGGTATAAGCAGTTTTTCAAGATGATTCAAGACAACAGGATTCAGTCTCTAGGCAGAATCAAGAGACAAGGCAGACAGGCTAAGTGGCAGCTTCATGCAGGTTTACTATAAAAGCAACTAGAATTAACTTTTGAACAGTATTAGGAAATTAAGAGTAATATACATTGACTTCAATGGTTTGAACCTGCTCCCTGCTATTAAGAAGAGATTAATAGACAAGTCTGAAATGTTTGCCCATTGTACAGAAAGGACATCATCATAGGCTTGATCTCTGGTTTTCACTTGCAAATGCAAAGACCCAGGATTTCTGAATAGATACAAATCTTTTTGTCTCCACTGAAGTTAAAATTAACTGTAAGAATTATATTTATGAGGAAATGATATACCATGTGACCAATTGATTTGAGATGTCCAGTTGAAATAGTAACACAAAAAGAAACATAAATAATTAAATAACACAATATACTGTCTTACAGTTTTTCCAGTTACTATATATATATGACACTACTTACAAACTTCGTATAAAAATTCATAACATACTACTGTGCTAGATTTAAACACTAATTAATACTTGCGGTTGGCATTTGGTTTTGTAATGCTTATATGGTTTAAAGCAAGTTCTGGCTGCAGTTTTAAGGGCCTGAAAAAAATCTGTGCTCCACCAAACCTGGACAATATCTAGAAAACAGGTGAACTTGGGAACCCCAGTATAGATCAAAGGAAATAAAAAATTTCAGATATGGAAATTAAAAGGTAAAAATATGTAGTGAATTCCATTATTTTAGTACTAAAAGAACAATTAATATTTCAGCTGTTGCAGAGTCATTTGCTAGAAACAAGCACAGCCATTTTCTGCTGTTTGTCTATTTAGAGTTTTATGAAAGAAAAACAGGGAATGTCAGATTTATGAAAAATCCACTGTTTTAGCAGTGCATCACACTGAAATGCGAGCACAAGGTTTTAATAAAATCAGCAGAATTTTAGGGGAAAAAAATGTTACTGAAGGCAAACTACAAGGCAGTTTTAACACCCTTTCTTGGCTGCTATGAGTGCACATAATCGGACCATGAGTGCAATTTCAGTAAGTAGCATGGAAGACCATGTACATTAAACTCTCACTATTAATATGATACATATTTTAAACTTGAAGAGGCCTAAGAGAACATATTTAAGTAAAACAATGCTCAGCAGTTCAACCATTTAACCAAAAAAAGAAAGAAATTGGCATAGACAAAATCCTAGTATGGTTAACTGTTCAACTAATCCTTAATAGAAGGCAGTTGTCATGTCCTATTCCTACCCTGAGTACTAGACAGTTTCCCTGTGCACACACACTGTCCACAGTGCATGTCCTGCCATGGGGCTAAGAGTAGATGGTGATGATTTCTCTGCCTCCACCTCGTACGAGCAAAACTCGATCCAAACCCTCCATTAAAACCTCCAAAAATGCCATGTCTAGAAGAAGAATGTCAAGGTTCACATGTTTACAAATGGTCTCCAAAATCTACACTTGCACCACTGAAGTACAGGTCTGACATATATCACTACTTAACTACGACACATTTCCAGAAATCTGTATTCCACAATTCTGTTTTAAAAAAAAGGATACAGTTCTCATCTCCCCCCTTGTTTTTCGGTGGCCCAGGCATGTTCAGTAAGACAAGATGAGCCCCCTGGGATTTGTTGACAATAACTTCATTTAGTTTGACTGCTGTGTGCATTCTTCTCACGTTGGACTGGTTTCTACGAGAAAAAATGAAAAAAGTTATTATATTATTTAAACACAACTTTAAAATCTGTTTCATGTTATTAAAAATTTCATCTTTCACATAATCATACACTATAAATTATCTAGATACCTTCCCCCTTCAGTATTCAGTATTAGCACTGTTCCTGTAAAAGCATTGTCAACTGAATAGGATGCTCTGGTGCAGCAACACATGAGGTTAAGGTCACCTTGCCTGAGGCCAAGCAGGCGGTCCAGATTAGGTCCAATTGATTAGAACCTCCTGGAGGCGGAACCTGTCTTTTATAAACTGATCATCCAGGGTTTGGTGTTCACTTTGCTATTGAAATGTGTGGTGTCATCATGCCAAGATCCTAAAAACTGTCTAAGGCCAATGGTGATGCATGGTGGGGGAAAATATTGTTTTGGGTTGCTTTGCTGCCCAATGACTGCCTGTGTGCAGTCACTGATTTAGCAATTAATTCTGCATTACATCAAAGAGTGCTTGAAGATCATGTTAGACCACAGGTGAACCTTTGAACAGAATAAGGATCCATCTAGTACATATACTAGCCATCTAGTATATCCACCAAGGAATGGGTCAAAAGAAGAAAAATAACTTATTATAAAAACATGTGGTGTGGAATTTGTAAAAGGCCAATAAATGCAAGAAAACCCTCAAACATTTTGAACCAGACTGAACAAAAAAAATTCACCAAGCCAATATTAGAAAATGGTAGATGATGCAAAACAACTACAAGATGTCTGGTAAAGGGAGAAATACTAGCTTCTGAGGCCAAGGGTGTACATACTTTCTTCACAGAAGAATATAAAATCTGTTGATATTTTTGCTGAATAAATAATTGGAAATGCTTCTTTTCCTTGTGGTTTGCTGAAGTAGAACACATTTATCTGTGGGCACTGAATTGAAAACACTGAAAGATTTATATGTTCAAATATGCTGAAAAAAAAAATCAACTGTATTTTAGTGGACGCCACAGAGCACACAAACATGCAGTTCAGTTTTCATGTACTGTACTTCTCTTCACACTCACACATCTTCTCACACACACAAACACATGTCTGAACAAATTAAAATGTGACTTACAGATTCTCCCACTCTCTAGAAAGGATGAAGCAAAAAAATGTGGTATTAGATATTTTTAGGTCAAGCAGCCAAACACATGCAGTAATGTGCAAAAGTCATTGGCATCGGAGATTAATCTATTTTTAAATATTATCTGTTGGGTAGTAAACATTTATTTGCACAGAAATTAAATACCAATAATATTAATTCCAAAACTATGAATTTTAAATATGGTAATGCACTTGCTCAACCATTTCTAGTACTCTCCATGAGGCACCCCTGTTTCAGTTAATGTCAAAAACCTGGCTTGGCTCAATCAGTCCTTTATTAAGTTAAAACTGTTGTGGTGGTTGTGGATTTGAATAACCCATGTGATGACAGAGGGCATCAGGGAGAAATCTACATGCACTTCTATCCAATTAATTTTTAACAAGAAAGTCTTGTTGCAATACTGTTGTAATAAATGGTTTAAAACAATTTTATTAGGTGAATATGAATTCAATGTGCATGTGTGTTATACTCACGGTTTCATGTTGAAGATGTCCCGTATTGGGCTTGCTTCACGGTGACGGTTCCTCTCACTGATGAACTTCTCTTTGGTCCAGGTCATGTGGATGTTTTCAGAAGTGGGACTGTTTTTTTCTTGCTGGCCAGCATGAGGCTTAGCATTCCTTTCATGAAAAATATGACCCTGGGGAAACACCAACTGCACTGTTTATCAGAAACTCCTACACAAAGCAATCACACAGCAGATGTATATGGAATATATAACATCGGTGAAGAGAGGTCATTCAGCCACAAGAGGGCCTCAGTGAGCTCACTAAGTATGACTGGGAAATGCTGGGAAGTTTCAGGTGTGGTTGATCTGGTTTGGCTTGTAGACTTGCATGAAAAGATTTGCGTTTAAAAAATCAAGCAAAAGTATTGTCATTTACAGACAATGAGTAATTAAATTTTTTATTTAAATTTGAACTAACATTTAATATTAACAAAGTAATAAAAGTAGAATAAAATTGTAAAATAGTACAAGGATAAAATAGTAACATGTTTAGAAGTGATGTATTTTTCTGGTGAATCAATGTTTCAGGTTTTTGTTCAAATAAAATTATTACTATTATTATTATTGTTATTACAACAAAACAGATACCTCTGCCTCTGCCATGCCTGGAACTTGTAAGGTGTTAGAAGTGGGGTTTTTTCTTTTAATGGAGCTCCTGGATTCATCAGTAATGCTTTGAATCTGCCAACCACCACAAAACATGCAACTCAATAATGATGAACAAAGTAACATAAAAGGCCATATTTAATTTGACCTTTACCAAAAAACATCTAATATATATGTGCACTTAACAGTTAAATTCCAAGTTGAATATCTGCCACATCAAGAGTGATCTTTTCCCATACTTTGTAAATGACAACAAATAGGTACAATCTTTACTCTCGACACGTGGGGTAGAAAAAGACTATCATGTGATCGGAAAACAGGCTGCTAACTCATCAGAAATCAATAAAGGTAGATGCATGAATTTGCTTTTTATTTTAGTTTATGTTCCCCTACTTATGTTAGGTTGTAAAGAAAAAGCTTCTGTTAGAACACTGATTCACATATTACCTCTCTTTCCCTCTCTGTTTTGGACAGCTGCATCTGCTTGAGCATTTGAGAACGCTGCTCCATCACAAGAGTTTTTTCATAGGTGAAGGCGGAGATATCACTTGGATGCTAAAAAACACAAACAATACATGTAAAACTGTACAGTTAATAGGAATGTTTGCCCTGAATGTCTTTCTAAACACTAATATAATTTGTCTTACATTAATATATTTATCTGTGTTTGTCCAAAAAAGTTCCTTTAAACCCCTTAAAAAAAAAAAAACCCACTATAAATGCTATAGTGTCTCACCATCTCCACCACCTCCACTTCAGCATCTAGCCGCAGCTGGTACATAAACATGTACAGATCCTTCTTCATCTGAATGCTGTTGTCATCCAGGTGCGCCACAGTGAAGATACGCATTTTACACTTTTTCCACACCTAAGAAAATACCGGAGTCAGATCCACTGCTGTTGCAACCAGACATAAAGCAAAACCATGTCTCAGTACCTTGTGCTGACGGAGCAGGAAAGGCAAAAGCATGAGCAGGCCTCCATCATGGACAATCCACCACACGTCTATGGTGCCCTCGGCCAGACGCTCTACGTTATTGGGAAAACTATCAATGTTTTTAGCCACGAGCAGGGCCTGATGAGCCATGGTCGTCTCTCTCACAGTCTCTGCAGCAGAATAAAATTTTGATTAGGTTGCGATTTATATATTTCTGTGTGGTTTTGAGGGTGGCTACAGACTTTTACAACACATGCATGACTGGTCCCCAGGACAAATAAGTTTGAGAAACGCTACCCTCGATTATACTGTTCTGTACTCTAGTATAGTACTCTAGTATATATTTTGCCAAAAGCCTCAACTTGTTTGACAGTCTGTAACCCTACAATGCCTACATCTTTAAGGCAGCTGCCTGATAACTGTATTTTAATCCCCTAACCCTAAGTTACTGATCAAAATTAAATAGCGAATAGTAACCCTAAAGTCTAAGAGGTGGACGAGGAGGGAGATATGCATGCACCAATGAAGTTCTTCCAAGATGAGGAGTCTTCAGCCTGTCTCCAGTTACTGGGCCAGGCCATCAGAACAGTGTTGTGCTTCATGCCTCCCAGGCCAGCTGACTGGATCAAGTTTGAGAAACCGTCTCGCAGATTAGAGCACACCACAACATGACAGAAGCCCTTTGTCTTTTCAGCAGCCATGGATGCCTTGATATTCTGTCAACAAACAGGGAGCAGCAATTAAAAGACTTAAAAAGATGTTTTTATGTATTTAAGCCATTTGCCATTTAAGTGTCATAAGTGTTTTAACAAAAGAGCAGCCATATATATAGATA
>JBBPDA010000001.1:27781430-27799685 GCA_037974385.1 Arnoldichthys spilopterus | reverse complement strand
ATAATAATAATAATAATAATAATAATAATAATTATTATTATTATTATTATTATTATTATTATAATAATAATAATAATAATAATAATAAGTGTAATAGGCAAACAGGTCGGAAATAAAGGGAAAGTGACTCACCCCCTATATTCAATGTACTTGTATATACATCCTGCAATCAACATGCCAGCCAACGCATACATCCAGGAAGAAACAAACATAAGAGAGAGACAAAGGCTCATCCCCAGAAATGAAAGACTCCTGTAGGAAAAAAAGGCAAATGCATCATTCTGTGTTTTTGTACAAAATCAACTGTAAAATAGGTGGAATTAAGGCCATGCTAGAAACCCCTGGAGGAACAGTCCACACTGCACAAAGCACAGTGGAATCTCAAACACCCACCATCACTGTTGGTGAGTCCAATGTGAATAAATATTGTATATTAAATTGGTATTCAAAAACATTTTCTACAATTTCTGCCAGTAAATGATTACAGCTATAATCCACCAATATCCACCAGATCCATGTTTATGGTATTACCAATTTTTTAATCAAACCTAATATAGTATCAACAATACACTTAGAGGTTTTACAACTATTTCTGCTGTAACTATGCCCCCAGAGGAGTTACAAAGTGTGGCCATGGTAAAATGGATTAGCATGTGTAATTGGAGCTTTTTGTGTGCCACTGAGATTTCTCAATTTCTATATAAAAGAAACACAATGCTTTAAAATGCAACATCATATCAGGACATCACATATGTAAAGGGGAAGAGTAGATTAAAATGCAGAAACAGTTCTTTTTGTGTAGACATAAAAGTATAAACTATGATTTACAGCTCACCTCCCTGCTGAAGTTAGTCTGACTGTTCTACTTAAGAAGAATTGTCTGAGAATAGAAAGAAATTCATAAATGTCTTTTTTGTTTTTTCAAATAAAAATCTAAATTCAGATTCTTAGGAACAACTTGTTAAACTTTTGGCTCTACTGTGTAATCCACTGCTAACAAGGGTACCTCCTGGGGTTAACTCACCCCCAAACTTCTGTAGTCCATGTTCTTTTAACATTTGCACAAACGAAAGCTAGTGGAACCCTTTTGTTTGCTAAGGGAAGTGTTGTAATATGTTCTCCTCACATGCGCCACACATTTACAAGCTTCAGTGGAGATTTTTGGAGGACCTTTTTAGCCATTTTAACCAATCACAGGCTAATAACAAACTTGTTTGTCTGTCAGACAAGTGCACAATCACATTTGAGCTTCACCTACTTTGAGCATTACCATCACAAGACTTTGGATTGGTTTAGAAAGGTCACCTTCAGTTTGTTCAGTTTGTAATAAGTTTATGCTCATTTATCCTCAAAGTTATCATGCATGTCCTTTGATAGGAGTTCACTTCTGGCTCTGCAAGACTAAGGTGGATGTGGTTTAAGACATCATATGACTTAATACGAGCTATAAAAGTAAACTTTATGAAGCGGTCACTTTAGATGACACATGTTAAGAGAAGTTGTGTGGATGTATTCATGGAAAAGATGTGAGCAACTAGTGCTTGCTAGAAATGTGAGGTTCACAGCTCCTGTGCTAAACAATGTCTTGACTAAATGGGATAAATAGAAAATTGTGGAAATGTGATTCTTCACCAAACTACAGCATTAACATGAATATACAAGGCAATGATCAAATCAATGGGGATACCAAACATGAATTTCTTTTATCATTTTTATGATTGATTTTATACAATGGCACAAATGGTCAATTTACTTACCAATGATAGAATTTAAACCTTGGTCTCCAGTTTGGAGTGCGTAGTAATGTTTGGACTGCACAAGCCAGGTTGACAAACAGGTAGCACATCAAGAAAAACCTGCATATCATGGAAATCATGAATTCCATGATAGAGATCTGTGAGAAATAAACTTGTACACACAGAGTAAACCTAAACCAAACAAATGTGATCATTCAATCTGTGCCAACTTATACCTTCTTCAATTTCTGTGACACTGGTGCCTAACAACAAATGTCAAATTACATCACAACCTCATTTTATAATATGGGTCAATACATTTAATTTTGACAGCTGTTCATCAATTTCAACAGCATATCAAAAGGCAATTTTTAATCTAATAAAGAACGACAAGACATTGCACTACCTTACAACTTCTAATCAGAGCAATGGGTTAAAGGAGATGGAAACAGTAAGCCTAAACTTACATTGAAAGCAGTGGAGCAACATTATCCAGGGAGCCAATAAGAATCCCAATCTCACATATTCCTGCAGTAAGTAGCAATGCCCAGGTTGGTTCACCATTGGATTTACTATGACCAAACACCTATATGAAAAAAAGACACACAAACACACCATTTTTACACTGAAACGGCAACGCAGACCACAGCCAGGAATTATATATGTCGCAAATGTACAGCTAGCCCTAGATCCAAAGATTTATTAAAGAATGGACTGTGCATCACCTGTAGGAATGGCACAATTCCATCATGTGCAATAGCCTGCAGAAGCCTGGGGGCACTAGTGAGGCTCTGTAGTCCTGCTCCACAGCAGGAGAAGAAAGACCCTATGACAAGCACCCAAGGAGAAGGCCAAGCCAGGGTGCCTATCACTGGAGTTCTCTTCATAGAGTAACCAAACCTGTTTATACATGCCACATTAAAAACATCATCATTAATTGAAACATGTGAACGGTGATGACCATTCTTCACAGTGGTAGCTACAAAAGTACATATTTGTCACAGTTACCAAATAATAAGAATTACTGAATAATATGTCAGACTAATAACTGAATAAAACATCAAATCAGTTTTTCTATTTCAATAATAAGCAAATTTAATTCAAGTAAGTAATTTAACCTTAAGAGTCTATTTAATGAACTATACTTGAAGTACCTAGTAAGGAAGCAAGAGTAACAGAAAAGCTGTAACAGCATTTTGGCTTTTTTGCATCTTGATTTGCATACCTCAGGAATAAAATGTAGGAAAATCATTTGTGTCAGGCATGTTCTAAGGCGATGCGTGATGAACTTATATTGAGTGAAGTTGACTAATGTAAAATAGTCTTGATATTTTCTGCCCCAAAATAACACTTACTTGTCTCTCAGGACCACTCCCTCTATACAGGCACCAAACAACACCACACAGGACATATCTAAATTAAATAATTAAGGTATTCATCAGTTCAACGTCAGGGAAAGAGAATTGTTAGATGTTTTTTGCATAAGAGAAAAAGAATACACAGTATCCACACTCTAAAGTCATAAGGTTCTGCACTGGCTGTAGCTTAAGGATACAGATGATGGACGTGGTAACAATGGCCAGAATGGTGCCAATGGGGATAGATCTCTGGGCATCCCTTAAGTCTCCTGACCGGTTTGACCCTGCCAAGATTCCTGAAAGAATGTAAGAGCATAAAAGACCATCAATCAATAAAATCTATTGCTGTGTCTGCTAAACTTTGTTAATAATTAATGAATTAGTTCTTACATATTTGCTACTGAAGCAAACATCTTTTTGCACCCTTGCCAGCAAATATGGCCATTAGTTGGACATGGATATAACAAAGAGCATCCTAAAAGAAATTAACCTAGCACATTTTATATATTTATTTATTTTTATTTTACTCATTTTAATCTTAACATGACATTTTAAGAGCAGTTGTCCTTAAACAGAAGATGTAATTTTCTTGTAGCAGAATTTCTACAATCTGACCAATGAAATGTTGCTTTTTATGCCAATTTTTTTGTCAATTTTCTCCAAAGATGTGCCCACTTGAATCTACTAGCTAGGCCTCTCCCAACCATACAATACCAGAAACACTGGCAGAATGCAGGCTTGAACATGCTTCCTGTGAAGCCAGCCACCGCGTCTTTTCAAACTGATGCTAATGCAATGCCATTAGTCAGCATACCTGATGTTCTTGATAGTTAGTGTTCTACTCTAATCATGCTAACAGATGCTTGTGCTGGCTAACATCACATTGATTTGGGGGGGGGGGCACCCTACCCTTCCAGAGAGAGCAAAGTCAATTGTGCTCTCTTGGACCACTTGAAAGTGATTTGCTGAGAACAATTATCCTTCTTTGGCAAAAAAAGTGGGTATCCTCTGTCTTACCTGTAACTGAGGGAAAGAAGATGCCCACCATAAGGGTGAAGTAGGTGGTGATGTCACTGAAGACATATGGCTTTTTTCGGATGTCAAAGCTCTCCTGTGCTGGAACTGACGACTGATTTTTTTCTATTAGCATCTGAACTGGACCATAATCTCCCCATAAATTCCCTAGAAAACAGATATAACCTTAATTCATTACTGGATTTGTACAGCTGAGTGTAGAAGTATGTAACTTTAGCTTGTGTGTTACCTGAAATGACTCCACTCAGCAGGCCTGGGATGGCTTTAATCTCAGTCACATTGTTTTGTATGAAGTACTCATCACAAGGCTCATTGGACACATTACAGAACAGCTTCTCCAGATCAGTCTTCAAACATTTATCAAAGTTGAAGTTTTTCAGCGTGCGGTTGCCCAGCAAACAGATTCTAGTGAAAAGTAAAAATCCATTTGTTAAAAAAAAACAAAAAAACATTTGTTAAACAAACACCAACTGCTTGTAAAAATTTTGGCAAACAATTATTACATTCACAATTCTGAAATTAACTTTTTCCAAGAGTACATTTATATGTGTTTCTGGTTAAGGGGAAAATAGGGGGTTAAAGTCTGGATGTTGGAGAGAGATAAAAACTGAGGGCCAGGTGTATGTACAGGTGGAGCTCAAAATATGTTTTGATTGAACACAAACATGCGCATATATTGCATGATGAAAGTTCAGTGATGAAGAGAGAGTGGTGTTGATAAAATCAATTTTTTCCCTGAAACTGTCTGCTGAGTAAACTGTGATCAACCTCTACCTAATCTGCCACCTCTGTCTTCTCCCTCTCGTTTCAACTTTAATCCCACTCTTTTCAATGCCCATTCCATTACTGGCAAGGTTTCGCTGATTTGCAACTTCATCTTACAGAAAAATGTGGACATGCTACTTATCAAAACCCTGCTTAAGGGGAAGAGTGGGTTATTAGTGGTTAATCAGTCTTGCCTTAAAGACAAAGAGTTCTCAGTATTTAATGTTTTATCTTCTGAATTCATTGCTTTATATGTTGTTCATTCCACTCCATTCCTGCTATTAGTCTATCACCCTCTTAAAGCAGCTTCTTACATTTTGCCGGAACCTCATGAACTCTTTACAGTTATCTCCTTGCTGTGTCCTGCTTTAATTGTACTGCTCATTTACATCTGAGTTTATCTTTGTATTAGAATGTTTTGTTATGTTATTAGAATTGATTGAACTCACACTGATGGTCACATTTTTTATTTGATCTGTTCTACCAGTCATATTATTTCATCTTCATTACTTAGCTTGACTCCTGCATGTAGAAGTTAGGGTGGAACCTGTCTTATCTAAACCATCTAGGATCTGGTGTTTTCTTCGCTATTGAAATGAGTGGTATCATCCTGACAAGATATATAGAAATTTTTCAGGAAAAAAAAGGTTATAGATGCTCGTTCACTTAATATGAGCATGAAATATTAACTTTTATTTCTCAGCTAACCTACACATGCTTAGCAGGTTTTGTGTGCATGCTGTGTGTGTCTGTGTTTAACATGTACTCACTCAAAATCTGGAGGGTGGATGACGGATCTGATGACTCCAGCATAGATGGCCATAATGGACAGGATCACACAGGAGAGAAAGACAAGGGCCAGTTTATTTACGTATTTCACACCAACAAACACCATCAGGGCCATGAGTGCCAAGCAGCAGGTTCCATACAAGCGCATGTTATTGGAAGTCACTGGCTCGTCTATTTGGTCCACAAACACCGCCGCATCTGGCACTATATAGAGCTATAGATAAAATAAAATAGACATAAACATTATGCATGTAGTGTAACATTGTAAGTGCTATGAGATGTATGACCTGGGTTCTGCAAGAAACACAAACAATGTTGGAAGTAGTCTGATTAAGCTCCCTCAGCTGTGTAGCTGTGTTAGTATATATATATATATATGTGTGTGTGTGTGTGTGTGTTTAACAGTAATGATATTTGCTAGTAAAAAAAATTCAATGTAAACTTATATTTTATGTCTGTGGGGGTTAAGTTATATTTATAGTAGCCATTTATGTAGCCAACTTTACATTGCCTAAAACTCATCTTGACAGCTAAAATCTGTTCAAGTGTATATTAAAATGTGTCAATACACTGATACACAATAAATGATGTAAGCTTGGGAGTGATGTACCCACCAAAAGGATCTCTATGGTGCCCAGTATATACATTGATCCAGCAAAGGTTGTACCCAAGTAGTAGCATAGTCCAACAGCACCTCCAAACTCTGGACCCAGTGACCTGGAGATCATGTAATATGAGCCACCAGCTGAAAAAGAAATAGGACATGTAAGGAATGTAGATCAAATCTATTAATTTATCTTATGTCTTATTCCCCTTGAGGTTCACTTTTGAAATATGATATGGTTTACATGACAAAACCAGACATCAGATTTTTTAGTAACTTATTTACCAACTTCTCATTGACCTTTAAATTAAACAAGTTGTTATTTGTTACTGTGCCTTTAGTTTGATAAATGTAAGTGGTTTCAGTTCTGACGACCTGCCCTTTATTGTGCCTCATTTAAAAAGAAGTGCAGACTGAAACACTTCTTATCACTTGTGTATAACTGACGAATGGGCAGGGCTAAATTGCTATAGGCTGAATAGGTGGATATATGTAAATGTGTTGATTTGTGTGACATCACAAAAACACTAGATTCTAGTGTTGCCACCATAAAGATTTTTTCTAGTGAACTAGTAGTTGTAAGTTCAAGCCATTAATGGTGAATCATTGTATGGTTATAATTCTGCATGTGTGAGAATAACCAGCAAGGACACTGAACATTTTGTATATTTCAGTCACAGAGTTTAATGACAGACAACTGTCCAACATACCTGGCACCACACCATTAGTTGCAATCGCACTCATTGATATTGCGGTCAGCAGGGTCTGTGGGACAAGACATACAATAGGTTTTTCACAAAACTGAAAGCAATTTCCTAAAGACCTTATGTGTACCCCAGAAAAGTAGTATGAACAAAATGTGTGCATAAAAATGGAATTAGAGATAAAGTATTGTGACATATAGAATGTAATAAATCTTTAGTACAAGATAATGTTTAATAAGGCTCACACAGGCACAGCACATGAAGACAATAGCAAAGGAACCCAGGATTCCAGCTGTGCCCACGATCCATGTAAGGCGAAGGAACAGAATTACACCCAAGATGTTCTGCATACAGGGCAGGTATACACCTATAAATGTGCCCATCTGAGGACCCTGAGAACATAAGCATAAAGAGAATTGTAATTGAGATGAAAAGATGAAAAGGTTAAAAATATATATCGATCTAACCAAAGCAAACAGAGTATTTGACAGAAATTGCAAAAAATCTTAAACCTCTCTAGGCAGGTAATAACCTTAAGAAAAGGCAGTGGTGTGACATGCAGTAGCTTTAAAAGGGACAATCTGTGACTGCTGAATAACTTATTATTGCCTAGTACAAGCACAGTGAAATGTAGAGCACTGAAAGGAAAGACCTAGAAAAACGAGCAAATTAGTCTTTTCTGCTGATGGAAAAAGACCAATGTGCAAAGTGTGTCTGTGCTAAACACAGAATGCAATAACCACATTTAGCTAATCTACACATGCTTAGCAGGTTTTGTGTGCATGCTGTGTGTGTCTGTGTGTAACATCAGCACACTTAGAGAAGAACACTAACCACCCATTCTGTTACACTGTTTGTCTCTTAACTTGAAATTAGATGCACCATCCCTATTGCCTTTACCCGCAGTATTCGGACATTCTTGGCCCTCAACTCTCTTTGGGTGCACTTCCAAATCATTGGAACACTGCCATCTTTAATTACATCACTAATAATGATGAACGTGTTAGTTCCAGTGGTTGCGCTGCATGACCAGACATGATGTTATATAGTTGAGGATGAATCAGCATACATGTTTTTATTCCTTACATCTACAGTTTAGTTTGTCTGGTCCTGTGTTTCATGTAGCACCTTAAGGGTTCTCTTCCTTTAACTACTACAAACAATTCAGATGTTTGCATAAATTGCACTTTCTAAAAATAGACAAAGAGAACCCAATTAAACAAATTAGACAAAATATTATCTTTGCTAATTTATTAATTGAGAAAAACAATCCAATATCTGTGGGTGGAAAAACTATGAAAGCCTTTGCCTGATGTGATCCCATTGAGCAGCAATAACTGCAGCTAAACATTTCCAGTAACTGTTGATCAGTCATCTACACAAGCTTGAACACATTTTAGCCCATTCTTCCATACAGAATAGCTTCAACTCTGTAATGTTGGTTTCCTCACATGAACTGGTCAATTTAGGTCCTTCCACAACATTTCTACTGGGTGAAGGCCAGGACTTTGACATGGCCAATTCAAATATATATATATAAAAATAATCATATCATGATTTATTCTACTTCAACTATTCTTTTCTAGAATCACTTGTGTGCTTAAGGTTGTTGTCTTTCTGCATGTCCCACTTTTTTCTTGATTCAGTTAATGAATTGTTAATTGGCTTAGATACAGCAAAACAGGCCCAAACCATGATACTATCAGCAGCATGTTTCACAAAGGGAATAATGTTCTTTTGCTTATGCACTCCATTGCTGTTCAGTGCTCACCTGATGGTTAACTTATGAACATTAACATTAGCTAATGTGAGTGAGGCACTGCATTGATAAGTAGTTACCCTGGGTTCCTTTGTGACCTTGCATACGATTGCACTCTTATCTCGAGAGTTTACAAAGCACTTTATTTTTTAATTCTCTGAATATTTTATTGAGCAGAAAATTTAAAATAATTAAGCACTGGTGGTTTATCAGCAACACAGAGTGGTGGTTTGATACCGACCTTGACTGTGACCCTCTTAACACCATCCTCACTTTCAGCTTTCTCATGGTCAACAACCCCTTGTATCAGGTTAGTGTAGTTTGCCAGTTTGTTAAGGAGGGATGACACCATTGGAGTGCTGTCCATTTCTTCCTATGTGAAGAAAGAGCAGACTAAATGTTAAATTATGCTAAAACTGTTTTAGGTACACATTTGTACACAAATGCAATGCAAAAATATTTAAAATCTTGAAATACCATTCTGCCCTATGAAAAGAAAAAGTACATTTAAAGTTTACAATGTAATTTTTAGTTATAGATCAGCATTTCCATATATCTCCTATCTCATTCAGAAGCAGTTTTGTATTCACAGTGGATTTCTAAAAGGATGTTTCATATTGACTGCTAAACAATATTAAATAATTTAAACAAGGCACAATACAGGACAGCTGTCACAAATCAGAACAACAATTATTAACATATATCATTCTTAAAGGCACAGTAACAAAAAAATTGTGTTTAATTTTAAGTAACAATGAGAGATTGGAAATGATATCACATAAATGTCAGAAGTGGAAAAGAAATGCAAAAAATTCCTTTTAGCTTTATGTCCATTATGATTCTACTCTTCATTTATCTTTACCTCAAACAGTGCCATGTTCTTCCCATCACAGCTCCTTTCATAGTCACTAATGAATGGACTGTCCTCTCCAGGGGTTTCATCACCTGCAACATCACACGCATATTTTAACATGTAGCTTTTTTTTTATGAACTCAGCTCCAAAAACAAAAAGTTGGGACACAATGTTAAATGTAAAGTAAATGTAAATCTAATTAACAAATATTCTATCCACAGTAAAACATTATTATTAAACTAAAAAAATATTAGTTTATTTTGAATTTGATGGCAGCAACATGTTTTTAAAAAGTTGGGACAGTGTACCAATCAGTATCAGATGCCCATGACCTTAATGTGGCACATTAAAAATGATTCTGTTGTGGAAATCACTGCATGGGCTCAGAAGCACTTATGGAAATTAATCTCTGTGAACACAGTTTGTTCCTGTCATCAAATTTAAAATAGACTATTTCTAAATATTTTAAAACATTTGATATGCTTTGCAAATCGTTGCATTCTGTTTTTAAAATAGACTATTTCTACATATTTTAAAACATTTGATATGTTTTGCAAATCATTGCATTCTCTTTTTACATTTTGCACAGGATTCCAATTTTTGGAATTGGAGTTGTAGGTCAGTTCGTATTTTACTTGCCCACCTTTTGGATACGGTTTGTTTTTACCACACCAAAAATATCACAACACTTGACAGATCGTAGAGTCTTTCACTGATATATGAGTCAGCTCTTTTGTTTCTGATGATGGAAAGACCGGTATAACCCTGGTGTCTCAGATTACAAAAAAGGTTGACTTAGTAAACAAAGCATGTAGGCCTGCCAGTGGTGTGACATGCAGTAGCTTTAAAAGGGACAATCACTGACTGCTGAATAACTTACTATTGCATAGTACAAGCACAGTGAAATGTAGAGCAGTACTGAAAGATGTAGAAAAATGAGTAAATTAGTCTTTTCTGCTGATGGAAAAAGACCAATGTGCAAAGTGTGTTTGTGCTGAACAGAGAATACAATAACTGAATTCAGCTAAACAACATGTGTGTGTCTGTGCGTAACATCAGCACACTTAGAGGAGAACACTAACCACTCATTCTGTTACAATGTTTGTCTCTTACATTAAAATTAGAGACACCACCATTATTTCCCCTTCATCTGCAGTATTCAGACATTCTTGGTTCTCACCTCTCTTTGGGTGCACTTCTAAAATTATTGCAACACTGCCATCTTTAGTTACATCACTAATAATGATTAAAGCGTTAGTTCCAGTGGTTGCGCTGCATGACCAGACATATTATATAGTTGAGGATGAATCAGCATACATGTTTTTATTCCTCACATCTACAGTTTAGTTTGTGTTCCTGTGTTTCATGTAGCAGCGTGGTCCTGGAGAAACCATATATATATGGACACACACACATACATACATATACACACACACACATTATAGAGGATTCAGAATGCTGCAGCACAGCTGATCGTCAACCAGCTAAGATGCGCTCACGTGACACTACTTTTTCGCTCCCTGCACTGGCTCCCCATCTCCACTCGAATCAAGTTCAAGTCCTTGGTGCTCACCTACAAGATCATCGTTGGATCATCCCCTGGCTACATGACATCACTCATCCAGACATACACACACACACCAGGTCACTCAGATCAGCGTGTGAACTCCGACTAGAGATGCCATCCCCTTGTGGAATCAAGCACCACTCCAGACTCTTCCCCTTCATTGTTGGAATGAGCTGCCCAGAGATACAAGATCAGCTGAGTCTCTCTCAATGTTCAAGAAGTGACTCAACTGTTCCGCACCCACCTCAACATAAGCCTAGTGGTCACACATGAACTACTGCTTCCCGATAACTGACCAGACGTCATCCAGAAAATAATGATCCAGTTAGTTTTTATTGTAGCTTTTACCTTAGCACTTGTCCATTGTTATACTGTAGCATTACTACATCCTAAGAGATTATTTGTATTTGTGATTTCTTCATTTTTTAACTCAATTTCCACACCATTTCATTAATAAATGAGATTCACAGCATGTGTAAATTAGGATGATCTTTGACTAAAAGTCCCATCAGGCATTTTGTCCTCTTAGGCTCCCAGTTACAGATAGCTGTGGCATTACTGGGGTTCAAGCTTAGAATATCACATCTCACATGTTAAGATAAGGAAAACCTTTATTAGTCCAACAATTGGGAAATTTGTCCTGAAGCTACTCAGATTTCAGTATGCAAAAATGTATAACATACTGTAAAATACTATTTGTTTAACTTAATAAGTTGGAATGCCAGCTGCTGAGAACTTTCAGAGCATGTTGGTCTAGTGCCATCTCTTATACTGTTGTGTGCTCGGGCAGCAGTATACCAATATACACAAACATGCCATAGAAAGAAAGTGTTTACAAAGGTATAACTGAAAAATGAATCCAAACATATACATTATAAAGTTAATAAACAAACTGTGTAATACCGGTCAGACAACAGCAATTTAATGTATATTACACAGACTGTATTAATGTGTTACACAGAAGTTGGTCTACAGAACTCAACCTACTTATTGCAGCTTTTGTTGAGTAGTCTGACAGCAGCTGGAAGGAAAGACCTGTGATATATTTCCTTCACAACATTATATATATATATATATATATATATATATATATATATGCACACACGCACGCACACACACACACAAATGTATTGTTCCAGGCTGTACAGGGGATGCCCTTACTTTTCATACCCTTCCCAAGGAACTAAACTGTCAGCAGGCATGATTGATGTTTACCAGAATCCCACACAACTTTAAGGCTTGCTCTGCCCATTTCATTCCTGACTGATTCTCAGACTTTGAACAATACCAAGCTGGTGTCTCTCAGCGTTTGGCATTCATCAGTGTTTCCCTCCAATTTAGGCTCAAATATATATATATATATATAAGGTTCTCTGCCTACATGCTCAATCTCTGCAAACATAGTCTAACACAGTGTAATTGTAATTGTGAAAAAAAAAGGGATGGCGACAGAGAGGCAGATATTGGCAAAGTGTTATAAATCATGAAGAAACCCTCCCACCCACTCCATAAAACACCACAGGAACAGAGGAGTATACTGAGCAGCAGACTGCTCCCATCCTGCTACCAGAAGGGACGCTTCCACAGGTCATTTCACCCTGAAGCCATCAGACAGTACAACTCTGGACTCTAATGAACTATTCATCATCTATACTGTCATCTGCATTGGACACTTATTCTGTAGTCAGATATTATTTTATAATTGCTTTATTACTACATGAGTCATACCCTCTTGCAAATTTCTGTATGTACTTAAATACTGTAATACTGCACAGGCACTTTACTGTTGTGGATACTTTAACTGTAACTATGTCATCTGTGTTTCTCTATACACTGCACATCTATGTATACCGCACATGTTGCATGTATGAGTACTGCAAATAACAAAAACTGGGATTGTAAAAATAGTTACATACACTTCTCTGTTTCTATTGTAACTATATTCCTTTTCTAAATATATTTTTGGCAACTTTTAAGCATACTTTGAGTTTGTCTTATACATAAGTTGCTAGAACACTAATTTAAATGAATTTAAATAAAATACAGTGGTTAAGCTGGGTGAACTCTTGTTTCCTTAAGAAAAGCTTAGCTGGGTAATAAGGGAACTTCTAATTTTATATTGACTATTACCTTTACTGTTATATGATCTTTTACCATTATCTGTATCTTACATATTCTGTTGTCCAGTTTGCTTTCCTCAGTAAACCTGTAAAACCCAGTAAAACCCAGTAAACTGTTCCAACTGTACAGCACGCAGCACGGATTTTCATATTTAACATCATGTTAAATGTTGCTATGGTTAATGCTAGCTCAATAACTTATGTTCCTTGTTTCCAAGTTTTATGGAATAGCTGACATAGCGGATATAAGTGAGAGTGTCTACAACAATCACAGCCTCTGAAAAGTGCATAAAAAGAGTATGGATGGATGCATGGGTTCCATACTAATGAACAAGTAAAAACAACACCGCTAGATAAGTATATAAAAGCCTTGAAACACTACTGATACTAAACTAGCATTTCATTGTCCAGTACCTAGAGAAGCTTAGATGGTGCCCATTTTATTCTATCTTTTTGAATCACAACATTTGCAGTACATTTACATGCCTGAATGCAGCAAAAATAAGAGCTCTGTGAACACTTGTTTGGAAAAAATTAATACAGGATATCATAAATAAATTTGAAAATTATTTACAGCTAACACTTATGAGTACGTGGCCACCCCACCCATAAAATCATCTCTGCCACCCTTTGCATCAACAAAAATTTGATGTAATGAACAACAGGTCTGTAGCACTAGCAGACTTCATTATTGCCTTGCACTTTCTATCTTCACAGAGATAAGTAGATAAATAATACACGTTTAAGGAAAAACATGGCTATAAAGACAGATTTTTTTGGATTAAACATTTTATTGATATTTAGTTATTTTCTCTTAAAAAAGATTTTTAAATACTTATCAAATGGGTAAAGGCATACTTTAAACAGGTAACTAGTATCAAGCTTTTAAAGAATAACACCATTTCGAAAGCCTAAAAGTTTAAAGAAAACCTTTCAGCAGCCCAGGAAACGAATGCCTGTAACAACAACTCTTTCATATCCAGAGGGCAGGTCCTGCCTAAGTCTCAGCACGCCATGATTGTACAATCTTTCCATTCATTAACCCTTAGGTTTTCAGATGCTTCAGACTGGACCTAAAACACAGACAATTAATAACTACCCAAATTAACTAAACTGGAAACGTCAGGAAACACTACCAGCTTTTGTCCAGGCTCAGACAGTCTGTACTCCTAGCTACCAGAAGCTGCTCTGTTCAACATATATGGATACTGAGTGATAAAACCCTGTAGATGGTTGTTTAATTAGAGAAGTACCCTAACACTGCAGTCGTTTTAGTCAATACACTGGATCCCCATAATAAAAATATTCTACTAAACCTAGAACTAGCAAACTACTAATTGATAGTGAAGCATGTGATTTAGTAATTTATTCAGTATGTATGAAATACAAAACATATAATATAAAGCCACAAAATGTGACCTTTATTTGGCAGTGGTGTCCCAGTGGTTAGGACATTGGCCTTGGGACCTGAAGGATGCAAATTCAAATCCCAGCGCGGACACTACTGAGGTACCTTTGAGCAAGGTACCGTCCTGTTACGCTGCTCCACATCTTGGAAGTTGCTTTGGATAAATTAATAAATGTAAATGTTTATTTCTTTGTGTTTGCACTTTTGTGCTTATTCGTTTTTTAGCCATCTATGTTTTTAGCCAGCTGGTTTCCAGACCATTCAAGTTAAACACATATTGTTTAATAAATTCGTAGGATGTTTAAAAGAAACAGTGGAAAGAAATTATAGGAATCTTCCCATAACTTCTGGGATGTGGTGCTGCCATCATTACCATCATGCCATCATTATCGTTTATCTAGTGGCTGCTCTGCATGCCTGGACAAGACGTTCCACCATGCATCATAGCTAATATATTCTCTGAATCATCATAATTTGTCTTTTTACAGTGTTCTGTAAATGGCAGATTATGACAAGATGATTTTTAGATTTTTCTTCACCTCTCTCCAAGCAATCACTTTTAACTGTTAAGAACACCAGCACTTTTCTTTCTAAAAGTGTACACTATCATGTACACATCAGATTTTCATGGTTCATTTTTAATAAATAGTTCAGAAACACTTTAGTTGCTAAAAAACACACAGCACATAATTAACTCTCCAGTCCACATGGTCAGCTGTTTTCATGTCACAAAAACCAGTGCATTTACATATACCACCTATTCATTAGATCCCCAGTCTTAAGAGGTACAGTAAAAATGAATTACAACTGTTGAAATATATAAACTAAGCATTAGCTATACATACCCTCCCACACATACACATAAATTTAAAATGCCAATTCAGTAATTCTTTATGAATTCTACTGTAAACGTCCAATCTGTCAGATAGTGTTGATTTAATACTACTGACTCAAAGGTTTGACACTAAAGACAAGAACAATGGCTAAAACCAACAACGTACTCACAGCTCTGGTATGTGTGCCCTGTCTATGCGCCTGGAAGCATTCGGTCAATTAGAGCCATTAAATGCCTGTTTGGTCAAGTATCCATAGCTAAACTAAGACTAAAATCTTTGACCATTCATTTTGACAGTATCACACATACAACTACAATGGATAAGCAACAGGCTTAAGGTTCGTTGACTATTGTGTGAAAATTGTCTATGGACTTTGCAGAATGGTCTCACCTCTGGAACTTGACAAAGAATGCAGAAGCACTTTCTGAAAACCTCCCCCACTTACTGACCAAAGGTCTGCTGGGATCGGTGATAGGTCTAGTTATTGTCTGCTGAGACTGGTGTATTGTTGTGGGGCACTTGGTATAAACATGTTATTACTTTTGATTGGTCAGTGGCATTACTCTTTGTCTTAAATGAGATTTATGTAGGAGCCAAAAATAAAGAAAATCAGATGTTTTAGATAAAGACAATTTTTGTTTGTTTCTATACATGTTTGCAAAAAGAGGTGGGTAGTAATTATTTACACTTGCTAGGTTAGATCTTTACTGAGTTTTTGCTTATTTACTCACCTACATTTAGCAAAAATTTGATGGGTGTTTAAGCTCACTAAACAACTGCATTATTTGCTTAATTTCTGTTGCCTTTAAAACAGCACCAATTATGTCAGGTAAGGATTACACCTGTCTCAAAAAAGTTTGCATCCAAAGTTTGCATGTGACAATATTTTTTCCTCACCATATACTTTACCTGCCAAATCTAGTATTGTCAGAAAACAACCACACAATAAGCAAAAAACATGCATCACAATTATTAAAGATGAATTATATAAACATTGTCTAAAAAGTTGAGAGACAGAACGATGCACCAGCACATCCTGCAGCACTATTCTTTAATTATAGTAATATTTTTATGCTATAAATAATAAAATATAAAGTTATAAAGAGCAGAAGCAAAAAAAATGAAAAAATAACTGGCACAGCAGCTGAACATCCAATCCCCTCCTTTTTAACTGTGCAGTTTTAATTTGAGGGTGTTGTGACTAGTTCTCACAAACACAGTGATATGGTCTAAATATTTTTTCTTATGAACATTGCCAAGTGTTGCTGATATATTGATGATACCTGTAATGTGCCTGGGAAAGTGTATGGTCATTTATTGTGAGCACAAGTGAAAAACTCTTAAAACTCCCCAAACCACTTACATTAATGTTTTCAACTGTACTACAAACTCTTCTGTCGAGACCAATGTGTCCTATTTCTCACAAACACAAAGTTTTACACTTTTAAACTTTCTATTTGGTGTCACATATCACACAAACTAGACAAAGATCAATAGGCACAGCTGTGATTCTAAATCTACTATTAAAAACACAAAATTATATCAAAATCAATAATATGATGCTCACTATTAAGTTTAACTCTGTTTAGCTCCCGAAACCATGAGAATAAAAATGACCAAAAACTAACGCTTCAAAATGACCAACGAATTTAAACATCAAAACTCTACAACAAACTGCTTCTGGACATTCCACAAGTCTCTGTAAGGCACTTTACTCTAGTACATTGAATCTTCCTTCACCAAGAGCCTTTTCCAAAAAAATCACACATCCACACAAACTAGCCATCAAGTGAAGAGACTTTGTAAACACTAATTACACATGAGTGACAAACACAGTGCACTAGCGTCTACACATATCAACAGCCATCTGCTTCTTTAGTTTTACATACATCATTAAATACACTGAAAACCAGTAGAATTCACAGAAGCTGAAACACCTACAAATTAGTTTTTTTCATACAAAAAGAAATCTTGAAGCTCTTGCTTCTTAAAGTCATTTAAGTCTTAAAAAGTCTTTGCTTCTTAAAACATCCTTAACCAAATCTGCCATTTTTAACTTGTGTAAACCACACAAGCGTGAGATCCTGTTACGCTCATGGTTTGCTTCAGCAGATTAAAGATATTAAGGTGTGTACGCAAGCAAATACAAACAAAATATCTGGAAATGTTCACACGCCTTAAATCTTGCCCTATCAGTCTAAAATGTCAGCAAACAGAGGCTCCTTCATATGGGAACGTTCAAGTGTCCTGGTTAAATGTGATCATTAGCCAAATGTGGCATAATGGGCAAAACCATAAAAAATAAAATTTGCAATATGCAAATACTTTGTGTTTTATCTATGCTATGTGTTTTTTTTAACAATGGGGTGTTCAAACTTTTGCATATTGCACATAATTACATTTCAGGGTGTTACACTTTATGTTTATCTCCAAGGTTATGTAACACATGTACTGATACCACAGAACTGGAGAGAAATAATAAGCCCTGTTATTGGGAGAATAGGCCTGATCTGCAATGTAACAATATTTTGGGGGAAAAGGGCTCATGAAAATGAAGCTCTGGTGTTGTTTAGAGTAAAATGCAGCCCAAGGTTTACATAGCCTGAGGTTGCACAGAGAGAAAGGGGGAGAGAGAGAGAGAGAAAGGGGGAGAGAGAGAGAGAGAGAGAGAGAGAGAGAGAGAGAGAGAGAGAGAGAGAGAGAGAGAGAGAGAGAGAGAG
>JBBPDA010000001.1:27760986-27775857 GCA_037974385.1 Arnoldichthys spilopterus | reverse complement strand
GTAGTGCTGAATATTTACCCCATTACAATTATAGACACAATGCAATGAGTCTTCATCACATATTTGATGTGACTCTCACTCTCTATTTGGTCAATGCTGAAGTGATCTGGGTTTGCAAGCACACTGACAGTGCCTCTTAAACTCAATGAGAAATGTTTTCTTATACAGGCTTGGCAGCTGATTCCCAAATAAACTTTTTGGATCTTGGTAAGTACATAAACAGTTTAATTACATATTTTATTTATATTATATATTTATTTGTTTGTTTTTTTCTTAAGGTGTGAGAATTACAATTTCCCCTGATGCTTCTTTTGCTAATTATTTTGTTAGTCATTGCTGTATTTCTGCCATTCTGCTGCCTAATTTGAAAACTAAAACTTTTGCAACCCACCCAGTCCTTTCACCATAACTCAGATTAACACAACATAAATATGTAAATAAAAATTTCCTACCAATGATGAGATATATAATACATTCTGGATCAAAGATAGGTCAGATAAATGAAGAAAAAAGAATTATTTACATAATTTAAATTATATGGCTTTGTTTGATTAGTTCTGATTGTTTTTTAAAATATAAATATTTATTAATTAATGTTTTATAGTAATTTTATTTATTTATTTTTTTTACATTTTATTTATTTATTTTAAATAAAGTAAGTAGCTAACTGCAATAACTTAGTTTTCAGTTTAAAACGTCTCATTATGTTATGTTTAATTATGTTAGTAGATAGAATTTAATATAAAATAAATAACTCTTACTATGACTTTTAGCCAACCAGGCTCACCATCAGCAAACTTAATCTTGCTATGAACATTGAGTGAAGTTAGAAAAAGGCTATAAAAGCCTTAGCATTAGATCCTTCACTCCTGCCTACATGACCAAAAACAAATCCAAGTAAAGGCAGTTATTCAAATACAAACAGGCTTCCCTTACTCTGCTGGTAGTTGCCCTCCTCAAATACATTCCTTGAACCTGGGAATTAATCTGTGAGTTGAACCAGGTGTGCCTGAGCAGGGAAATCACCAAATCATGCGGTACACTGGCCTCGTAGGACTGGATTTGAGGTTCCCTTGTGTAGTTTCAGAAACAGTGACTCTGTGCTAACAGGGGTTTACAGTAACTGTTTATGTTCTGATGCAGAGCTAATTGCTATTGAGAACTGTTATATGGAAGCAGGGTTCTGCCATACCCAATTAAAATAACATTTTTGTCTGATTAGGGTGCACTTCAGACTAGACTAGCCCTCCAAAATGATATAAGCCCACACCCTTATAGTAATACAGAGATCTCCTGTCAAATAAAAAATCAAATATATTCAAAAGAAGAGCAGTCAAAGGCTTATAAAACATCGAGGGCACATGTCTTATTAGAGTTCTGGAGTTTTAAAAAGGTTGGTTCTGGGGTTAAACAGTAGCTCTTCTGTGGGACTGGACCAGATGGTTTAGCCTTCACTCCCTACATGATTTAGTAAGTCTTAGGTTTTCATGACCCTGTTGTTGATTCACCAGTTCTCCTTCCTTTGATTACTTTTAGTGACTAACTACTGCAGACCTGGACAACTACACAACCTGCTGTTTTGGAGATGGTCTGACTCAGATCTTTACTCCTGCCCATTTTTTCTGCTTACATCTCACCAATTTCAAGAACTGACTGTTCATTTGCTGCCTAATATATCCCACCCCTCTGACATGTGCCATTGTAATGAAATAAATATATAGTCAATGTTATTCACTTTACTTGGTAGTGGTGGTAATGTTATGGCTGTTAGGTGTACAAAAAAATGAGGTGCCTTCTTTTCTGAATGACCAAGTATTAGATTTATCAACATATGTGAATAATTACATCAGTAAGCTGTAAACAGTTATTCAGATTGATCCAATGTGATATGAGTCGCACCTGTTTACATTAGTAGAAGGCAGTGGCAGTTGAACTAATCAGGAAAAAATTGTATTTTAGCTTAAAAAGTTACCAACTGCCTTAATATTTTGGGTTAACCAAGCTTCTAATATACGAAATGTAACCTCTGCATTTAACCCATCCACACATGGAGGAGCAGTGTAGAAGGATAGTTTCTTGCTCAAGGGTATCTCAGTGGTTCCTGGGATGAAGCTTGAACCAGTGATCCTCCAATCACAGTGGTCCTAAGCACTTAGTTAACACTGCCCTGATATTAAGTTAGCAGAACATGTATCACAAAAAGTGTCCTGCACTCTCGTAACTTACTTTTACTTCAATGAAGTAAAAACTGAAGGCACGTCTGTAACTATATTTGATAACAGTGGATAATGGATCAGTTTACATCAGCCCACAGTAAATGACTTTCTGTACATCTCAACATGTGCAGAGATTGGGCAGAAATGTGGAAAACTCGGTAAATATACTCGGTGTTTGACGCACTACATTGTCTTTTCTTTCCTTGACGTTGAGAAACGCTGCTGATGAGCGGACAGTTCAGTTCAGTTTAACCTCTTTTCAGTTTAAAGTCTGGATGGCAGGATGGCGATGTTACGAGCCCTCTACAGGAAGCGTCAGTTTCACCGGAACGATCGCTAAAAGCTTCAGCAAAACCGGAGAGAAGAGTGCGAGCGAGGATTTCTCCCAGTTTAATAGTTTCCTGGACTGGCAAGTGAACCCATCTTTACTGTCCCAGCCCCCCACTGCTGGACCCACACTCTTCATCCGCACACCCAACCACGTGTTTGGCACGCACTCCCAGTTCGCGGATTAGACCGGGACAGCGAGGAGAGAGGCGCAGCTCAGGTGGAGGGCTTTAAAGGCTCGGCGACCAGCTCACAGTTATACAGATTTCTCGCAGTCGGTCAGGATGGAGTGAAGGCGATGGAGGAGGAAAACTGAAGCTCTCAAACCCACAGGAAACTTTCAGACGGAATACACCTGAACACAGTTAGAGGATTGTTCCAAAAGGGGAATAATGCCGGTGAGACGGGGGCACGTCGCCCCCCAGAACACTTTCCTAGACACCATCATTCGGAAATTCGAGGGGCAAAGTAAGAGTATGCTACTACAGTTATTAATCTACTGTTATCATAAATGCTAGTGTGTTCAGATTGTCTTTAACAAGCCACATCATCATCATCATCATCAAGGTTATAGTACTGAACTTTCTGACCAAAACTGACTCTCATAGATTCTAAAGTCTCTGCAGTTGTTAGAATTTATCATGATGATACTCCCACTGTATGATTAACGGGGTGTCAAAAGCCTTTATTATCTTATGACTTTCTACTTTCTGTACTGGTAGTTTCATTATAATGTGCACTTCTGTAAAAAGCTTGTTCATCTTAGACTGGGTGATGTGAAGGAACATTGCATGTAAAATATTAATTGAAAGACAAGAAGTAAGAAGAACCCCACTGCCTTAAAGAGATGTTTGTGGAAATTATGTGCCTTAACTACCTTACTTGCTTTACTTACTTACTACCTTACTCGTTAATGCATTTCATTTTATTAATCTCATTGCATCTACCAGTAGAAACTATGTACAATCAAAATCTCTACTCATATCTGTACTGTATTCCAAAGTGTTGAGGCATGAAATTTTGCTCATCCAAACAGAAGTCATATAGCCCAGGCTGAGACATATTGGGACACTTGTATTAGAAATACATATTCTGATTTCAGTACATGTTACATTTGAAAAAACAGTACTGAGAACATGGTTAGTTTTTACATTTTTAGGAGAATACTTTGTGTATAAATGCCCCAAATCAGATTCTCAACTGAATTAACGCATTTAAAAGTATTAGTGTTAAATAAACCTAGTTTTTTCTAACATTAAAAAAATCAATTAATCATGGGATATAATGGGATTTCCACCTCCATGAGACACATACCCCCATAAATTCTCCTAACCCCTCTATTTGCATATTGGGCAGAGCTTTGCCTCTGTGTTTTCCTTCCACATAGGCTATTTTCCCTTGGGCGTATTCTTCTATACTATCTTCTATATTTGGGTGAAATGCAGGGTGATAGACTCTTTATTGTTGGCTGTAAAAGTGAGTTACTATGTTCTGTACTGAATGTACTTCTAAACTGCCTGAGCATTACAGTGACCACTTTAATTACATAAAACTGAACTGATGTAAGTAAAATAAGTTATGACAACAATAGTAAATCAAGTTCAGAGAACTGAGCTGATGTGTTTACAGAAGTAGGCATAAGGCCTTTAAATTCAAACCTTATTTCCAGAAAAGTTGGGATATTTTCTGAAATGCAACAAATATAAAATTCTGTATTATGTTTATTCATGTTAACCTTTATTTAAGCGACCAAGGTAAAAAGTAAACATGAAAAGGAACTAGAGAATACTCATTATAGTAATTATACAATACTTGTACTTACATACAGCTCCATATACTTTTAATAGTAGACAGATCTGGAGTGGCAGTAGACCAGTCATGCACACACATTGTGTGTCTACAAAGCTGTGCTGTTGTAGCCAGTGCACAATGTGCTCTACCATTGTCCTGCTTAAATAAGCATGGATGTCCCAAGAGGAGACGTTGCCTTGATAGCGACATATGTCTAATGTAAATCCTAATGTACACCTCAGAGTCAATGGTGTCTTCAAATACATGCAACTCACCCAGGCCGTGGGCACTGTTGCCCCATACCATCACAGATCCTGGCTTTTGCACCTTCCACTGATAACAATCAGTATGGTCATTTTCATCTTTGGCATGGGGAAAACAAGCTAAAATGTGGACTCATCTGCCCACAGCACACAGTTCAACAGTTTTTTGGTCCATCTGAGATGAGCTCAGGCCCAGATAACTTGTCAGTGTTCATGCCTCATCTACACTGTAGAGACAGTCAGCAGCTTCAGGTTCCTTGGCATTACTTCAAGTGGGCAGAGCACACAGCAGCTGTCACTAAAAAGACCCTCCAATGCCTTCTATGTGTGAAAAAACCCCAAGCGTCCACCACAGTCCTTACCAGTTTCTACAGGTGTGCTGTGGAGTCCATTCTTGCAGGGTGTATTACATCCTGCATCCTGGAATGGCAGCTGCTGCACAGAGAAAAGAGAAACACCCTGGAAGATAACCAGCACACCAGTCCTAGCAATCCAGGACATTACATAAAGTTTGACATGAATTAACATATCACAGATTTTTGTTTTTATTGCATTTTGGAGGTTATCCCAATTTTTCTGAAAGTGGGGTTTGCACTTTTGCACAGCTAATGGAATGCATGTAATGTATTTGTGTTATGTATTTATATAATTGTGTAATTAATGTCTGTATTTTATGTAGTGTGTATTGTTAATGAATATATTTAGGACAGTGTATTTGGCATTCAGCCATCATAACTTGATAAGCTTGCTAAGCATGTTGCCCAATTCTGCACATGCATTTAATCTGCTTTATTTATTCCTAAATTGCCATGAGAAACAGTATTGCCAGGATGGAATGTAATCTATAACATTAATCCCTCTGCTGCCCCTCAACAGATCGTAAATTCATCATTGCCAATGCACGAGTGGAGAACTGTGCCATCATCTTCTGCAATGACGGCTTCTGCCACATGTGTGGCTACACACGTGCTGAGGTCATGCAGAAGCCATGTACCTGCAGCTTCCTGTACGGGCCTCACACAGGGAGGTCTGCTGTGGCTCAGATGGCTAAAGCCCTCCTAGGCTCTGAGGAGAGGAAGGTGGAGATCTCTTTGTATAGGAAAGATGGTAAGAATGGCTGAATGGAATAAAAAGATTAGATTAGAAAGTTGATAAGTTTTATACAAATAACCTACACATATCTGCTACAAGTGTAAACATTTTGCACTTTTTTTGCTATTTGTAAAAATCTGGTAAACTGATGCGAATACAATTAATTCAGTACAGATTAATGCTGTTTATATGCATAAAAATAAAAATGTATTTTATTTACATGACATCTGTAGTATGTTATTAATGAAAAGTTTTGAATGTATATGGAGGGGATACATAGAGTTTCCTCACCATTTACTTTGATAAGTTAAGGTATAAAACAGTGGAAAAATTCATGGCCATCATGGGGAAGCTGTACTGAGCATGTTCTGTTTGAACCTTTACATGCAAAACATCTGTTACATTTTACCCCACAATGTTGTGCCCAATGTTCCCATACTACATTTAACCTTAAAATTGACATTTCTTGAATGTCACTGTGTATTTAATGTGAACATGTGCTAAATATTTTCTGAATGCGTATGCTGACTGACACCAGGGTCTGATCTGAAATCTCCAATTACTTTTTTCTCCATTTACTTTTTAAATAATAAAATAAATAGTGTGCAAATACTTTATACAAGCAGTAAACATTTCCATTTATGAATTCACAACAATGAACCTTACAGATTATCTGTCAAATGTAAATATTAGTCTTGATTCCACCAGGGAAATTCCACCAGCTTTTTAAATGTTCTGCATTATTTTACTGATGAGATGTACACACAAACACAAACGCAGTTAAACATTTATATTAATCTATATTTTATAAACATTAACCTATATTTGCACTTTCTGTGCACTTGAAACTGCATTAAAATGAAAGGTGCTATATAAATAAAGTTTTATTATTAAAGTAATAATAATAATAATAATAATTATTATTATTATTATTATTATCATTATTAGTAGTAGTAGTAGTAGTTGTAGTATTATTAATCATCATCACCATCCTCATCATTCAGCATAATTATAAGTGAACTGGTTAGAAATGTATTGATGTCTTTACTGGGGTTGGGTTTGACAGCTACAATACAATGATATTATACTATACAAAACCACCAGTGAACTTACACACATTACAAGTTTTTATTTTTTCCCTAAAAATAAAATCCTATGTGCTGTGTGTACCCCTACTATATGAATTTGTTTAAAAATACATTTTATTAAATCTATTGTAAAACAAAGTCTCAGGTACCAGGAAGCAAATTCCTAAACATTTCTTAATCTGAGAAAAATTTAGAAGCATTAAACTCTTCAGACCATGAGACCAAGGTGTGTCAAAGCTATGGAAAGAACATGTGTCGAAGCTTTGGGATGGAAATAGCTTCCTGTACTCATAAAGAAATTATACCATTAAATATTTTTGCAGAAATGTTTTAGGTTACTTTTTAAGTTAGAAAAACAAACTAGTTTTTAAAGCACAAACAGGATCCTATTAGCTATCTTCAAAAATGACATAAAATATAAACATTGTTGTCTAAAGCCAAAAAGAAATAAAAACTGTTGATAATGGCGATTTCATTAACATAACAAGTCATTATTGGTTATTTGGGGTTATTTTCATGGGATTCTCCTTGCAGTTAAGAGAGTACACTACCACCAATTGAATATAATCCTCTTAAGCGAAATCCCTAATTAGATGAGTAAACCATTAAATATTGCACTCTCCTTCAGAGCAGCAAGGATAACCCATGGAGATAATCCGAGTGAAGAATGAAATGGCAGGAATCCAGCTTTTAAGATTAACTCTAGGTAAACAATAGAGAAAGTAACACTTATGCTCCACTTTTGGGTTAAGCACAGAGCAGTTAAATCAGTTTTACATGAAAGTTATACAGAAAAAAATAGAAATGTGTCAGATCATTTTGATCACCAACAGCTTTCAGACATGTGGACAGACCACTGAAGCTTTTAAAATGAATTTTGAAATGTATGTTAAGATGAAAACAAGAAGTACAGAAGCTGTCTTGGCTGTTCTGTATTGTGCCTTATTCAGCAGTCCAAGCTGAAACACGTTTTATAACTTCAGCATTAAATAGGTGGAGCTAAACTGCTGTGGGTCAAGTTTTATTGTCATATACAGGCAACAATAGAACATCATTATCAGCAATGAAATTCTTGGACCCGAAGCCTCCTCATAAATTGCACGGCTACATAAAGAATATTAATAAAATAATAAAAGTAGAATAAAATAGTACAAAAGTGAAAACAATACAAGGCTCTCATATATACAAAAAACAGTAATACTTAAAGTGACCAGTGAGTTGTTTAAAGTCTGAATGAAAGTAAATGTATTGTTTTTTTTAACATCACAAAAACCATTAAAGCATGCTGTTTTTGAAGCTTAGTTTCAATATATGGACTCTCTGGACTCTTCTGAAAATGGGGTTTGAAGGTATCATTTCTGACCACTTATTATTTACATAAAGGTACTCTTTAGGTTTTGTCATAGTATTGCTCAAGTATTTTTGCAGTTGTGACTGTGGTGCCATACTCTATTAAAAATAAATGTATTAAATCCCCATGCAATTTTATGAAACTTGACAAAAAGACAAACATAACTACTACTTGAGCACCATTTCTGGGCTGCCACTTAAAATTCATTAATGAACAATGCATAAATGCCTCTGCTTCAAATCATTCACTAGAGATAGAGAATGGCCCTAGTCATCAGTCTTTATATTCTGGTAATGGCCTCCATTACTATAATTAGACAGAGTAATGACTGAGGCTATCTCAGAGAGTTAATTATTTATCCCTGGTCACTTGTACAGTAGGGCTGTAGGGTGGTCTTGTCAGTGGAACCACATCCAGACATTTTCCTTTTTAGTTCTCTACTCACATTGGCTTGATTTCCATATTTTTTAAAACTTTGTCTAAGTAAATAGATTTTTTTCCCAATTAATCTTCATGTCCTGAAATACAGACACCAACAGCTACTTGAGTCACCATTCTCACTCATTCTGACCTAAATGTAATGTTCCACAATACATCATGATTATTGATTTTCAAGTATTTCATGTATTCAGTAGACTGATCAAAAAACTGAATGTGAGGGCTAACTTACCAATAATTTCAACACCAGTAGATAGCTCAAACAATGCAGGCCTCCTTCCCAACTACAACAATGAAATAATGAAGTGAGACACCCAGCAACTACTGCTCACATTTAAATGTTTAATTGTTGATTTGTACAACTATAGCAAGCTAACAGTCAAAGTTTAAGCCACAAAAATACAAGTAAAATTATATTACCTGAATGCCAATTACAAGCAGTTTAATAATTATTTTCAGTTGTTAGTTGGCTTAGTGGTTAGGATCTTGCCCTTGTGAACAGAAGGTTGCAGGTTCAAGTACCACTGAGGTACCCTTGAGCAAGACACTGTGCCACTATACTGCTCCCTAGGTGCTGTTGATAGCAACCGCTGCTCTGTGTGTACATGTGATGGGTTAAATGCAGAGGTCATATTTCATTATGGTGCACTTTGTGTGTGATTGAGTCTGTTCACAATGACAAACACATCATTTTTCATTTTCAGCTACTAATGGAGTTAAAATTAAAACATTGCTGTTTAAAATGATGTAATGAAATGAAACACTCAGAATCTGGCTGTGTCTAACTCTAAGTTTAATAATAATAAATAAATAATAATACAATTAAATGGTCATAAACATGTGTATATGCAGTTTTTACTTTCCCTAATAGTACTGACTGCAGACTGGTGGGAGATGGAGCTATAGGTTGTGGGCTTAAAATGAGCTGAAATCAAGAAGAAGTCTAGAGGTTGCGTAATACTTTACAATGCATTTGACCTGAAATTAGAGCTACAGCTTGGGCTAAAGGTAATTTTAAATTGACCCAATTTTAGCTAATTCATATTTTTCTTATGATCTCTTGGTGGTGTTGTTGTTTGCTGTTAAACTAGATTTTGTCACAGCAGTAATGGCATGTTGCAAGGGTGCCCACTTCTAGTCTGATGTACAGTCCAGCACAGTTTCAGGACTCCAGGACCAGAGGCAGGTGCTGCTGATGTATTGTGGAGCACCTGCCAATGCCCAGCATCTGTTGTGTACTCAAAGCAAGTCCACATGAGAATGGGACTGAGGCCAGGAGAGAGTAAGCAGGGAAAAGAATGTGTGAGGTGCAAGACGGGGTACTCTGGGTCAGCTTTTGAGGCTTTTAATCCCCTTGGTAATTTGATTTTTATATGGTGCTTATGGTCTTACAAAAACTATGATCCTTTCCTCTTGTGGCATTAACCTCTATGGTCCTGGCGTCTCTGTCCTTGGTGCTGAAGAAGCCAAAACCCCCCCTTGGCTTTTTCAGCACCAAGGACAGAGGGGTATGATTGTTTGCAAATCATATCCCTGGGGCACTCAGGCCTTTTAATCCTCTCCCTCATTTGCCTCATGCATTTACTGTTTAAATACATCAGCATAGAATGCATGGAGGTATATTTACATGAATCTAGTCTCACCTGTAGCAGTCTGCTGTCACATGGTCGCTGTAAGATTATGACGTAGGGGCCTCTGGGGTTAGGCGGCATCCAGCAGCAGATGGTACAGGATGATGTTATACAGTAGCAGATGCTGGTGATATGAATGAAATAATTTAGAGAGAAATCGACAAGCATGTCTCCTTCTTTAATCCCCATAAGACTAAAACGTGTCCTCAGTCCCACATATGTCCGCTCTGTCCTTCAGAGTCCCCCAGCCTTCGTATTCCCACCACTCTAAACACAGGGGAAGCAGATGAGATTGGTGCTGTGGCCCTCAGGGAGATGTGGCACTCTAATGCCTGTTTATTGCTAAAGAGACTGAAAAAGGGGAAAAGAAAGCAGGAAAGTTCAGCATATTAAAATGCTTTGTCTCTGTGGTGCACTAAGAAAAACTTTGTCATTGACTGTTCTAAATGGGAACGTCGCCATTTCTGCAAGGCTGATTGGACATTAACATGCAGTAAATAATTTATAAAACACATAAAGTAACTTACACTTCATCCAGGAGTGCAAAAACCAGATGTTGCCAACTGAACAGTGTTGGGGTGGTTACGGGATTATTTTATGGGCAACTACTATATAGTTATGAGTTACTATGTAAAACTGACTTGCATCAACTGCACAAGTGAAAAAAAAAAAAAAAAGCAGATACAACAACAGCTGGCAGCTTACACAGTTTTTTCTGAGTCTGGCTGTTTGGGGAAGACTGTTGCTCTCTATGTTTTAATCTGGGGATTTTTAATTGTTAAGTTATAAGATTTAATTTTATTAGTAATGAGATTTTTACATCCATTAGTTTCATATTGGCATGGTTAGATGCTTCCCACACTTCTCATATTCACAATAAAAGTTGCGTGGTTGACAGTTGACTCTGCTGTCAGTATTGTGTACAAGGTGATGTTTTAAATGAGTAAAGAATTATGAGTAACTGCAAGTAACATAGTCTTTAGTAATGGTGAAGTGATCACAAGTATTACAAGTATTTAAGTGTTATGCTATTTTCTATGCTGTCCTAAGATTAGGAGTTTTTTGAACTTGTACCAAATTTACAAAACAAAAATGTGTTTTACATTCTGTTAACTTTATTGGAATTCAAGGAACTCAAAATATTAAGGTTAAGTTTTTACAGTGCAGAAAAGTGTTTATTACTGTAACGCTGTTTCTTCCCATGGTAACTAATTACTCCTGTACTAAATGGTCCCTACTCCCTACTCCCTATGCAGTCTATTTTATCCATGAAATTTGAGTTCTACATAATCATTTTAGCATGGGACATGGCTGAATCCCTGACTGCTCACTTTTAAGCCTTTTGTTCCCTGTTTAGGTGCACTATGTAAGGAACAGGTAGCCATTTAATATTTGGCCAGTACCAGTTTAGAGTTTAGTTCATAGCCAGGCTCATCAGTGAGCCAATATGCAGTTTAAAAATCTATATTTTTATATGACGTTTCTAATAAAGGTCTAAGTAAAGCTTAGAACTGAAAGAAAGAAAGAAAGAAAGAAAGAATATATTGTGTATAACTGAACAACAGTAAGATTTTACATCCTTGTAACAGTATTTATTATTATTAGTGGTAGTAGTAGTATTATCTGTGGTTTGTGCTGAGCCAGTTTCACTACTTGCTTGAATGTTGTTGTAGAATATCACCCTCTAGTGGAGGACGAGTACAGTTTTATTTGAGTACAAACATAAAGCAAACTTATCATACCACATACAGTCAAATGCTATAAAGCACTTTTTGATGCACATATACATCTAAATATATTTATATTTTCTATACAGGGGTGTGTTTCCCATGCTTGGTGGATGTGGTTCCGGTAAAAAACGAGGATGGAATGGTCATCATGTTCATCCTGAACTTTGAGCTGGCAGACCAGCAGGACAGAGGAGCGAACAGCTCACCGCTTAAAGCCACCAACCTCAAACTTCCCATTCCCTGGCTCTCTAAAGGTGCTGAACTACCACTTACTCTGTGTAATAGGACTTTAGTATGTATAAAGATGGTTTGCCTTTTGCTTAATTTCCCCTTAAAGCAAATGTACTCAATCTTAGTCAGTGTTCAGCTTGTGAAGTTTGCTTCTGTTTTTTGAACTGGAGCTACAGGACTAGCACAGCTAATGAGTACTGGCAGCTCATACTCAATCAAACAGCATGTAAACAGCAAGTATAAATCATATCACACACCTCACACTGCACAGAGACGTTAATTAATCTTGAATAGTCATGCATAAGTGGTTACTGACTCTGTACCACAACCTGTAATTTATAAAAATTTAGAAGCAAAGAAGCAAACTGGGCAGAGCTTGAAAATTTCTCTATTTTAATTGGCCAACCCACAAATTTTAGACTATAAAATATAATTTTATTGTCTTCACAGCAACTAGTGTTGGAGGTTGGACAAGCTTTACAGAATGCTGTCAAAAATCCCAATCAATCTAATGAGAAAGGCTTAGTTTTTTTTTTTAAAATACCATAATTATTGGTGCATAAATGGTGTTGGGCGAAAGGTCACAGTGTTTGCGTAACACTCGGAAACTCAAGACGAAAGGTCACTATAATTTTCACTAAAAGTTATTTTTGCAAAGCTTACCAACAGTTTCTATGAAAATGTGTTAAATGAAGTAAAGTGTACCTCTCAGCTTGCAGCAGACACAGGTTCAGGCTTCCCCGGCCTTTGCTGCAGTCTCTGAGCAGCAGTAAGCAGTCCCTGCGTGACGATGCTGAGATGGGTCACATGCGGGAGATGCCTCACATGGGCCATGAGTCAGTGGCCCTGGACAAGCTGCTGTCCTTCCCAGAACGTGCGGCGCTAGAAGGGCCTCCGCTGCTCCTGTGGGAGGACGAGCACCCACTGGAGACACACTGTGAGATGCAGCCCTCTTCACCGGCCCCGCCCCTGACCCAGGGCTTTTCTCAGTCCTCCCCCTGGCTGCACTGCCCCAAGCCAGAGACCTCACCCTCCAACTGCAGCATGTCCCACAGCCGATCCTGTGAAAGCCTTTGCAGCATGCGCCGCTCACCCTCCAATGACTTCAACTGGGACAAAAAGCTGCCCATCAGGCCCAACAGCACGGGTGAGTCCGCAGTTGGGTTCATTGGTAGCACTTTTCAAACACAACACATGCTGTCAGTTAGGTTGTACTCTTAAAACTAATAGTTCCTAAATGGTTCTTGGCTGGGATTTGTTTCTACACTGTAAAAAATATTCAGTGCTTTAAAAAAAAATGTTGTTTAAAAAGTTAAAAGTTACCTTCAGGAAAGTTCTTTAGGGCTGTACATGTGGTGGGTCTACCCCAGGTGGGCCACATTGTAAGCTTTGATAGCATTATAAACTTTGATATTAGCCACATACTTCAAGTACTATACATATATATATATATATATTATATCAAAAAAGATGAATAAAATTGAATCATAAAAAATCTTTTTATATATCAATGTATTCATATATATCAGACACTGCTTGTTTTTTGTCTGTACTGACTTATCAAACCCTAGAAGTGAAATGTTGTGATATATTTAAACTTTAATAAGCAAATACTTAAATAAGCAAATATTAAGTCAACTTTAACTAGATTACTACCACAGACAATTATTTGAACACCTACATATTTACCTAATGTGTCTAACATATGAAGATTTGGAATATGGGGGTCCATGGAACTTTTTCCACACTGAAAAGGGTCCCTAGCTAAAAATAAGTTTGAAAAGCTTTGTGTTAGGCAGCCAAGGATGGCTCTTCAGTGGCATTGCTTCAAAGAGACATTTTTGGCACCTTTTTTAATGTGTGTAAGAAAATGGTAGAGAATTCTCTTTTTGGTGACAGTGGAAAACATGCTTTTATAGACTGGGAAATGAGAGCATTTTTTAATCAGTCTCACGATTTTAGATCATTTCAGAGTCTGGATAAATCCACTGACATCACCAGACATCTGGCTTCTGTATTTAATTTAAGATACATTGTTTTCTACTGATGAGCTTTTCTACATCTACCTTTTTTTCTTAAAAATAAACAGTCTAATTTGTATTGTTCAGAGCACAGTGTGTTCTTTAAAGCAGAGAGGATACACATGTGCCTTTTGGATCTATGTTTTTTTGATTCACTAACAACAATGTGACAGTCTTTAAACCCTTTGTGTTTGCTCAGGTACTATGCGCCGTAAAGCCAGCATGCCCAACCCTGCATCAGACTCAGACCTGATGCGGTTCCGCACTTTAAAAACGGGTCCTGGAGCAACACACAACTTAATAGACTTCAAGCCAGATCCCTTAATAACTCTTCCTCCGAGTGAAATCGATATCATTGCCCCCTGCAAGCTGATAGACCGCACCCACAATGTGACAGAAAAAGTAACTCAGGTGAGTAGATTAATCAATTACCATTCAGCTCAGATAAATGTGCTGTTTCATCAAGTATTAAAAAAAAAAGTTGCTAAGTCACTGGGTTATGGAGGAAATCAGAGTGGAAAGATAAACTAAAAATGACAAGCATAAACAAATGGGTAATTTGTAAAACAAGTTAGAATATAAAATGCACACTCAATGTCTTAAAGGAGCCACATATGTCGCCCTTGGCTTGCTCTTTGGGGGCTCGGACCCGGTTTCTGTAAAGCTGCTTTGTGACAACGTCAGTTGTAAAA
>JBBPDA010000001.1:27713524-27752352 GCA_037974385.1 Arnoldichthys spilopterus | reverse complement strand
AGACTGACTAGGCCACTCCATGACCTTAATGTGCTTCTTCTTGAGCCACTCTTTTGTTGCCTTTGCTGTATGTTTTGAAAAAGCTCAAATATATATATATATTTAAAAAAAAGCTTTTTCAGCTCAAATATATATATATATATATATATATATATATATTTGAGCTGAAAAAGCAGTACAGAAATATAGCAAGCACTTTACTCACGCAGGCAATAAGATGGCATGTGTTCAGTGTTGCTTTGATTAGGTGGTTGTGAACTCAGCAGCACACAGAAAAGCCTCTGGACACTTGTAGCCTACATTTGGCTAGTAAGTAAAGTTTTCATTTTGTGTGAATTCAATAAATGTTTCAGTTATACAGACTCATCAGTTCCTGCTTTCCGTCTGATTTTGGGATGGTTCTTATTTGCTGCCTATGCTTCTTCTTCATGGCTGTTGATTATTAAAATATTTAAAGCTGATAAAATGCTTGTCTGGTATGATCCTACAGGAAAAAATGATATATTTGGGGAACCCATTAACTTATTTGCACGTCCTGGGAAGTCCAGCGCTGATGTGCGGGCGCTTACCTACTGTGACCTGCACAAGATCCATAGAGAGGACATGCTGGAGGTGCTGGACATGTACCCAGAGTTTTCTGATTACTTCTGGAGCAATTTGGAGATCACTTTCAACCTCAGAGATGTACCTGTCTTACTGACATAAACAACTCTACCGAAATTCAGCCAGTAAAAAATCTGTAAACATTTGTTTAAATAAAATGTCTCTCTTAACAGATCAGTATTATTTCTGGGTCAGTGAACAGTGAGGACTCAGAGAAGGCCTGTCTAAACCGTCATGTGCCAAGGTCAAGCTTGTCCTTCTGTCACAGCAATGAGAAAGGTACTGTTATGCAAAGTCCTGCTACATAAGTGATATTGAGAGAAGACCTACTGGCAGTGAAGCATGGTTTAGCAAACTTAATGCACTCTAAGCACATGGAAGAAGATTTCAAGGTGCCACACTGAAAATGAGTTAATTATTAAAACATGGCAATCGGTTGCTCACAAATACAGTGTGCTACATCAACACAACTGATGTATTTTTAATATTTCAGTACTGTTCTTTACTTAGAAATTAACAGTTTGCCTGATTCAATATCAATTAGTAGTAACTTTAAATACATTTGCTAATTTCTTTTGAAAAAAACTGAGACAGCAAGTTTTTCAATGTTTTTTTTTTAAATAAAAAGATTATTAAAAGATTTAAGGATTAGAGTGTAGCACGTTAGCTTAAGGTTAGTGTATTAACTTGGGCCAGAAGGTTACATCAGGACACTGTAAAACTCAACTTTGGCTTTTAATATTGTATTTTTGTAATGTTGCTCTGACTGAAACACATAAACATGTTAATGTCAGACACATTCACAGTTTTTTAAAAATATGAAATAATGATTGTTATTAATTATTAAATCCTTAATTAACATATATTAAGAATGCATAATATTATCCTATTTTTGTCAAATTCATTTCCCAATGCTGGTGAAGCCATGAGAACCATATACTTGTGCATAATGCTGATCCAGATGTGGTCCAATTTGCCTTAGTAACTGATTACTTCTATTTACTTTGCTTTAACTTATGATGTTAATGTAGTAAAGGAAGAAACCAAACAGAACAGAACAACTCTCCAGCCGCAGAACCAGAAAAACAAGCAGCAAGAAGACAAAAACCACAAAGTTCATGAGGACTCTGACTCCTCATCTTCTCACCACAGCAGCGATGATGAGGATGAATCCAGACAAACTTCCACTCTAGTGGGCTTCCTCCAGAGTCATGCTCCAAGCTTTAGCATCAGCAATAAAAGGGAACAAAACAGCTGTAACACTCTCTCAGGTAGACCCCTAAAAAATCATATTAAACTGTGGCTTCTTGTTGCTTTTTTGCCATCATTTTACATTGAATTGACTACAGAAGATCACTGCACACATTGTATACATGACATTGTAAGGCACCTGTTTATCCAGTCTTTATCACTCATATCTTAAATTAGGAGCTTTTTCAGGGGTCTCCAACATCTTCAGCTTCTGGGGAGAGAGCCATGGGCATCAGTACCGGGAGGTCCCCACCCACAGCATGTCCTGCTCTCCTCCCTCACCCCCACCCAATACTTTCTTGCACAAGATCACCCCTCGCCAGCGCAGTCAAGTGGAAAACAGACTGGAACTTCTGCAGAGACAGCTCAACAGGTAAGAACATTTAGATTTGGGGTGCAGTGATTACTGTTTTTAAGGGCATACTGCAGTAAAAAGCTAAAGAAAGTTATACCATTTTACTACTTGTGTTTAAAAAGATGATGGGTCCTCTTTGGCCCCTCTGACCTCACTGTTATGTCTACTATAACAGCCTTGGCCCATTACAACCTTATTGCAAAACATATGTGAAACACCTGGGTGCAATCTTAAACTATACAAATAAAACTAAAAACACTGGCCAGTCTTTATCCCTTCTACAGCTTGTCCAAAACGCAGCTTCAAGGCTACTAACTGGCTCCAAAAAATTTAACCAGATTACACCAGTACTGGCTGCCCATGACCGGCTGTCTGTCAGTCAGATTTAGAGCCAAAACACTATGGACTGGCACCTGGTTACACTGTTACTACAACAGGAAAACACATTTTTTCTCCCTGGCTTTAAATCTATAATGATGGCCAGTCTACCTTTATTAGCTGTTCTGTAGTAGTTGGGCATTTTATTTGATAGAGTTGGCTTTTATATTGTATATGAACTTTTGTATGAAAAACACATTGAATGTACAGAACTTTTGTATACGCTTCAGTTTTATATGCAATAAAATGTGCGATTTGAAGATGATTTGATGGTAGTAAATAGCCTGCTTCTGCAATCTCCATGCAAAGTGGTAGGACAACCCCAGCAATTCAAAAAGATAATTTATATAGCACACATCATACACAAAGGCAATTCAAAGTGCTTAACATGAATCTGAGTTCCAATGAATTTACATTCATTGAGCTTTGATTTCTTTTGTAGCAGTTTAATATTTTCAGTATCAGTATTTTTTTTTGAAAAAACAAAACAAAGCAAAAAACAAAATCAAGTTTAACCAGTAAACATAACCGTGAGGCATGTGTTTAACATCACTGCCTGTTTAACCACTAGCACACACTCTAACATTTATAGTAATAAATCTAGATACTTCTCATGAGTTCATGAGAAGTTTATGAGTTTATTACTATGATTTTATGATGGACTGCATTAGCAATAATGATCTCATTTTGAAGATAAATCTGAGAAAGTTACATATGGATTCAGGAACTTATTTTAAGCACAAATGTAGCACTGGAATAAGATTAGATTAATCCAGCAGCCCCAGTTACCAATCTATAAATGTATAACAATACATTAAAACTGTCACTATTGCTCCTGTGAGAAAAGTGAGTGAGCAAGTGACTTTTTCTAATTGATTTTGAGTTTATAATGTTTAGGTTTGTGACATGTCTGCTATATGTGAATTTGAGTCTTCTATGTTGTGTTTCCCCAGACTCGAGTCACGTATGTCCACAGATATTGGAGCCATCATGCAGGTTCTTCAGAGACAGGTGGCCCTGGTTCCACCAGCCTATAGCACTGTGACTTCTCCTCCTGAATCATGCCTAAACCCTCTTAAACCTGGACAAAAGCTAGTGCAACCAGTCAACCCTTTAGAAATGGAAATACCACCTACTTTCTCACCGGTACCATTAACCCACTCATAAACTTTAGGCATTCACTTGTGTTGAAGCTACACAATATTTTATGCTCTCTAATCCTTTAAACTGGAGACTTATTATTTAGTTTTTAATCTGAGCAACAACTACAATTGAAGAGAATCAGTGTCTACAACACATAAATGGACTATGATGACATTAATGTACAAGCTATGTAATGATGAAAGTGTAGAATTAATCCTTCTTGCCTTATTTTCCCTAGATACTTGACCCTCAGAACACTCGTGAAATCTCTGCAAAGTCCTATGAGGCATTGCAAGGTACAGAGGAAGTCCAGCTCCTGGGTGGTCCACTGGACTCCTCTCCTGAGAATCTGGTTTTTGATCCATACCTCCAAAGAGCTTGTGCAAACACAGGGCCATTGAGCACAACCAACTGCACTGAGAGGATCAACCCTGCCATGAGAGCTCACCCTAACAGACAGGCTCTTGGTCCTGCAAGCATTCCTACTTTAGGAAGGGGATTCCATGAAACAACTAACCATCAGCATGCTCGATTAAGGCTGGATCTGATGCCTTCTGAATGCAGAAGACGACTTTCTTTGCAAGGGCAGCACCCAACAGGGAAGTGTTCCTCAATTCAGCAAAGACATGCCTCTGATCCTGGCTGTTAGGAAAGAGCTTTTGTTTCATTATCATAGTGACAAGGACTTTCACTGCCATGATCAATGGGAATGTAATCATGTGTAGATTGACATATTTATATTTTAACATGGGTGACATCAAAAAACTAATTAATTATCATGAATAAATTATGTCCTTGGTGTTACGTATACTGTTTGTGTTAGCTGGTCTAACAAATCCTAGTGTTGTCACTGTCTTATGCTCCAGTTCATACATATTGTCAGTATTAAATTGTATTTTTTGTTTTGGGGGGAAGAGTAACAAACATGAACTGTTACATGTAAATACAATTTATTGACAGTTTTACATTTTTATTGCATGTGCTATTCATAAATACCCATTGTGTTATATAGTAAATGGTCCCAGACAGCAATATGGTGACTCAGAGTATGGTAAATATTCCATTTCTGGCAATGCAATGTGCTTTGAGTCTAACTCAGGTAGTAAAAGAAAAGCACACTTGTGTAGCTGTAGCAAAATGTATATATACAGTAACTCCTGTGGGAAATGGTCTTTGTGAATACAGTTAAAATGAGCCTTTTTTGATGGAAATTGCAGATAGAAAATATGTTGTTCAAAACCGCACAGAATGGTGTGAGGAAAAGGCTAAATATTCACAAGTCCCTTTCTCTAGCAAAAAGATTTGGTATAATGAATAGTGTCTTAGATCACTGCAACACTAAGCCATTTCCCTGTGTAAAGCTTGGGATGTAAAAGTGTACATACATGACTTAGTCTAATGTATTGTAGAAATCTAAATATAGGTGTTTATTAATGAGTTACAGGCTGACTACTGTATATCTCTTAAAATCATGGTAAATATTCTCAGACACAAATAGTCAAACAGACCACATCAAGAAAAATAAAATCCTGAGCACATTAATATCCAACTTTGAAAAGTGGTGTTACAAAATATTGAAAATGCCACAAGATACAGAAACTAAATTATAATTGCAAAGGCAAAAAATCAGATTTGAGTAAGAAAGAGGAGTGAGCCATTTGTAGTCCATGTCACCTAGACAAGACCACAGAAAATGACGACATCAGTCATCAAGGAAAACCCCAAACTAACACTCAAATAAATTTTACCAAATGGAGGGCTAAGCATATCTTCCTTGCACACATTTTTTACGTGCCAGTTTGTTCTTATTCTAGGCCTCTTACCATTAAACCTGATTCGAAATGTAAACAGCAATAGCAACAACAAATCCAACTCATTCACAGCTCCTTAATGTGCACAATAAAAAACAATTTACTTTATCTCAGATTCTCCTGTAGTTCAGGACTTCAGCTCTGATTGACAACATTGAAAGAATTTTTATCTGTAGTTAAGTTGCCATTATTTTTCCACCCCTGTACATTTGCATTGTTTTTGCTGGTCAGTGATATGACAAATAATGTTTTTTTTCATTTATCTGGAGCAGCATGCATGACCTGAATTCTTATTATTAAGAGCATGTTCTGCCTAATTCTAAATGCTATAAAAATGTGAAACGTGATAAGTGAAATCCAGGATTTATTTTCTTTTCTCGTCATTTTAGGAGCTATAACTGGAGTAGTGTTATATACATTCACAATACTGCACAACCACAACAGCATGGGCAGATACTGAAATATATATGGTATATTTCCTGGGAAATGCTAGTGGTGTAGCCACTTGTAAACAATAATGTCATTCCATTTGTTTGGAATTCTTGCCAAATAAATGAATTGAATAGTCAAAGTGCTTAGTGAAGTCTTGAATGCCATGTTTGTTTTAGGTGTGTTGGATTTGAACAAATCCTCTACCTGATGAGGCACTGTGTTGTGTGAAAAATGTGCATAGATGAGCGTATATTTGCCCTTTTACTTGCTCCAAATAGTAGAATACATAAATGATGAGACCACAGCCATCCATTTTTTAGGATCTAAGGCTTCAGAGATAGATGGTTCCAAGTAATAACACACATTTAACTTACATTTATGTAGGTTTGCTCACCGAGCTTTATATCATTTCTGACATATAATTCATAAAATTTCCTTTGATGGTAAAACTGTAGTACACACACAGTAGGTAAAGAAATGAGTTCCAATACAGATGCCTTTAACATTCAGATACTATTGAAGGCCTTATTTATTTAAGTCAAGTGTGATACATTAGAACTGGATGTGGGCCCTTTAACGTGTTTTCATGCTTGACATATATTTTGAGGTATCTATACTCAGCCTTGCCTTACCTCTACTGAGGAAGAAAACATTTGGGTGGCATTAAATTATCAATCTTACCCTGGACCCTCCTGAAGCAATCAGAGAAAGAATGTTCATTAGGTCTCCATTAGACCTACCTTGGGGCAAAACCATGGCTGAACCGACACATTTGTGGTTATCAGATATAAGTGCAGTTGTGATGTACAGTAGCCTATGCATAATGAAGTTCATTAACTATGCATGCCAACACCAAGGACATGGGCCCTTGAAACTCAGTAGAGTTACCATTTCCACCCACACACACCACTTCAACTACAATCTTATTAATGTCAAATGAGCTACCACCTGAGCAAGCCAGGGGTAGCTGATGTCAAAAAGGCAGCTGCAATTTGCCAGGAAATGACTCTTTGTGTCTGTGTTGTGGAAGTGACTATTTGGCACTGTGAACACACCCAATCACACAAAATATGTGACATCTGCATTATACTCATCCACACATAGAGTAGCAGACAGCTATCAGCTGTGCCTAGGGAGCAGTGTAGAGGGATGGTTTCTTGCTCAAGGGTACCTTAGTGGCACCTGGGCTGGGACTAGTACCTGTGACCCTCTGAAGACAAGGGCAAGTGGCAGCCTAAGCACTAAGCACTGCCCATAATATTGCTTGTGTTAAATCCCTGTTTGTTTTTCCAACAGCTTTGAAGTCCAGGATCAATGTATTTTTTTGGTTGCCAAATTTTATTGCTGTACATCAGTTAAGGGGACACTGATCAAAATAGTAAACGGTACATTAGAAGATGAAGATCTACTTATCACATCCAAGTTACAAAAATCTGCACTGTTAAGCTCTTTTCTCTATACCCAGCAGTGTCACTGCTTCATTTCAAGAGCAGCTTAAACTGAATCACTCGTTTTGAGGAATATTCCAGACCTTTCAGGTCCACAACGCAGCGAATGGTTCAGCGTTGCTCAGTCTTACGTGCCTACCCGCGTTGTCTGATAGGCTACGCAGGCCTGACATGGTGAAAGCCACGCCCACTTCGCCTCCAAAACAAAGCGCAGCAACCTAAATAGTGAGCCGTTGACTGCTGTTTAATAGAGAAACGTGCTATTTTGGGGGCAGTTCTTTCGATAATCTAATTTCTCTTAATAATGTGAAATTGATCCTCACGCACGGACAGCGAGTTTCCTGAGGATAAAAACGCAAAATCCAGATCTGCATTCAGTGATGTGAAGCGAGGCTCAGAGTAGCGGGCGAGATTCGGCCGCTGTGATTGGTCGAACCGTGTAAGGGGCAGGGTTTTTGTGCGTGTGTGCGTGTTTGTGTCTGCGGTCATACAGACGCACTGTACTCCAAGGTGGATCTGTCGGTGCACTGGCGAAAGCGCATATTTCTAGTTTCGGACGTCAACAGCAGGTAAGCGAGCGGTTTACACTCGTGCTGGTCTTTGTGTGACTGTCAGTGCAAAAGAAGCACAAAACAGCAGAGAAATTGACGGTTAAAGCCGATGGAACGCGATGGAGGGAAAATGGCAAATATATGGGCGTGTTGAGCCCTACTGTCATCAGTCGCTTGTGTATGTGTGTGGCTGTGTAGTTGAAATTCAGCAGCATCCGTTTGCAGTTATTGACTGAACTGTTGTGCATTGTCAGATGGAGGAGGGGGAACTGCTGCTTGTGCGCGATTAATATTTAATGATCATCTTTAATTATTATGAATCGTTATGATTTTTTACGCATGCTCAGGGGGATCTTAAATATCAGAAGCGCATGTCGTTTCTTCTTTTTTTTTCTTTTTTATGACTAGACAGGTGCCATGTGAGCGTTGCGCTATAGGGCCAGCAGGCCTGTGCTGCGCCACCAATGCCCATCCAGTCATCGCACCGAGTAGAGGCCTCTGTGTGTGTGTGTGTGTGTGTGTGTGTGTGTGTGTGTGTGTGTGTGTGTGTGTGTGTGTATGTGTATGTGTATGTGTGTGTGTATTAAACTCTTTGTGAGGACCATATGTACTCAAAATGACAGCAATACGGGGACATCTGTCAAAAGTGAGGACATTTTGCTGGTCCTCACAAGGAACCATGCTGTATTCTCCACAAATTCAACTTTTCTAAGAAAAACTTAAAGAGCAGAAATGTCTTTTGTCTACTGAGGTTAAGGTATGGTGCTGGGGTGGTATTACTGAAATACAGTATGACAGAAGTCAATGGAATGAACTCACAAACATAGCAATACCAACCTGTGCGTGTGTATGTGACGTCAGAGGGAGAAATTGCGCCAGAAAAAGAGACGGTGAGACAGAGCGGACATCCTAGTCTGACATTGACGGCTGAAACAGCTCCATAGCCCCCTGAAGCTGCAAGCTCCAATCACAATAATGCTCAAATGATGCTGTTTTAAAAACTCCTTAGTGCAGCTTGTTTTTGATCATGTCTTTGGTCCTGCATATGTTAAAGGCTACTACAGTTCAGGAAACTCTGAAATGTGAAGAATATTTTCACCCACCAGAAAAAGAAAGCGTGCTGTGGCACTGCTGACTGTTCCCACTGCTTGCTGGATAGGTCAGAGATGAACGTCAGGGGTCCCTAATAAGATAATACTTGAGGCAACTTCTGCAGATCATTGCAATATGTTGTTAATGTCTTTTGTCTGCTTGTGTCTTGCATCATTTTACATCATAATGTTTTCCTGAGTATTCTCATTTCCATCTGGCTTTCTCAAGTCATTCTCATGTGTTGCACATAATATGATGATATGCAAGTGATCAAGGAGAGTATAAACTTTGGCTGTGGTCTGTTATCCTTTGTGTTAATGCTAGGCTAGTTAAATTAAAACAGACAAAAAAAAAAAGATGCTTAAAGTGTATTTCCTTGGAAAATAGTAAAGTAAGAAGAATTGAGACACACACATTGTTATTTTAGCTTATGCCTGTAGTGCATAATGATATAAAGATCAATTTGCAGGAGAATATTTTTTTTTAATTATAAAAATTTATTTTTTTGGCTTCTCACCTTTATATTTACAGTACTGTGCAAAAGGCTTAGGCACTTGAGAAAATCATATTAGAGCATATAAGAGCAGTTTGGCTGGGCACAAAGTGTTTTTAAACATTTTAAACAAATATTAGAATAAATACAAATAACTTTAATACTGTACATGGTGAATTGTATGTATAACAGTGTGTTAATAATCATTTCCAGAGCTCTCCTCATGGAAGCCCAGTATTACACAATATTACAGCTACAATGTAACACATGATCTGGCTCAGTCAGGTGCTGCTAACAGAATTTTACACATCCATGTAATGGCTGGAGGAATAGAAGAAAAGTCTGAACCTGTGTTCTTCTTATCTGTGTACAAAAAAACAACTTTTTACAAACAAATCTGATCTTCATATGTTTTACTGCTTTATTTTATGTTTAGAATAAATGTTAATGTTAACTTGTGTGTTTTGATAACAGACATCTTACTGCTAAGATAAATGACAATTTTCATAGGTATCTTTAAGACTGTTGCACAGTAGTGTATCAATTTATTTATTTTTGCTCTATATATTAAACACAAAAGTGTCTGAATACTTTTTCTTCTCACTGTACTTGTTTATTATCAGAATAGGTTCACTGATGTTAACTAATGTTTAACAGATCATTTTTTTATGTATGTAATTTATGTGACAGCTATGTAAGACAGCATGCTGTTACTGTGTAAAACAAAATTGTCCAAAAATGCACTCAAATTGTAAACCGTGATCTTAAGCTCTCAGCTGAACAGGTGTGCACCTTTTGTTTTGTCTGATTGTCACTTTCACTGTGGTTTTCGTCCAGTTCAGAAGAATGGACTTTAGCTTCCGTGATAACGCATGTGGAGCTCCCAAGCCAGGCCAGGACAGCCTGCTGAAGAAAGACTTTCTGTCTAATCCAGAGGCAAAGGGGTTTGACAACAAAGCTGGTGAGAGGATGGATGGGAAAAGTGAAGGTGAGCTCAAGTACTCTTGTCAACTTTATTAATTATTATCTGTTAACATTATTCAAACTTTAGATTATGCGTCATTTCCCAAAATTTTCTTTTCAAAATATGTTTTAGGAAGTGAACTTTTTTGTGTAATACACCACATTATGTAAATAAAACAGCTGATGTTTGAGCCCATTATTAGACAATAATGAACATATGCTTGTTCACAGTTTGTTTCTGAGGAGAATCCAAAGTTCCAAGGACTTTGACCCTCACATGACTCTGTGCTAACCAAAAAGCAATCAGCAAACTGATAAACCCATATGTGTTTTTATATTTAGCTTTTTTATGCTTTATTATGCTTTTCATATTTGAGATAACTATATAAATTATTAATAATAATTAAATGTATTAAGGCTGGACAACAAAGGCATATAATACTGTACAAAGCACAAGCTAAAAAGCTGATTGATACAAATGTAAATGTAATATTTATTACATAAGAAGACATTTGTTGAACCAGCAAGATGCATTCTCATTCCTCATCTCAGTTACTAGACACGGTTTGCTGCTGGGAACTGGGATGGTCACAGCTGGTTGTGTAACCATAGTAATGGGCCCACACTCTCTGCCTGTCTCTACTCTTTAGCGTCAGCACTCACTGAGTTGCCCTCTTATTACACCTGATCAGGACTATAGATGGGGAATGGACTATTTAGGAGATGGAGTCTCTCAGCTGCAATTGACAGGGGAGAAATAAATCAGAGTGTCAGTCTAACCTCACAAACTTTGTCTTCTGACTGGACCTAAAAAAGGAAATGCCATTTACTCTCATTCTGCCATTAACAAAATGACTAGGCTTAGTGTGAACAGATGGGTTGTTTATGTTCTGTAAAATGTTCAATAATAAGATTTTTCTTCTCACAGCCTTCTTAGGGTCTGGATTTATTTCTGGAATGTCTGGTGGACAAACTGGGAACCCGTTTCAAGGTTTTCTTGGAGAAACCCGCCCTGGTGCACCTGAAAAACAACTCTTCACATCAGATGTGTCAGGTACAGCCCACCATAGAACATTTGCAGACATTTGCAGTTTTCCAGTTTGAAGTTAAAAGTAAAATTGCAATGAGTATACATTTGACACATTTGTTAGTTGGTTCAGTTATTTGTGTTAGTTCAGTTCAGTTGGGACTTTAGTTGCCGAATCTTGCATAATGTTTAACTGAATTTGTTTTAAAGCATTTAAGATCATATGAAAAAGAATAAAAAAAACCAATTTGGATGGTTTGACCTCCAAATTAAATAACAGAGTAATAAGTCTTTATAAAGTGATTATTTATTATTAGAAATCAAATTAAAGTATGCTACTTTTCATGCTGCCTTTGCCAAGGGTAGACAAGCAAACTGCCTCAGTCGTAAATCAAATTTTAAAAGACCAAATCATGCTTCTTCAGTTTGGCACTGGATCTACAAGGCCAAGACTGCTCAAATACATTGCTAACCAGATGTCAGTCATCACCCCAAACATTTGCATTCTATAAATTTGAAAAAAAAACTTTAATAACACAGGCAACCACTTCAGGACTGGTATTTACTAAGCAGTCAGATTGGATCAGATTCCTCTAAAAGTATCATGGTAATTGTTATTAAGGCTGATGTTAGATTAGCACTCCTATTCCTGAGGTGGTTGTGAGAACAGACCCTGTTGTATAAAAATGCTGCTTGATCACAGTGACCAATTTGCACCACCTTAATCAAAACCTGGATGTAGATTGAGTGGGTTGAGAGAATGTTTGGGAATGTACTTAGGGTTTGTATTTGTTTTTATACTGATAAAGTTACTATGTGTCTGGAATATTAGTTTGAATATGCTGCCACTGGGGCATGCACCAACATATTCTGGGTGATGGCCCCTAGTGGGACATATTTATTAATGACCTGTAATGAAAGTACAGCCTCCATACCTCCAGGTCAAGTGTCTGCTGAATACCCCAGTTACAAATGGGCAAATCAGCAAATATGGCTTAAGATGAAGGAGAACAGCATGGACACCTTTGCAAGTTACTGCTAAAATAATGCTGATGCCTGTTGTCTTCATGCACTGTACTTTTGTTGTTATGCTCTACAGGACTCTCCCAGTCGGCAATGAATATGAGCGCTCATATGAATGTGGGCATGGCCCCTTTCCAGTCCTCTAAACCTCCCATCTTGACTGAACCTCAAAAGGCATCTAGTCTGCATGTCAGTGAACCACCCAAACCATTCCAGGCACCCAGTAAACCTTCTGACACAAGCTCTCACATCACCTCGGACAACTCTGCAGGTAAAGTTTAACTTTACTTAATGTACCTTACTGCAGACTTGTGCAGGTAAGACAGATGTTAACTATTAACTATCAGCACTTTTAATTAGCTATACGTATAGTGCAGGTTATGGTGCTCTTGTAAACAAAAATACATGACTCTTAGACTTACTGTCATTGAAGTTGTGGTCAGTATTTTATTTCAGAGTGACCACTTAAAAGAGTGGCATGCCAAACCCTTTAGTATGGACAGAATAATAGTTATGTTTGCCTTTTGTGAGATTCATTAACTTTGTTCTTTCTTTCTCTTTAATGAATAAAAATATTTTTTCTATGACCTAACATTTTCAAATGGACTACCTTCCATTGTGCACTTACAGTATAAAGTTCAGAAAGTGAAGTAAAGTATCTGGTATAAAATTGCACCATTTGGAATTTTTGTACATGTATGGTTGACTAATAATAAGAGTGCTGTAATAGTGATGAACGATAAGAAAGTTAATGAGAAGATCAGTGGTTTCCCTTGTTTAATGCTCTGGATTTAGTTCCTTGATAATTTGCTGATGATTTGAATCAGGTGTGTCATGAGTCCTATACATGTGCTTTACATCATATGCACTGGACTAACCACTATTCAGACATTTCAGTTTTGGTTATTTAACACACTTCCATTATATCCACTTCACATTTACATACAAAAGTATGTGTTCATAAGCATAAACAAAGATTTATTTAGAAATTATTCTTGTTTTTTTTTTTTGGCTGTTTGTTTGGGGTTATTGCCTTGCTAGAACATCTTTCTTGGCCACTGAGATCAAATTCTCTACTATATGTCCATGTATATCACTTCAGTCATGTTTCCTTAGGTCATGCCTTGGTACTGTTTGTCGAGAAGCAGCCTGAATAATGTCTGAGTAGTTGTTTCTCTTCACTGTATAAGTCAGAGTTGATTCATGCTGTTAACATTAATTAATCATGCTGGTGTTTAAATAAGATGTCATTCCTAGTAGTCTTTCTAGTACTATTCCCAAGGCACCTGTAATTTTCAGTATTAGCCCTTTTTATAATAGGTAAAATAATTAGCATTTCATAATACACCTGTTAAAGCTTGAAAATCAGCATAAAAGAATGGTGATTCATCTAGAAAGGAATAGCTAATAATTAAAATTTTCTCTGTCAGGAAGATGTGACAATGAACTGAAGCCTGAGTTGAGCCTTTACGGCATGGACAGAACTTTTAGTTGACTTTGTGAAATTGAGTAAGTTTGTGTATCCGTGTGAAAGAGCACCTATGTAAAACCAGTTAAAATGGAAAGTCTGCACTCTGATAGTTAAAATAGATGTTTAGAAGGATACTGTGCTGCTGAGGAAAATCATTTCCTGAAATCATTTTTAAAAATGTCACCAGCAAGTGCATTATCTGGCCATATCTGGCCTCTTATCTTGCCTTGAACAAGGCTTTTGTTACAAAATGGGCAATGAGCTACAGCAGATTGTTTTGTGCAAAATTAAATGTAAAACTTACTAAAGTAAAAACTACATTCAAACTCATATCTACAGCTTTGATCTGTATAGCTTTGGTCATTTTATCTTATGATTATCTTTATCTTTTATGATTATTTTATATCTTTTATTTGTCTAGCAGATTCAAGCCCAAAAATTGCACATTGTTATTTTGTCATCCATTCAGTACCAAAGGTGGATGTCAGATTTGTCATGTTGTCTCTTTGTGGTGCAGTGGGATCAATGGTGAATACATCCCCAGTCCAGTGCTCCTAAATCCTTTATGTATTGGTGATGCATTTTGATGAGCTTTGTTCAAAAGTGATATGCATGGTAGAAAATGACACTTCCTCTTCCTCTTTGTACACCAAGAAGTACGGGGAAACCCTTGGACAGGTGAGGACATGCTCTCCACAGAGCTGTCCCATTCCCCCAGCAAGCCTGAGCAGAGTCCCCCTAAGCCTTTGGGCATCCAAGGAAATCAGGATCAAGATGTTACATCTGACGAAGAGTCAAATGAAGAAGGCCAGCAGAAGAAGAAAAAAAAATGTGATGATGAGGATGAGGATGAGGTTCATGGTCTTTTGGAAAGCCTCCGATCTCCTGAGAAAACCACAGAAAAAAATAAAAGCACAGAGCAGGGAGACATTTCCCCCACAAGCCCAGGGGAGAGCTGGAGGAGTGAGATTCGAGAGTGGGGTGGAGGACGGATACAAGCCAAGAAAACCAAAAGTAGAAAAAAGCTTCCTGAAGAGTGGGCTACCCTCGCAAATACCAGAAGTCCATCTCCTCCACCTGATCCAAATCCCTCTATGGTTACACTCATGGACATTTGTACTACTTCTACCATTAGCACTGAACAAGGGAGCACATTACCTTCTTTCATGCCAGATGCTGTATCTCTCAAAACCACCATTCAATCTGTTAACCCAGTAACAAGTCAGACAAATGTCATCATTTCATCTACAATCCCAGATCCATTCCAGAGCACCCCAGTAGTACCTACCTCCTCACATGCATCCCCAGATTTCACTTCTACCGTTAAGACTACTGCAGATTCCATCCCTAGCTCACAGATCAGCACTGCCTTCCAGAACAGTTCCATTATATCTGGCCCCGACCCCTCCCCTCCAGTCACCTCCAGCACTGTAGTAAGCCAAATCCCGGCAGCTTCAACTTCCCTCACCTCACTCACAAAGCACCAGGAGCCACCGCTGGCAAAGTCCCCCCAACTGCAAGGTTGGTGATAACGAAGGATATATGGAGATGATTTCCTTAATGCATGGCTCAGTGGAGTGGGCCTTCTTCCGCTTAGACATGTCTGTAGCTGATATCAGTGTACTGAGATATCACAATCATTTTAGGTCACAGTAACTTACTTTAGAACAATTTATTCATTCATTTATTTATCCCAAATACCAAACTTCTCTTATGCAGCACTGAGCCACACTCTTAGAGAGGGCTGTTGTTAACTCCCCTGTTTTATGTGACAATCGTATGTGGACACCTGAAGATCACACCTATGAGATTGTTGGATATTCCATTCCCAAACCATGGGCATTAATATGGACTTGTCCAATCACCTTTGTGACTATAGGAAGTTTGGGATTTGAAATGAAGTGATGCAAAAGGGTTTGGTTATTTTTACATACTATGTGCTTCAGCATTTGTCTGCCCCACCTAGTCAGAATGTGTTGTCTACTGCTTTGTGGCTGAGCTGTAGTTGCTCTTAGAAGCTTTCATTTCAAGCACACAATACACAATATCAGCACTTACATTTGATTGGGGCAGATCTAGCAGGGCAGACATTTCACAAACCAACTTGTGGAAAAAGCAGCATACAGTGACAAGTTAGTTGTTCAGTTTGACTCATTCTTCTGCTAGTGTCTGTCTATGGATAAACTATGCACCTCTTAGCATCTGTTTTGGCTAAACTTAGTAATTAATAGGGGCGTCCACATACTTTAAGTGTATATTGCTCAGACTGGAGTTCTAATAGGCATCCTCAAAGAATAATTCAGACTTCATTCAAATATAAATTTTTTTGTTTGCCATTGGGTGAGGATATTATGCTTGGTTTTGCATAAAACAAAATTATACCAGCATCTAACTTGAGCTAACGTCTTCCTATGTATTGTACAAATATGACAGGACATTTGAATGTGTTTGGAGGCAATAATAAGTGTTTACCTCTGAAATTTAGGACTGCAATCAAAAGATTTTAGCATCAAATGCAATTGCCCTGTTTACTTGCATTTGGCTTATCAGTGTTGCAATTTATGATGTAAATAACGTGTGCCAGATCAGAACTAAATGTTATTAACAAATTAAAAATGACAGTGTGGCCCAATAATAAGCAGATGTGATTACACAACTTTGGCTAATACATTTAAGTTATAAAATACAAATAATTTTACATGAGGCAAAGTGAATGAATATTAGCAAACTGAAAGTAACGTTTGGGTGGCTAATCTGAATCAGTCAAAGACAGATGGTCTGTGAGATGCGGTACATTACCTGTTGACCATAATTCATATAGTTTGAGCTCCAGTTAGTGTAAGCAACAAGTAAAGTTAACACAGTGCTGCACAAGAGCTGTTTAATTGAGTCCCATTGACCAGAGTTATTGTTCCTATACATATTTAACCCATCTTTTAAGAGTTCAAATGTTCTCTTTACAAAATTACTGTGACTGGAAATCCACTGTGCCTTATACTCTCTGATCCTTCCTGCATGTAATAAACCATCAGTGCAGCCATAAAGCACTGATTGCTTTGCATTGCATCAACCAAAAGATTGTCACTGTTTATTGGCTATCTAAGCTTTTCCTGGATTACAGCAGGCCTTTCTTTTTTTCGCAGCATCTCCCAGAGTGCACTGTTCTTTTACCTTCTGTGGCTCTCATGAGCTGTCTGATCATGTGTGTGGTATTCAGTGCTGCTCATCCAGAGTATGCTGATGTTAGTGTCAGTGTCATCTTGTAAGCCACTCTTCTTTTGTGCAGTCACATTTTAAACATGTCCCTGCTCTGCTCTAGACTTTTCCTCATCTATGACTGTTTACATAAGATACACTTGCAGCTCTGCCAGCTGGTATTTAATCTGTGAATCTGCTCAAATATCTGATTTTTCCTCAATTACAAATGGACATCTGGGTTTGTTAAAAGCAAAATAATAATTATCACTCATCTAACAGTGAGTAAAACTCTTTTTCTTTTCCTTTTCTGTTTATGTACAACACTGATTGGTGTACCCTCCATGTAAAACAGGTAAGACAAATTATTCTTTCACTTTGTGTTGCTGCTAAAGCACTTCTGTGTATTTTTTGTGACTATTGTAGGACTATAGCAAACATTATAGCCAACAAGAACACCAGGAAAATATTTTTAATTGTTGATTTTTTTTCACATTTATATTTAATGTGAAACTACAAATATTGAAACTTCTAAGCTATAAATTATCTTTGCAACACCTTCCAATAGTTGTTAATTTATGCATTTGTGGATGATTAAGTCTAGAACTGTCACTTTTTTCTTTAGGGCTTTTAATACTTTAGTACTCACAATCATATGCACTTAATTCTATGCACTCTTCTTGAAAGTGTGTCATGGTATGTTTAGTTCAATATCTGGCACAGACTAGGTAGTATAACAGAATTGCACATGGGTTTATATGACTGTACTGTGTATGCTGGCCTGGGAGAAGGAGGCGCTTGATATGTTGTAGACTTTGTTGTAGATGTGAATACTGTATATACTGTAGACTACTTTTGCTTCGGTTCTATGTGAAGATCCTACAAGGATATTATTTATATTCGGCCAAAGCTATGTGTTTTATCAGGACAGCTGTCTTCAGATATTATCTGTTTCTGGAAGTGAAAGTAATGATTTAAAATCATTGGTTAAAAATGTTAAATTGCAAAAGCAAAACACAAATGATATTTTTTCACTAATATAAATAATACATTTTAAATCATACATACACATTTCAGTTGAGGAAAGCAAACAAGCACCACTATGGACATTTTTAACTTATACAAACTTGCAAATTTTTACTACATGCAATCTCATTTATGCTTTATAATTACTATGCTCAGATTTATTATGAGCTGCTTTATCCTTTAGTGTTTCTTGTATTACATGCATAGACACAACTCACAGTGTGAAAAGTTGGACTTTATCATGTATATAATGATTTATGTGGCTTTTGGGATGATAAATTAGCAAGATATATTTATCAATGCTAACTCATTATTTTCAAGAATTTTAGAGTATTGAATGAGTGATTTATTAGATCTGAGCCAATTAAATTACTAATTCAAATATTACTATAAAAAAAGATATAAAAGAAGATATATAAACTTAGAAGAAGCTCAATTGTTCAACAAAATCAAATATTTTTACCATCAGACATATTTATACCACATGCAAAGAACACAAACAAGTGTGTTATCAACAAATCAGTTAAATCAGTAGTGGCTCATCAGAAACAGAGTATAAAGTCAATAACCTGCAGCACTGAATGACAATGTTGCTGAGAATATGAACACCACATGTCCAAAACTATCATTTCTGATAAGTCAGTTCATCTTTTTCATTCAATCGTGCACACAGTGCTTCTGCTGATGGGTTGTAGTGGTGTTTGTGATCCAGAAATACTCACCCAACTTGAGTATTGACCTTACTGAAGCTCTTGTAGCTGAATATTGTGGGCAGTGGTGGCCTAGTGGTTAGGACATTGCGCTGGGGACCTGAAGGTCGCAGGTTCAAGTCCCGGCTCAGGCACTACTGAGGTACTGTCCCACTACTCTGCTCCACATCTTGGAAGTTGCTTTGGATAAAAGTGTCAGCCAAATGAATAAATGTAAATCAATATTAATACCCTTATTTCAGATGTCATAACGCAATGTCCAAACATTGCCTCTGCAAAAGATAGCTAGAGATTTAGACCACACCAGTTAAAATATTTTGTCCATGTGAAATGCAGCTTTTCTAGTGGACATTTAGGTCCCATCTATTAACTTCAACAAATACAGTTGGAAATTTTTACGATACAATATCTGCCTATTTTCTGCTGTGCATCACAACTGCAAGCAGCCAGTTCTTTTTGAATGGTCTATACTTGTCATCTACTGCAAACATCCTTGATTCTCTACTACTTTTTGTAAATCATGATGTCATCATGTCCTGACATACTTGTTAGCAATGATACAAGTGCAGTGGAGAGGAAAAGTTGCTGAGACATTGCCTACCAACAGCATGTTCCCTGCTTTGACATGACAGAGGAGAAATGCAGATGTAAGCTGCGCCTGTCAGGGGCTGTGAAATCTTTTCCTTCATGATGAGGACAGACTCCTCTAAGATTCTCATTGGTGGAAAAAAATGTGTGTTTTTAAATAGTGTTTTATTGCATTTAGTTACAACTGATCAAAGTAAGCTCATGAATAAGCTATAAAATATCACTGGTCATTAACTAAAGTAATAGCAGTAAAGGATATTAAGTGATCTGTGTAAGTAAGGAGTGGAAAAGCTGGGTGATTTAACGGTATAATCAGACAATATTAGCAAATTTCTTAATAAACAAAAGCTACTTTCAAACAAGCTTTCCTGTCCTGACTTTTGCTATATAAGGATTTGCTTTACATGGTGTATGTGGAACTATCTTGGAGGTAGTTTGGGAAAAACAGTTCAAATTCTGTTCTTTATAATAGGTAATAATGTCCATGTCTTGTGATAAATTAAGCTTCAGATGTTGAGTTAGTGATCCAAAACTGATTTGATTTGTTCTCTCTGCCATAAAATGTAGTTTCACATTTTTAAATAACATTTTATAAAAGAGACCCTTGTCTTTTTCAAGCCAAAGAAGCTTTGATTGGCAAAGAGAAGACAGAGAAGTTGGACACTTCACCTAAGATGGACAAATCTAACATGCTTGGGAATGCAGGCAAGCCTGAAAAGATAGAGAAGACTGATGCCACAGTGAAGAAGGTGGAAAATCAGGACAAGATTCAAGGAGAGAAAAAGGACCTTAAGCCTGAGAAGAATGGGAAGGTTGACAAAGTCGACAAAGCTGAAAAAACAAACAGCAAAGGGAATGAGGAGAAGAAGAATGGTAGTGAAAAAGTTGATAAGGCAGTCAAAAATGAGAAGAATGAGAAGGCTGGAAAAGGGACAATCAAACCCTCTACAGCTAACGGGAGTAAAGAATTGATCAGCCCTGACGGCAAAGCTAAGGTAGGCCTTGGTGAAGAGGGGGGATGTTTTATCCACAGCTAAAAATGAGTTTTATCAAACTTTTCCTTTCATCATCAAGAGAGTGCTCTTTTTGTATTTCCTGTTTGCATGTGAACATGCAGGAAAACAAACAAAATTCAGCAAAACCAAACTCACATTCCACTGGACAAAATTCAGCCAATAAAAAAGGCCCTGTACCCAAGACAACGACTCCTACCACGGGCACTAAGAAAACACCTGGCACAACCTCTACCCGTGAGGCTAAGGTGAGAAGACTTTTTTTCATTGGCTATCTGTTTTTGGGACTGGGCTGAGACTGCAGTTGTTTAGATGATGAGGACCAGTATCAGGGGTGGGAACCTGTGGTCTATGCCATTAAGCAGCATTGTCCCTCCCTTCAAGTGTGTGACTTCATGTACTTATTTTCTTTTAGTTTTGAGCAATATATGATGAGCTTATTTTTTCTATTACTGCAAATACCAAATTACCTGTATCACTTCACTTTCCATGAACTTGACACTCAACAATTTCCTGCTTCTGCTGTATTCAGCACTGTCTGAACCACTTTACTATGTCCAGCATACTTCTCCAGACCCCTGTTACAGTTTCTCTATGCTTTTTTCCATTAGACACCAGAAAATGGTGCTCCACTTCAGCGTAAGCCTCCTGTGCCAAAGTTTAATGGCACCAAGACCAGCACTCGCAACACCCGAGGTTCCTCTGGTGAGTCTCGTCTAAGCTCAATAACAGTTGGAAATTGTGAGACTGTGTCTAATTTGCAAACTAGAATGTTAAGCTTGGTTAACATGGTTATGGTTAGCATGTACTACAAGCAATAGGCAATGTGTTATTTTTTAATAGAAGGGATGGTCCAATGGGAGAACAGGAATCACTTTGGTTATTACTGGGAATGCAGTTTTTGTTGGCCAGGGTGGAATGGTTTTAGGGAGGCTGGGAATTTTTTTCCCAGGTTAGATTCAGGTTAGATTTATCCATTGGTGAGGCAGGTTAACAAGGAGGTACATGTGTTGGTCATTTTTTTATCAAGAGGGATGGCATCCCTTTCATCTATCCCCTCAAATCACCTATTGACTACAGGAATGGGAGTAACCAGTGATTTTCTTATAAAGTCTGACAAATATATTACAGTTAAATGAACATGTTTATTTATGTCTAGTTTCATGTCTATGTCTAGTTCATTCATTCATTCATTCTCTAAACTGCTTATCCTAACCAGCATCACAGGGCATCATTCAATTATATAATAAAGATATAAACATATTTAAAAAATGCCTGTACTGCCTGATCTCTGAGGCTTTGTTTTATGGTAGTTGTGGGATTTAACATGCAGTTATACACTATTGCAACAAAATAAAATGTGCATGTTTGTTTTTAAAGTTAGAGCTGCCTCTAGTCTTTTGGCCTGTAGTGTAATTTAACAAGGGGCCAGCTCCTTGTTTTGTAGTGCTTTATTTTGTGGTGTTATCTAACACTAGACTTACTCACAGAATCATGTCTTATATCCTTATCTATTTTTAAACCCCTGTACTCTTCCAAGCCCCAGCCACACCTGGCACCAATGGGACGTCAACCCCTCGCTCATCACGCATCACCAAACCCCCTGTGCCCAAGCAGGTTCCACTACAGAGGAAGCCTCCAGTACCACGAGCACCCCGTAACACTCGACTCACTAATGCACCCTTGCCTGATCTAAAAAATGTGGGCTCCAAGATTGGCTCCACGGACAACATGAAGTACCAACCTGGTGGAGGCAAGGTACAGTGATCCAGAGTAGGATTATTGTACTACTCAGTACAAGACTGTAAGGGAAAGTGACATTTTCTAAAATTATTTTTAAAAAAAAGTACATATGGTACCACTCAAGTGTCTGAAGATATAATTATGCAAGGGTCTTACTTATAATTTGGAGTATTTACCACATTTTAGAATATACGTGGAGGCATCAGTTCTAAAATAATATTAGAATAACAGAATTATGTAGTGACAAAGTTGTGTGAGATGGTGTGGCTTAAATTTAAAAAGGTTTCCTTACTCCTCTCAGATTCTGTACCTGCAGTGTAAATCCTCTCTGTGTGGCATCTCAAGTAATCCTATTACCTTTTGACCTCTGCACTGTGTTTAGATTCAGATAGTTCACAAAAAGCTGGACTTCAGCCATGTGACTTCCCGCTGTGGTTCCAAGGACAACATCAAGCACATCCCAGGAGGAGGGAATGTAGGTGCCCATTATCTCAGCATTGAAGCATATGTGTATATTATACCCCCTTTTAACCACAAACTACAACACTATGTGGAAGTTCTTACAGTATGTCTTAACATGCATAAAGCATTTGCTTAATAATAACAGATATTTCAATAATTGTTGTGTTTATTTATTCTGCATGTCATTTTTTCTATATTATTTCTCTATTTTTCACATTCTGGGTTTTCACTAACAAAGAGATGCAAGCATTTTGAGTATTTTACTGTACTTTGCGCAATTAACCTCCCATTAATACTGAGAAGACTACCAGCCCCAAGTGCACCACCATTGTACTTTACATTGGAAATGGCATGACCTGGTGCATAGTATGTAGTTTGTGCCACAAACAGCGTAACATCCATCTGTAACATATTTAAAGGTCAGTAAATAAGCTAAAAAATGTTTGTTGCTAACTAAAATGTGTAAAAACATAGTCTCCATGATTTCAGGGTTATTATGATTGCACAGCCACAGAGTCAAAAAGCTCTGTTAGCTCTTTATGACAGCATCCCCCCCTGAACTTAATGCCTTTCATATGTAATGATTCTCAGGTTCAGATTCAGAACAAAAAGGTTGATGTGAGCAAAGTGACCTCAAAGTGTGGCTCAAAGGACATTAAGCACATGCCAGGTATATGACATGTAATATTTATTATGCTAGACAATTCTGTGTAACTCTAGTCTGGCATGGTGTGTTCTGTAAGTAATTATTTCTCCATGAAAGGTGGTGGGGACATGAAAACTGAATCTAACATGGACATCAAGTCCAAGGACGATGCAGGTTGTGAACCAGGAGGCAACCAAAACAAGGTCTGTCTCCTACAATTCTTCTTCTTAAGGATATGCAGATTTCTGTGTTCACAGATATTCTAAGACATTCTTGTCATCCATCTGTAAACTATAGCGCTCATATGTACTGTGTTTTCAGGCTGGTGGGAATCAGCAGAAACCTGTAGGAAGTGCACCGGTACCTGCTGCAGGCCCCCCTTCTCAGATGGATAAAGGGGCTAAGGAGAATGGGCTGAAGGAGAGCTCCTCCACTGTTCCCTCTGGAGGACAGGGGCTACTGACCTCCCAGGGCCTGGACAAGCATATCCCTGCAGCAAGTAAGTACATATCAGACACCTTCACTGTTGTTCTCTGTTCATCTTTAACCACCTGAACTCAGATTTCATATTTTACATTTCTTTCTCTGTTCTCTCTAGTCTTGTTGTCTTACCTCACCTTTTCCAGTTCTAAAAACATTAGCTGCCCTTCATGTTTTGTATAATTTTATGATAAACAGACCAATTGAAAGTGTTTGTTTTTTGTCAGTTACATTAGTAAAGTGAAAGTGACTATTTGTCAGTGTGAACACATTTAACCCATCACATGTGCACAGCTATCAACAGTGCCCATGGAGCAGTGTAGCAGGACTTTTCCTTGCTCAAGGGTACCACAGTGTTGCCCGGGCCGGCAAAGTCCTATTCACTAGGCCACCACTGCCCACCAGTATATGACAGATGTTATGCTAAGAAAATTAAGAATGTTTTTCCCAGAGTTTTTATTATTACAGTACTGTTGTGGCAAGGTACATTTTGCCAGTCCTACAGTCCTGCAAGCTGACAAAGTGCAGTGCATACACTGATGTATCTCAGGACATCCCAACAGGTTGTAACTGATTGGTACATGTTGAAATGTACAAAGCATGTCAAATAAAAGACAACCCAAAGTAGTGCGCTCATCTTGAAAACATGTTAATATAACAATTTAACCAAAAACAGGTTGATTAAAACAGAGTTATATAAAAAGAGATGATCGTGAACCTGATGGGTATTATCAAGACATTACATATTATTTTAAACTGCAGCTTTGGTAGATGTAAGACAGTTTTATTTTAGTAAAACACCTGCTACCAACTGCTACAGCTGTTTACATTATCGACTAACACGTTGTCAGATATGGCCCTGAGAGAATTTCTCAGTTATAGCCTTCCAAATTATTTTTAGCTTTTCAAGGAAACTCTAAAACATAGTACTTAATCATTAATGGGCAACTGAGCCCTATTTTTGAGGGATGTCTGTCATATCTAAAGATGATTATTGCTTATGGTTTGCAGCTTAGACAACTGAACAGTTTACATAACAATTACACAGATAAAACCAGCATTACACATAACCAGCATCAAACATCCCCTTTGTCACTAAAATTGAATGATGTATGTGTATTCACAGCTACAGCAACATTCATATATATATACACAGAGGAGTGGAGACTGACAACACCCCTGAAGAGAACCAGTAAAACTATAAAGCAGTTTTGAAATGGCATAATTGACTTTCACATATTCCAATCTACCAGTTCTAATATCTAGTCAACCATGTTCAGATCCAAATTGTTTCTCAAAATATTTCATGTTTATAGAGGTCTGACTGACTGGTCTAAAATTATTTAGTACTTTTTGCAATTATCCATTATTATTAAGCTTTTCCAAATTTTAGGAATTTTTGGTAGCCTCAAAGGCTGTGAAAAAATAAAATGGAAAACATAACACAGTTAATCTGCATGTTTTAACATCCCGCCACATTCCTTATTACGGCCTGTTTTTTTCCTCATTTACCAATTGAAAATTTTCCTAACACCAGTTTTCTAACACCAGGCACACTAATGTCTTATTGTAGAGTATTAAAGAGCACGTACAGTGTCTAATGAGGCTCTCTGTGCCAGTGTGTGAAACAGAGGGAGAGGGCATAAAGAAAAGCAGGTCCACATTTGTTTGCTACAATAATTTTTTCACATTTTCACAAAGACATGTGTTTGATGTTTTTGATCACTATCAGCTTAGTAAAAAGATATGAAGAGTTTAATTACAAAATGCTGTGTTTTCATTTGTAACCATTTTTGGAAAGGGGAATCCTGGGGAAATTGTTGATTTTTCAAATATGAACAAGCAAACATTTCATCCTCTTTTTTGTATCTCTAGAGCCTAGAGATAAAGGTGATTATGTACATGGAAAAGGCTAAGTATTCCCTCCCAATTATCACACCTTTAAGTCAAAGTCGAGTTTGGCCACAGTATTATATACACATATATGGTGCAGACCAAAGACAGCTTGTCAGGATGAAGAACCCCATATCAGCTGTGAAGCATGGTGTTGGAAATGTTATGATTTGAGGTTTTTCAAAGAGGGTGAAATGTTTGCTTGTTCAAATATGTTGAAAAAATCAACAATTTCATGAACAGAATTTATAAGTCATTACATAATCAATACTTGAGCACAACTGTGCCCATACTTGAACTGATGAACACAGAACACTACTTATGTAGTTTTGTGATTCTTAGTACTGATGTCACAGGCTTCCTATAACATAACTTAGTGTTAATTTTTTTTTTTTGAGAATAAAAATTAAAAAAAGATTTTTTCAGTCTCAAGGAATTCTAATGCTGCCCCCAGGTCAAAAAGGTTTTAACCCTTTGTATTAAAATGTACAAGGTATTTTGTTTGATACCTCTAATTTCTGTCCCACAGACTGAGTCTTACAAGCTGAGCTTCCAAGAGGATGCACAAGCTCACACGGACCGTGGCACCAATATCATCTCCTGGTCCCCCCCCCCCGAGTGGCAGCCACCTCACACCCACATTGCAACACCTCTCGCAGTGTTTCTCTGGGGTCCACAGTCTCCCTCGTCTCAGTCCAGCCTGTTGCATCTAGTTGCCAGAGAATGGGTTTAAACCAGTACACTTAGCAGTACACAAGCTGACCCTTTAAATCCTGCATTTATCTCAGCATTATCAAAAGCTTCTTTTATTTTCCTTAACCCTTTTCTCTGTTTTCCCCAGATACACAAAGATCAAATCTCAAGGCAAGGCTTTGACAGGTTTGTGGTTTCATTTGGGACAATTCAGGCTTAGTTTCCTTACCTGTCTGAATGCAGGGTGTTGGTTGGTAGCCTCATACAACTATTCTGAAACTTGCCAAGTTCTCTGATGGATTTTATGGGTCAATCAGCACTGTGAATCACCAATGCTGGTGGTGTAATTTTAAAAAAAAGAAGAAAAAAAAGGAAAAAAAAAAAAAAGATGACTGCCCCAAAGAATTTCTGTTTTACAACCACAATCTTAGCCAGGTTAAGGCAAGGCCAAAATGAAAATGAAATTAATTTTAGGATGGTTCTACGAGGCTAGCAGGTTGGATTTTAAGTATGAATTGAAAACCACTGTGCAGGATTAAGTCTACTTGGTCAGTGCTGTTATCCTCTTAACCAGCCCCTTCACTATTCTCCAGTGCTGCCACTACAACCACGTTAGTATTTCAACACTACGGTATGTTGCTCCAAGACTGTAGTGAACCGCTATTATCTGTCCCTTTGGCAGTAGGTATCCTTCAGTAAGAATTCCAGAGCTCACTTTCAGTCTTTTCTCGTTAAATTATTATGGCAGTCAGAAGCACCCTGTATTACAAGCATGTCAGACTCTCTGTCTAGCCCAACTAAAATGAATAAACACCATCTACTTTTCTCACCTTTAGGCTGTTTGTATAGTAGAACTTTTACAGTTTCACTGTAATGTGCATAGATTACAGTAACAATGAGTCAGATCACTACCTTGTCTTTCTCTTACGTCATCATATCTCTGGTCTCTAGTGAAACAGAACAATTAGTTGAATAACCTGATCGTAGTTGAAAATACACTATGCCAACATTTACTGTAGCACAGCACGGAGAGAAAAACTCAGTCCCACAAGCTATATTTGCAGTAATGAGGGAGTGCAAAAGATACTTGAGATGCTATGGGACATATGAAGGTACAGAGTACAGAAGGGAAACAACATGCTGACACTGCATGACAAATATGCACTCGTAGTCATTAATAGGAGAGGTTTTGTTTGATGTCCATTGATATGGTTGTGAAAGAACCAGCTGAAGAATCAAGCAAATGACAATGTGATTGAAGGGCAATCTATTCAGTTTAACCCTATTTAACATTACGAAGTGGTATCTATCAAAATTCTGTTTATGCCCTTAGTTATTTATTCATTCACTTCCTTTATTGTAAGGAACTGCCACATAATCAAAGACATCAGAAAGTGTTCTGTGTAATTGCATATCTGGCCAAGATGTATCAAAATCAATTTTTGTTCCTCCCTTTCACGGATATTCATTTATCTTCTTACAAACCATTGGGCAGTGTTGGTTCCTAATGTCAGTCAGCAGTATAGAGTTTTGCTAGTTCTTTTAGGGAAAGACATAGGCTGGTACTAATGCACTTCATTCAAAAAAGCTAGTATAAGTTATTAAAATTGCCCCAATTTAATTACAAACATATTCCTACTGGTAAAAAAATCAGTCTCTGCAGTGCTATACTGGCAATCTTCTTGATGATACAGTGTCAATGTAATTCACCAAGGAGGCCTCTTTAGAGTTTTAACATTGTGTGAATGTCAAGGCATCACAGAGTGGATTCTAGGGCTGTCACGATAACTTGATTAAAAATTTTATCAAATAATTATAAAAATGTTCTCACTGAATATCGACTAGTTTGCAATACGAATGATAAACAGTATCCACAGGTCAGGTCATTGTATAGCCATGGTTGGCAGGCTGAATATTATCCACAAAGGGGCACTATTACCAAACAAATTGTTGCTGTGTGAGTCACTGAAAGTGAGGAAACCCACAGCAGGACCTGGCAACTGTGTTTTTGTGTTTCTAGTTACAAAGTTTGCAAAGTACGACTAACTCTCTGTTCTTATAAAATTGGGTGTGTATAACTATATACTCAATAAATCTACAACATAATCACTAGATTCATATAATCGATAGTGACAGCCCTTGTGGAATCAGAATTTAGCCTATAAGTACAGTGTAATATCTGAGCCAATGTGAGCCAGTGAATATATTTACAGTTGTTCTGTCTCTCTTTGTGTCTAGTGTACAGTGCAGGAGTTGTATAAGCTTCAGTGTAGAACAGTCACACACACACACACAAATACAGTGAACAACAGTCAATGCCCACCCCTAGTACCTAATAAAAGTGCTTTTAGACCATGCCACCCACCCCACACTCACACATTCATACACAACAGTTTTGTAAATACACTTCAAAATTTCTCTTGTCACCACAATGAAAAAAGACAAAAAGAAGAGATTTGCAGTTGTGTACCTTTCTCTGGATGGTGTTCTATGGGTTAAAAATTACAATGAATGTTTTACGTGTAGTTCTTTTTTAATTCTTAAATAAGAAAGTAAAGAATAATTACAGTAAGTGGGGTTTAGGGGTGAGAAAAGACCGCAAGACAGTTTACATGACTGACAAAAAGAGAGTGCTTTGTTTCAGTTTGTTTTAGAGTAGTGATTCTCATGGTGTTCCTCAGGGTCCCCCAGACTGCACAAATCTTTGCTCTGTCCCTGTGTTGGGAGTTGGGATTAAGCAAAAATGTGGACTATCTGGGCAGTCCCTAAGGAAGAGTTTGAGACCAGCTGTGTTGGAAAATATGTGTGACAACAGCCAGTGTGATGAGCATGATGCACATAATAAGTAAGAAGCAATAATCTGTATACTTCCAAAAACAGACATCACTTTCATTTGGCCCAGAACAGCAGCAGAATTGTTCATTTATATTTGAATCTGGCACCTTAAATACAGAAATAGAACATCCCACCAGTTCGACATAAGCCCAAAAAGTAAATTATACTAATGTCATACTCATAAATAAGCACCTTGTGCAATTCTGTCAAACATCATGCTTCATTTTACTGCAGTTTGTGGTCGGTTTACATGAAACGATCCATCCGTTGAGACTTAAAAGCACACCGATGCAGAGTCAGGCAGGGTAAAAGAAAGTCAGTGATGTATTTCTTAAACGATACTGATTGTACAGTTATTACAGTATTTAAACCTGCTAAGCAAAGCTGAGCCTTGCGATGGTTTGTAAATTATGCATGCTCTGTGTGAATGCTTGTGCCAAATGATGGACAAGTCTGACTGATGAAACATTGTTAAAAGTAGCTTACCAAATCATTTTTTAATGTAGCTGAGCACTTCATTCCAGTTTATCTACACTGACACACAGCACTTAATAGTGAATTAAAGATACATTTCTGTTGTAAAGTCTTCTGGTCCAAATGTATACATGATGGAGTTCCTCTTTTTTAACAGGTTTTGTTTTGGCCAGCAAATTAGACAATTTAAATTTGTCCACAGTTTTACTGAGTTTGTTTTAATTGTCCCAGATGTTTTATCACATGTTCATTTGAAGAGCCATATTTAGCCAATAGCAGAAACATCAGCAAATTTCTCTCATTTCCAATAGTCACAAAAGCACAGCAGGTAGACTACTGAGATTGTTATACCTGACTGTGTTGATACAACTGAAGCCACAAATACTAATCTCAGTAGAGGTGGTCACTAAAAAGTATTATACATCAATGATAATTATAATACACTAATTAATCAAATAAAAGTACACTATTCTTCATCACACCTCTAATATCTGGAAGGTGGCTCACAATGGAAAGACATTCAATATGGAAAGCTGCAGCACAGTAAAACTCGATTATATGCATGATCAGTGTTAAGTATCTTTACATCTTTCCACATTTTCATGTCCACTGACCTTAGTTTTATGGAAAGTAAATGAGAAGGACTTGTGACAGGCAGATGTGTCCTTGAATGTCCTTAAGGCAGCAGAAGTGGGAACAGAGGTTAGAGGTCGCTGATGACCCCTATTACAATGATTCCTCTCACAAGATGCTCCCCAGGTATTGCATTTGAAGCTCAATCAGTCTGTGTTGTGTCTGTGAGACCAAGCAGTAGGTTCACATGTAATAGTGTAGAACACTCCAGTTAGGCAGCTCGGAGTTCCCAGTATCAGTTAGGGTTCAGTGTGTGTACTATTTAACTCTCAACGGCATTCAGGCATCAGCCTTAGGCCGTATACATTGAGCTGAGATGTTTTGCCTATGAAAGATGTATTCTTTGTTGTGGTTGTCAACTATTGATGTGAACATGAAATAAAATGGCTAGAAATGTGTCTACTCTGCTTACTTTGATGTCTCCTCTGTTTGGTATTGTAGTTCTATCGTGCCAAATTCATGTTCAGGTAGTAAAATAAATACAGCATTCAAATACTGTGACACAAATAGCAGTTGCCTCAGTGTTTTTCAGCTGAGACACATACTAACACTAGGGTATTTCAGAAAGTGCAATAGTACTACCAACAGAATGTTCTGTCATCATGCTGACCCTTTGGGATAGCCAAAAAACACAATGTCCATATTCTTTTTTTAAGGAACACAGTGTGAAAAAGAATATGCACTGATTAATTCCCTGTTACAAGCCAAATTATTTTGTAAAGATATATCATGGCACATATCATATTCAACATATGAAAAACAACTCTTTTAATTCTGTATCTAATCTACATCTAATTCTTGATCTAATCTGCATTTCTTTTCTATAGCTGGTCTACACTTACACAGGTGAGCCTCATCCATTAGCAAGTAGGACAATTTCGCACAATGCACTTAGCAAATCTTGAATTTCCTCAACAGACAAATATTAGCTTTACATTAATGGTGACTTGCACAGTACAACAGTAATACTGCTATTCAGATGAAACTAACTGACCCAAACAATCAATTATGTTCAGAAATCTCACCTAGCTGGAGAAGGGTTCTCACTGGGAGACAGAACAATGTGTAGAGAATGTGACATGCTACTATTAATCTCTGAATATTTAAAGCTGGTTCTCATGGCACAATCTGGTTGGCTGAGAAGCATTTAATCTGCTATTAATAGCAGTGTTTGAAGTAAAGTTTTACAGAGTAGCACATTACTGTAATTCCTCTATTATGTGACAGCCACAAGTAATGTAACTAATTATCTCATATTGAGGGAAGCAGTTACAATTACTGTAAATTAACTTATTGTGTGTAAAAAAACATTAATGGACAACAGCACCATCAAAACCAAATATGAAATTCCATCATTTCTTTCCATTCAAATGTTTTTTTGTGTGCATCATGTCAATAAGAAGAATGGCAGGCTACCTTTAAGGATTTCCCCTCTACTGACCAAATTAGAAGAGTTTCCAGATGATATGGTGCCTTTCTTAAACACAAAGAAATGAGAAGTAGCTTGTACTAAATGGAATGTAATAAATAGGTAACCAGTGACGTTTATGAAAAATGGGTAAGATATTGAAGACAGGCTATAGTTTTTGTAGGGAGGCTGGATAAAGAAAGTTGCAGTATTTAAGACGAGAGGTAATAAATGCATGAATAGGTATTTCAGGAGTCTTCATACCACTATTAAAGCACATTTGACACAATCCTCTGGGCTTTTTAGCTTTTTTATTATTTGTCAGAATGATCTGATTGGTTGATAACGTGTATGTTATTCTGCCAACCACAAGTTGCAATTTTTCTACTTTAACACATTACAAACCAGAAAACATACAATGTTGGGGAGTAATGAACTACATGTTGTTGAACTAGTAGATAAACTACATTTTGAAGTAGCTTGCTGGGAATACTCCTACATTAGTTTTTGCGCAGTGATTTAAATACTAACATTTCTTTTTGCCAATTTTTATGTAGTTAACTACTGAAACTACAAATATTAAAGGAAAGGAATTATCTTTCATTTTTATTTTATCCTTTTAATTTTACTGTATTTGCTCTCCCCATTGACCACGTCATTTCATTTTGAGTCTGACCGCTGTGAACAAGCCAAGGCAATTTGTCACTAACCACTAAGCAACACCCAACAACAAATGAAGACTGTTTTAGTTTTTAACATACTTTTTCTGCTATAAACTGGATTTGGGTGGCATTTTGCTGCCATTTGACCTTTTTGTATATAGTATTTTGTTATAATTTTGAATCATGTGCATTTTCTTTACACAGTAGTTTGAGAAACTTTTATAAGTAGCTTTAGTTGCCGAACTAGATTTCTTCATATAGTCATAGCACATAGCTCAGCTTCTCTCACTGTGATGTAAAGCCTGCAAAGCTATGCTTTCAATGTAGCTTCCCTAACACTGCAAACATAAGAAATGTTAACATTTGAAGATAGAAGATTAAAGAAGAGCATGATTGTGGGACTCACCATGATGCAGAACAACTGAAGAACTTAGGCAAAAAATTAACTGAATACAAAAAATAGGGCAATGAAAAGATTGACACAGACTGACTGGAAGTAATTGTTATTCATGTCAATGTGGCAAATACTGAAAAGGTTGAAAGCTGACCACTTTCTCATCTCTGGCGGTAACACAAAATCTGCTGGGCAGGACAGTAAGGTAAATGTCCAGGGCCCTCAGAGAACACCATCTAAAATAGGTTATTATATAACAATGGGGACCCAAAGATTATACTGGCATCCCTGCAAATGACTATATGTTTTGTTACTGTTGCTGCTTTAGGCTTCCAGTCAAAATTGTCAAAAACGTCAAAGACATGAAGTTGTCCATCACCATAAATTTTTATTATTTGTTTAGAGTGTCTGACATCCTGTAACTGGGTGATGTGGGGTACTGAAATAATGCTGTTGCTATAAAGCAGCTGTGAGTTATTGTGATTTTATCATGGGTGACGTGGCTATTAGACACAGCACAAAGCAATAAAGCACTCGAGGTTGTGGGTTATCACAAACAACATGACGGCAGCCATGTTGCTGGTGAAAACACTTCAACAGCTCACAGATGTAGTAGCAATATGTGACCACAAGATGTCAGTCATGTTGCACAGCACACAGCGTTTAACTCTGTACACTCCTAATGTTTACCAAAACTGTTTAAAAGTCATGTCGAGTCTTAAGATGTGGAGCATTATGTGTATATACACGGTCAGAACGCGTGCGTGAAGCGTTATGTGTATGCTCTGACTGTGGTGCACTGGGTGTTCTGACCCCTTTCAGCATTCACTTTTGAAACCATAATAGCTCCTCTATGTGATCAGACCACATGGGCTGGCCTTCCTCCCCATATAAGTGAGCCATGGGTGCCCATGACCCTGTCACTGATTTACCAGTTGTCTCCAAAGGATTTCATGGTTCTGGAGATGCTCTGAGTTGTCTAGCCGTCACAATAAGACCCTGGTCAAAGTGGCTCAGATCCTCACACTCACCCATTTTTCCTGCTTCCAGCACATCAACTTCAATAACTGACTGTTCACTTGCTGCCTAATATATCCCACCCCCTGCTTTTATAATAACAAGATAGTCAATGTTATTTACTTTACCTGTGGTGTTAATGTTATAACTGATTGGGTTGTGTATACACACACACACACACACACACACTCTGGGGAGGGAGAAGTATCAAACCATCCTGAACACCTTCCCTCCAGGACCGGACTTGTGGAACCTTGCTCTAGACACACCCCTTAATCATATGAGACCAAGCTCAGATGACATACCTCTTGGTAGGGTGGGATTAGTGTTGACTGCCCTCCGTCTTGAAGCAACCATCAAGGTCTGCATTTCTAAGTGATGCTCCCCAAAAGCATGGCATGGTACCTACACCACCATCCTGGCAAAAGAAAGTTCAGCCTGTTCCAATTATATTCCAATTTCAAGTCTTCAGAACATTTTAAGTCACTGTTGTCCAAGGACAGAGGCAGGGGCAGATTGGGACTAAAAATCACCCCTGGGCTTTCTCCTGAATAGGCCCACCTCCTGGACATGTACAAACAGCCACTTGCAAGGTTCTCCTGATCTCTCTATCTCACAATATACAGCATGAAATAATCAAGCTTTATACAAACCCCAGGTTTCTATGTTAAGTGTCAGTTCCATAATAGCCCACCATGCAAGACAGGAAGACAGAAACAAATAACACTTAAATGTAAAACAATAGGATTTTAGGTTAAATATAGAGCTTTATTTTGCCCCTTTCCCACGTGCTAGCACGTCAAAAGTGTTACAAGTGGATGCTTTATTTCCCAGTTTAAAGTGCACCTTTTACATTTTATTAAATTAGTTTGAAACTTTATACACACGCAAAAAACCAACTATGGGATGCACATATTAAAATTAGGGAGCTATCTACAGTGTATTTTTGGAATTATTCTAAAGTAATGATTTTATTATAATGCAGATTTCTTATAAAATAATAATAATAATAATAATAATAATAATAATACAGTATAAAATACAGAAAGCTCTAATTTTCCAGAATTAAACCTCATTTTCTTCATGGTACACCTGTCTTAATCCGTTTACAATTTGAATGATGTTTCTAAGACCTTCTGATCTGAAGTTATTAAGTTTTAAATACAACTATATAAACCAGATGGAAATGTCCCCCAAAAGGTACCAAAATCACCCCCATGCTCTAAAGGGTTAATTCAATACCATGCTCTTCTGTCTAGCTGCAGAGATGACCTTGCTACTGACAATATGAAATCACGGTCATCTCACGATTATTTTTTTCAGTTTATTTATCTATGTATTCATGTTAATTTGACAGCACTAAATGACGTTGTTGCTTTTTTATCCTCCTGCAAATTCAGTTAACAGAAGCTGACTGGACGCTTACCAGCACCTTTTCCTCCCATGAAGTTTCCTGTGCTGTCTGTCCCTCGTGACCAGCCTGTGGATGCTCATCATGTTCAACTTCCACACTCATGCTGGGTGATTTACTGCTTTGGTCCACCTCTGCATTACTGCTGCTGCTGCTGGCAATTGAACTGCAGCCAAAAAGTTCTGAGAGTTTTTTTTTTTTTTTTACATTTTGACGGATCATTTTTGAGAAACTTGGCTTTCTTTTCTTTTAACTTTTCCCATCCACCTTTCTCCTTACGTTTTCAGCTTGCCATTATTCCCACAACCCCAACTAATGATTCACTCGTTTCTTGGCTTTTACCTGTGATTTGTACCCTTGACGAATTATTGAAGTAGCGCCCTCTACTGTTGTTAGCTGATATATCAGGTAAGGAGAAACGCAGGCCGACGGCCGTTCTGGACTTCCAGAACGCACAAATTGCCACAAGTAATGCTAAATGTAAATGGTAAACAGGACCTGTAGGAACCTTGTTTATAGGTCAAGGGGCTCAAATCCATTTCTGGAGTGCTGGCCTGGCAGTTTGGTTTCTCTGATTAAACACACCTTGTTTAATTCACCTGTTAATTGTCATATTTAGTGTTTGAGGAAGGGAACTATCAAAGACCAGCCCAGGGCCAGACCTGGGCACCCTGGTATAGTGTATAGAAGAATGAAAACTGCATAAAGACTATTCTTCCAGCTTCAATAAGGGTCATTGTGATGCAACATAACCACACAAACACCTTATTTTTAGCAACTTGTTGCCACTTAATACAATAAACACTTTACCCAATTACTATGTGGCCTAGTGGTTAGGACATTGCCCTTTTGAACAGAAGGTCACAGTCCTGGGCACCACTGAAGTACCCTTGAGCAAGATACCATCCCACTACACTGCTCCCTGGGTGCTGTTGATAGCTGTCTGCTGCTCCACGTGTGATGGGTTAAATGCAGAGGTCACCGTTCATTGTGGTGCTTGAGTGTGTTCACAATGGCAAAGTCACTTTCACTTCAATAATGGACAGTTTGTGAGAAGACAAAATTTGTAAAAAATAATCATTCCTGTAGGACAATTAACATTTTTTGTCTTTATTACAAATGTACAGCTTACGAGTTTCTATTATGATTTCATTGTTTTTGCTTAGTCGTTTATTTCTTTATTTTATACTGTTAACTCTGCTAAAAGAATTTCTCCCATCAGCAATTTCAGAACAGTCGTTATGAGTACAGTGCAGTGAGTTGAACTGAAAAAGAGACGACGCTAAAGTAGAATCTGGATGCTCGTCCACGTGTGCGTGTGAAGGCTTTGTTCATGTGTGCATCACCTGCGTGATGACATGTGGCTGCATGGGACAAAGGCAGACATTAAGCTTCTACGGTTCACACCAAAGGAGCCCAACTTTGTGCTCGATAGATCATGAAATTAGGTGTGTGCAAAGGCTCCCACTGTTTTTTTTTTTTATCACTCACTCACACACACATTCACTCTCTCACTCACACATTCACTCTCTTGCTCACACACTTCCTCTTCTCTCAGTTTGGTGCTAACCTCTTGGGTTCTCCCAATATCTTACTACAGTCATAAAAATAAACACCTGGGTTAAAACATCTCCCAAGAACATGTGGCCTTGTGGAAAAAGGCAAAATGACCAATATGTGTAACACATACTCAATGACTCTATGTGTGCGACCCAAAGAGGTCAAAGAGGATGGAAGAGATGGCAGCAATCAAGACGACAAACACTACAGAGAATCAGTCTAGATGTGCAAAGGCAATGATGATAGATTCTCTCTGACAATCGTTTGACACATTTATAAGGGGAAATGTAGCGGCCCATTCCCCAAAATGAAAAAAAAGAAAAGAAAAGGCGAATGCATTTACTGGATGAAACTCACAGGGGGTCTCGCACAATGTAAGAAACAACATAAGAGAAACCGAGAGATGTTAAGGCTTATGTAGTGATGAGTATACAAAGTAACAGTGAAAAATGACCTTGGTGGTATTTGAGTGAAGCTGATGCAACTCGGGTTGACATTAAGGTGAACGAGGTTCAGACACACCTTCTATGTACGATTGTCTGTTGAAATGTGAATGTGGTCCAAATGGAAACCGTTTTGTTTTTGTGTTGGAGAAACCACCAGACAGGTGTGTGGATGTAACTGGCTGTGTAAATGAAGCTTCAGGATGAACATAGTGTTTAGATTAAGTAGTGCTTGGCGTGTTTTGCGCTTTGAAAGCTCCAGTTCACCAACGGCACAAACATGAGTAGCACTTCTCAGCTGAAATGACTGGGTCCTGCTAAGAGCCATTCAGCAGTAAACCGTAGTCCCCCGCCACTGCGTACAGTCTCACCCACATGGGTGTCACTGCTCCTGGATCAACTGTGGGAGAGCTTTATACAGCACAGCTGTCTTTTTTTCCTCATTACTGTAACCTGCTGAAGTGCCTGGGAGGAGAATGTTAATGGTGGTCTTCAACCTCCAACATTCTCTTCCTTGTAGCTTATATAACATAAGGATCTTGTTACATTGACAGTACACATGCTTTCCCATAAAGGAAACAAAAAATCATGAAGCATACGACGTAAAAATCTGATGTCAGAGACAAAAAAAAAAATCTGGTCCAGAAGGGATCACATCAAAGTTCCAAAATGCAGTACACTACTAAAGAAGCCCATCTGATACTCTCAAAGAAATTAGGATGGAAGAGCTGGAGAAGAAACCGTCCAACCAGAGAGGAACTCCGAGAATGTAGGAAATGAGCCCACTGTGGAGGAACAGTGATGAGATGAATGCATCCGTCTCCTCATTAGGATGAGTACTGACCTTACCTTCTGACATCAGCGCACGCTGGTTCAATGCTGACTGCTGTTTTTGTGCTCAAAAGGAGGAAAAGGTCATCGCTACAGTGTTCTCACACTCCTCGTTCTCCTTTGGCTATGATGAATGCAAAGGATTTGTACACATGGTGACACAGGACGATCCAGACGTTCCCCTAGAGCACAGATATGTTCTGTAAGATCGTGGGGATCTTTTCACAGGCTTGCGAACACCCCCAATACTGTAAGATCTGAGTGTCCCATTCAAAAATGCTCCCTGCTTTTCATTACCAAGTGTTAAATGAAACAACCAAAAAAATTAATAAAAAAAGTCAAAAGAAAACATCTATGACAGTAATCAATACAAAACTATAGCAATAATCATTACAATATTTCCAGTGTTTTCATTTTAAGTCTGAGCATTTGTCCCGAGAGGTATAGGCCAGTGGAGTGGCATGCAAAAATAAAAATATGTATAAAGGAAGAAGACAGATTAAGAAAAGTTTGAAAACATAAGAGCAAAATAGAGATAAAGACAATGTACAAACACACAGTCTGTGGTCTGATTCTCTGGAGCCAGGCTGGGAGTGTGTGTGTGTGTGTGTGTGTGTGCACCTGGCAGTAGCCAATGCCTGGGTTGCGGTAGGCATATGCAGTAAGCACC
>JBBPDA010000001.1:27699875-27713424 GCA_037974385.1 Arnoldichthys spilopterus | reverse complement strand
ACACACACACACACACATGTGTGTGTGTGTGTGTGTGTGTGTGTGTGTGTGTGTGTGTGTGTGTGTGTGCCAGTGTCAATTGAAAATGAATGTGAAGAGAACCAGAGGAGCAGCAGTGAGGGTGCTAAAAGGCCACAATCACTGTGTGTTTGTGTGTGTGTGTGTGTGTGAGAGAGAGAGAGTGAGGAGAAAAAACAAAGAAAGAGGCTGACTGATGGGTGCAGGTACAGAGGGATGTTGGAAACATAAGAGCCAGAGATGAAGTGAGATGATTTGCTGCTCCAAAAAGAGTCTCCCACGAAGCCACTCTCTCCATTTTAGTGGTGATAGCTGCTTCCTTTTCCTTTCTTCCGTTGTCTTTTAACCACTCACCATTCTTCCTTTCCATATAATTCATGAAATGACCATTTCCATAATCCCCTACATTCAATGCTTCTTTTCTTCACTTCAGCAGCTCCATTTATTTCCAGTCCTTTCGTTCACCACCAGTGTGCGCACTCCTGTCCCATTTCTGTAGTGTGTTCCCTCGCCTGTCTCTCAGTATATTCGTGCCCTGCACACCCACTGGGTCACTGCTTCTTCTCTCGCGTAGTGATCGTGACCAGCTGCTTGGCAGCCTTGGCAATGTCGTAGGCGCACTGGATGACCTGCTGTGTGAGAAGCTGGTAGTCCACTGTGCTGGCTGATGACTCCGAGGGCGCTGCTTTACGGCATTCCACCTGCAGCCGGGAGGCGCTGGCTGCCAGCAGTCTCAGAGAGGAGCGAACAGCGTCCAGTGCTGGCCTCTGGGGATGAGGCAGAGAGACAAAAAAGTTGACCTTGCTTCCACCCTCTCTGTAACTTCACATATATACACACTGCATGGCCAAATTTATATGGCAGTATTTTCAAAACCTGCTCCTGCAAGCACACTGGCCTACACATTTTAGTGTTTTCCCTGCTTTAACATACCCACCTCAGGTCAGTGAGGGATCGTTAACGAGCTGTTCAGTTGGCCTGGGTTTGGTAGGACCAGGGAAAACCATAAAATGTGCAGAGTGGTTGCCTCCAGGAACAGGATTAAAAACACTGCTATATGGTAGGTTCATAATGCCCATTTGTGTTTCCATGGACCTGCCCCCCAAAGATGAACAATGGTGAACTAAAGCATGAGTTTGTGGATGTTATTTGTGAATGTATTATACTGTTCTAAATCAGCTCATTTAGGACATCATAATGCTACATCAGTAAAGTAGGAAGCGTGTAACACCTTAATGCAGTAGCAGTAGGACTTCCCTTCTCTGGAAACAAAGAGTAAACAGCTCCGGATGATTACTCTTTTTCCACCAAACTTTACTGTTAGCACTGTGCATTCAGGCAAAAGTTTCCACTACCCCAGAGTCTAGTGCGCTTTGTACTGCTCCAGCAGAGACCTGTAAGAGCTGCTGTTGTTTTCCACTTCACAAAAACAGCAATTACATGACTAGAGCAGTCTAGCAATGCAGAAATGCAGTAACTGCCTTGTTGGAAAGATGGCATTCTATGACACTGTCACAGTCAAAGACACTGATCCCTACAATATGAGCCATTCTACTGTTAATAGTTTTCTAGTGAGTCTGCATTATTGTATGCTTGATTTTACGTACATGTTAGCAGTGGGTGTGGCTGTGCCTAAGTCCAGTAATTAGGGGTGCCTACAAGCTTTTGGCATACATTATGTACTTAATACTAGTGCTCACTTTTGGAAATTACTGTAGCCTGCGGCAAATATAAAAACAGAACAGATTAACCTCCTTCCACAGCCTCCGTTTTGCAAACCTCCTCGTTTTAAACATGGATTTGGGATTGATCATCACCCTAACTGTTTGTAAGCTACATTTAGTTAACTAGCAGATCGATGTACTGTCAGAGTATGTGTTATTTTAGCTAATGAGACTGGAGTTAACTCAAAAAAGTTAGCAATTGTCGTTTACAGACAATAATATTACATATGGCTGTAAAACATTAACCAAAGTATATTTTCTGAGGTTGTTGGAGGTACCCTACACAATATGAATATGAAAAGTTGCCAGTAGGAAATTAAAATGTCCTTCAGCACGATGGCCGGGATCCCCTTGGGAGAAGAAACCAGAAAGTACCATTCTTTTCCAAAACTTTCTTTGCAGAGAACAGCAAGTGCTAAGGAGCAATAAGAAGGGGGGGGTTTACTTACTTTAGGAAAGAGAGAGGCCATCTCGGTCACAGCTGAATGGATCTTCTCTGAACATGGCACAAAACTAGAACCAGAGGGAGAAGCTTACAGAATGTACAAGCTAACTGACTGCTTTTCATTTGACCCAAAATCAGGGAAATAATGGTACAGTTTGCGTTTACCTGCATTTACCCTAAAGTGGGTTCATATGCAGGGTAATTGCAAGGTATCTGTAAAGCCATGTTAAGCCAAAAAGAAATAACTTTCACTCTGTATACTTTATAGTCGTGACGAGCTATGGTTATATGAAGCACTCACCTGTCGTGTTTGAACTCCTGCGCTGCTCTCAGCAGCTCCTGGATGTTCTTGGTGACCTGCTCAGTCTTCAGAATGACATCTTCCGTGCAGGGTAGCGTGGAGTCTGGCTCTCCCCCGTCACCACTCTCCTCCGCCTCTCCTCGGCTGTCGTCTTCACTGCTTCGACCCACACTGGACACAAACAGGAAAAAACATTACAGAGTGGAAGAACAAAATCCTATTAAAAGGTGATTCACTGATACAGTTATGACAATGATGAATGTGATATAAAACAAATAAAATAACACTAGTGTCATAAACACTGTTGAGTCTCACCACTATACTGAAATGGTTGTTTGTGAATATGTTGCTCTAATGCACAGCTCTGGAGTCCCACAGGAGTGTGGAACTCTAAATAAAGGTTTTTTGGGGGGTATATTGAATGGACAGAGCCCATTCCTCTCCTTCTACATCCATGGCTAGTGTCCTTAAAAAAAGCACCTAACCCCCAACTGCTGGGTTAAATGCAGGGACTAATTTCTCTTTTAGGATTAATAAGATATCAAACACTACAATGCCTAAACCCCAATAAGCTCCCCCTTATACTGCCCACCCACAAACCTGCACCCTTCTTCAGGTCCATTACCAGGTATTGTTATGCAATGGCCCAGCTACCAAAGGTGAACGGAAAGTGTGATATGTAAAATAATTTTAAAAAATAACATATAGCTTTAAAAAAAAAACTGAAAGCAAATATCAGACACCAAACATGCCTTAGGACTAATGTGAAACTGTGTACAATTGAACTTTAACTAAAATTTGTATGAGATAATCTCTACTTACCCAAGTGAGGTGTCATACATTTGTGTATTGTCATAGTCACTGTCAGTGCCACTACCATGCTTCTCCGTCTTAGGAGCCTAGAGAAAAAATTTTTTTGATTGACTATGCAGACTATACAGATACTGTTAATCATGAACTGAGCTGTCTGGTTGAATTCAGCATGCCTTTTCCTTTGCCTGACTTACCATATATCGCCCCACTTCCATGGAGGCTGATAGATGTGGCCCTCCATAGGGGGTGGGGCCCACTGGAGCCCCTTTTCGCACCTGAAGACAAGTGTAACACAACACAAAAGCTTAGCCAGAATAAAGAAAAAAGCCTGGCAAGATAGACATCAGACAAGCAGAAAATAGAAAGGAGATCTCAAGAGACATCTCTGCAGAGAACTGAGCTAAGTTCTGCAGTGATTCAAGTGCAGTAACATTACTGAGCAGTCAAAGAAGGAAAGACAGAGAGAGAAGAAGTTCTGTTAAATTACGAAGTCAGAAGGACAATAAAGACAGCTTTCAGGAAGACAAGAAACCTTAAACTGGAAAACCTGGAAGTGTTCAGACCTATAGAAGCAAGTCTGCAGTAGACGTAAATATTTCTACAAGTACTTTTTAAATTACATACTTTAGAACTGAAGGAACAGCAGCAAACATCTAAAAAAATACATTAAAATGCAAAATAAAAGTCTTTTAGCTCTTATGTGCAATTCATCAGCCTGTAATTAGACTCATTTAGACCAACTCAGAACAGGACACAACTTGCAAGTAAGTATAAAAACAAAGGACTGTTTGCTCCCTACCTCTGCTTACAGTGACCATGAATATGTGGGAACGACAGTCTTTTTGGGAGTTAATTCCTCAATTTGCTGTTTGCATTTTGTATTGGACTGCTTAGAGACAAACAACCTGAGCATCATGCAATTTGTGTCCTGCACTGACAACCTGGATTCTAAAAGGTAATAGTGCAGAGAAAAGAGAAACCAATACCACAGTGCACATTCAGTACAAGCCACTCTCACTATTCAGTCCACATTTCAGACAATCAGGCACATTCCATAAACCAGTTATAGTCTACAATCCCAGCTGGGTCCAACAGCAGCTAAGCACAAGACAAGCTCATCTTAATAAGATAAGCCTCTCTTGGCACATTAGCCATAGCATCTGATGGCTGATTTGCCATCATTTCATCCCTAAACCTACACCTAAAAAAAAGCAGCAGTTCATGCTCCTGACTGTGATGTGTTTTTCCCAGCAGCATGTGTCATTTGCAGTAAAAAAAAGTATGACTCAGTGAGGAAAGTGCAGATTGTGCTGATGTACGATCATGAGGTGGCAGTAGAGAGCAGTGTGCAGTGGGAAGAGTCAATGGTGACCACAAAAACACAGGTGTAAAGCAGGGACTGCTAAGGCAGCAAAAGCGTGTCACTGCTGGTGCAGGTCTGCAAAGGGAGACAGAGGAAGGGTGAAAAGGACCAGAGGTTATAAAAAAGGTGTGCAAGGGATGAAGCCGGCCGCTAGCGTTCACACTTACGCTGGGGCCGAGGGGCTGCAGGTGGCCAGTAAGGGAGTCCAGTGCTGGGGCGAGGGCTTTGGGGGCAGCTGCTCCTGGCTCATACATAGAGAAGGCCTGCCTGTCTCTGCGGAGAGGGGCTGAGGAGGGTGGGGTCAGGCCCAAATCCCCACTGACTGCCCCAATACCTCCCCCGCCCACTCCCCTTACCCCGCCTTGCCATAGCGGTGCACTGCCACCCCCACCCAGAGCCCCTGGCACCCCAGTCTGGGCCCCCCGCAGCGTTACGTTCTCCGTCTGCATCCGCGAGATCTACAGGGGATGAAGGGGCATCAGCGGGAGTCACATACACACAAATACAGAAACAGAAGGAGTCATTCCAATACCAGGGCTGGTGAGTGGTATAGAGGTAAGGGCTGCATCATGCAAGGGATAAACTATCATACTGATAAAATGAGAGGAGTTTGGACCATTAGCGTGTATGAGCACAGGAGTCATTGTCAGGGAGGGATGGACACATACTACTAGTCTGCGCAGTCCTGTACTTGTTTAGGTAAAGGGCGTGGCTGCAATGTCTTGTAGTGTGTGCATGTGTGTGTCAGAGGGAGAAACAGACTGGCTAAGTATGAATTATGGGGACAATCAAAAAAACAAACAGGTAGTGACTGAGACAGCAATAGAAGAGTGACCAAAAAATAAGAAATGAACTAAAAAAAAAAAATGTATGGGTACTTCAATCAGGCAATAACATTTAGATTCATTTTTAATCTCTTACACTCTTATCATTTTACAAAAATTTAACTTAACAACAACTGGATAATTTATATCAAGACACTCATTACAGCAAATGACAGTATTGGTCTAAACGCACCAGTCTGATCAAGTTAAAAAAGTAAAACCGCCGGCAATCTAAATCCTCACCCTGTGCTCACACTGAAAGCGGAAAAGTGTCAGAAAGCATCACACCATGGCAAGCGACTCGGCGACAAAACATTGAGAAACGTTTAACTTGAGGCAAATAAGCAGTTAACAGAGCTGAGCGACAGCCAATCAGAGGGCACAAACCCCTCTACTTTACACACTACATTACTGAATGCAGTTAAATGGTTGTGTACTACTTCTCATGTGGTAGTGTGCAGGCTGGGACACACCTGTAGTCTACAGACACGGATTGTGAAAACTGCAGATGTTACTTTGCAGTACATGGTGAAATGGTAATGTCTGAAGAACATCACTCTACAGGAAAATAAATTTCCTCATCATCAGAAATTCTCCTGATTTGTGATCTCTTTAGAAAACTGTTGCATCTCCTGTCATCACAGTTGTAGACTATTTCATTAACCCCACTCATTATGAACGCACACACTCAGACTGCAAGAGACAACTACTAAGAAGCTAGGTGACAGCGACACGGAGACTAGGTTGCTTTCAGTGTAAGCGCAGGTTTACTTAAAATTTTTCATTTTTTCCAACTGGCTAAACACAGCATTAATAGTTTAGCTCCTACAAACTGAAACCTTGCCCTTGTGAAGTTCCCTCAATCAGCGTTTCCATACCTCTTTCTGAAGCCTCCTCAGCTCTTCGCTTAGATTGTTGTTGACCTTCATGAGCTGCTGGACTTTGGCCTCAGAGGAGGCCAGAGCTTTCTTCACCTCCAGATACTCCTGCAGTGTAATGGGCCCATCAGACAGGTCAGAAGAGTCCATGCTCTGATTGAAGAACAAAATATTAATCAGTTAGAGCATGTTAAAGTCACAAGTAAAAATAGACAAATTAAAAGCAATGAGACAGCATATGAAACAATTCCATCAACTGTTTCATCATAGACAAAACAGGGATAGCTCTTTGTTAGAGAAATGTAATAGGGGACCCGTCTCAAATATTTTCCCCATTATCCCAAAACACAGTTTTAGCTAGCTTTAACCAATCAATATTTTATATAAAAAAAAAAACATATCAACATGGTTAAAAAAGATAGAGAGAAAGAACACACATTTCTGGCCTAACAAAGAATTCATACAATATGGCACAAAAAACAGTTCCCATTTTAATTAGGGTGGTGGGGTGGTGGTAGTGGTGGGGTTACTAAACATTGCACTGAGCTCTCACTCATCCTCTCGATCTCCTGTTACATGTGGGATTCCCCAGGGCTCTGTTCTGGGACCCCTTCTCTTCCTCATCTACACACTACCTCTTGGTCAAATCATTCGTAATTATGGTATCAATTTCCACTGCTATGCTGATGGCATCCAGCTACATATAAGCACCCATTCCTCTGATTCTCCTCCAAAAAATCTATTGAACTGCATCTATGATCTAGAGACAACTTTCTCAAACTCAACCCCAACAAAACAGAGCTATTGCTAATAGGCCCTAAAACCACTACCTCCAATACAGACAGAAAAGTTGAGTAATTTGATGATGTTCCTGTCAAGCCTGCTTCTGTTGTTAGGAACCTTGGAGTGTTTTTTGATCAATCACTTAATTTTGACACGCATATAAAGTCGCTCTCCAAAACTGCCTTCTTCCACCGCAATATTGCTAGACTCCGTCCGTCCCTCTCAGATACTGATTCTCACACACTTGTACATGCTTTCATTATGTCCCGCCTTGATTACTGTAATTCCCTCCTCACTGGTCTTCCTCTCAGATCCCTTCAAAAACTTCAGTACATCCAAAACTCTGCTGCCAGAGTTCTCACTCATAGTAAACGCTCATCCCACATCACTCCCATCCTCTTTCAATTACATTGGCTCCCCATTGAATCCCGCATTAAATTTAAAATACTACTCACTTTTAAAGCCCTAAACGGTCTTGCCCCTCCATATCTTAGCCATCTTCTCGTACCCTATTCCCCACCTCATTCCCTCAGGTCATCTAGTACTAATCTCCTGAAGGTTCCCCGTACCCGCCTTAACTCTATGGGTGGCAGGTCATTCAGTGCTACTGCCCCCAAACTCTGGAACTGTCTACCACAATCTCTCCGCGACTGCACGTCTTTTTCCTCTTTCAAAACGGAGTTAAAAACCTTTCTCTTCCATCAGCACGTTTCTTCTTCTCCTTCCTACGCTTCCTAAAGGGCTTTTTTTTAACTGTCTTTCCTCATTCCCCTGTGTATGTGTAAAGCGTCCTTGGCTTTGTGAAAGGGGCTATATAAATCTAACGTATTATTATTATTATTATTATTATTATTATTATTATTATTATTATTATTAAACACTGAATAAAAATATCTGAATTAAATTGTAAAAAACTGTAAAAATTTAAACTTTGCACAGCTGCACAGTGATTAAAGCAGATGCAACAGTGACTGAAAAAAGGACAAATTATCAGACAATGGTTAAACCAGTTTTAAAAAATTAAATACATATACACACACTTTTTTTATTCTAAAACCTAAACAGCACAGGCATAAATTTAAATCTTTTAGAAACAAAAATTAGTTTACAGCACAGGACCAGATGCATACAGTGGAAGCTAGGGCACTTCCTGTATGTGCAGGGAGCATGCTCAAACACAGTTTCCTCTTTCCAGCTGCAGAACAATGGCCCACACATTGGAGATCCGAATAAGTGCTGATGTCACTCCACAAGTATGGGGCAGGCCTGGCCATTTCCCCGCAGTGCATGCTGGGGCAAGTTGGGAGCGGTGACAAAACCTTCTGCTACTGCTACACCATAGCAATTAAACCACAAAGGTTTAAAATACTGATATCTACAGTAAAACAGTAAAGCAGACCCTGCCTGACACACTCCGTTCACACTCAGAATCAGTGTCTTCTGATGCAGCATATTTGCTTGATAACTGCCATTATGAAGCATGAAGGCAGAGGAACTGACCTTGGCGCGGTTGTTGCGCTGGGCGTTGGTGTTGTTCTGCGTGGTCAGCTCACTGTCTGTGTCTTCGTCAGAAGCTACGCTATCATAATCATGCTGGTCGTCATCCGGCTGACCCACATCCAGAGGCTCTGAAACATTCATCAGTGTTAAACACAAAGGTAGCAAATGCACTTTGCGGCCCTACTCTGTTCCTAAGTAGGTGTAGGTCGTCTTAGGTTATGAAAGAGAAATGAAGATTTCTCACCAGTGGGACTCGTCAGGCCTTTGCCTTGCTGCCGCCGCTTGGCGTCACTGAGGATGTCGATGATGAGGGTGGCGAACTCACGTGCATTAAAGCGAGCCAACTTCTGTCGACCCTAAGAAAAAAATGGATGATTTTAAAGGAAACATATCAAACATTTATTACTTTGTCTTTTTAAACACACTTGAAACATTTTTATAGTCTTATGGACAAAACAGCCATAACTATTTTTTACATGACTATTTCCCAACTTCCCGATGTCTTTACTGTGCCAATGTACTGGGACATAGTTGCTGCACATTTTTTAAAACCACACAATGCACACAAGCTCTAATATGGCATGTACAAATGTCTTTGCTTTAGGTTTCGTTCACATAGACCACCTGAAAATCTGACTGCCTCAAACACGAATGTGAGATGCAGTTTGGCAGTATGGAATTCACCTATCAAGCCCCACTAAGTGCACTCTTTTCTTTTCAGTGTGTTAGAACTTTGTTACGTAGTTTTATCTTTGTTATTGGGTACAAAGTGTGTTTTCCCTTCGGCCTAAAATAAGTAGAAAATTACTGTCGTTCCAAACTTTGCTTCTGTGGTCAGGACAATGACATTTTAAATTGTATCTGTTTTTAAGAACATTCTCAATTCACTTTAAATGCGAAGTAGACCTATTCTTATTCTAGACGAATATTCCTGAACTGTGAGAATTGTCCAGAAGTTTCTAGAACTTTATGAGACTGTCCAGAAAATATACAAATTTGCCTGTTTTGCCAGTATAAACATTAAACTTTGTGGGCTGTGATCATAAAATCAAAGTTAGCGATGAACATAGACATTTTTACATAGGGTTTAGACATAACCAGCTGAAATATAACACTAATTGTTTAACACTGTGTTATTAGTTTTACCATAGAACAGCTTTTAACCAGTATTCGGTGTGAGGACCATTGCTGACTGAATATTTTTGGTTGACAGACTAGATCAATATACAATCAACTCAGTCTTCAGGAAACATCACAGAATCCTAAATTGCAAAAAATAAAGACATTTTAAAAATTTCAATATTTCAAATCATAGGTCTTTTTAAGGAGCCACAGTAACCCTGCAATGATTTCATGTGACTTGAACTGTGCCTTACTCAAAACATTGAACACAATTCAAAACATGAAGCTAAAAGTTTGTACTGAAAGCCAGGTTAATGCTTTTCTCTCTGTATGAAAGGCTATGCACTCTGACAGTCAGAAAAACACCACAATGAGATTTAAATTGCCTTTTTTATGTCTTGGAAATATTTAAATTAACGGTCTCCAGGAGCACATGTTCTCCATGTTGCCATGTTTAAATTATATACTTCACAAATGAAGTGTTGTTTTAGCTAAAAGGCAGTAAATCATAAAATGACAATATGGTAACTGTTGACATGGAGGTGTTGAAAACGGGCTTGTGTAAAGTCCGTCCTTCATCTCCGAGTCATTTATAAACACACTCATAGCAAGGGGGAAATGTTCTGAGTGGTCAGTCACCTCTCTAAAAAAAAGCAGATCCACAGCCCTGAAGAAAAGCAAAATGGGAGCGAGAACGAGATGGAGCGAGAGAGCAAGAGAAGGAAATGAAGAAGAGAGAATATGGCAGAAAAGTGAGTGCAGGAGAGAGTAAGGACATCTCAAAGGAGTCTCTCAGGCGATATGGTGAGGAAGGGAATATCCACAGCCCTCAAACAACTGGAAAACATTTCTGTCTCTTTTCCTCTCCCTCTGGGCACTGGTGAGTGCCGGTCCTCAGCCACTGCAAAGCCACAGACTCTCTATTTTTAGACTTGAGCTTTCATCCACCCCACTCCCTCTCTGTCTCTGCCACAGCCCAGACATCACCATGCCAGCTCTGTCCTTCTGTTATCCCTGCTGGGCTCTTTCTCAAATCCCTGCCGTACACGGAGTGTTCCTCCTCAATGCCTGCGTCAGACTGCATGGCTCACATCTGGGTCTGGGCTGCAACCTCGGCCGCACACTGCCACATCGCTCTCACTGGCTCACCACAGCCAGCTGGGTGCTCATGCACACACACAGGCAGTAAGGAGGGAGTGCATTAGAGCCTGATTTTGGTGGTGTCCAGAGGAAAAACTATTTTTTCCAAATATTTTTAACATAACTTCATAGAGGGAACAGTAACTTCATCACTGGAAAAGAGGGGAAAGTTTAATAACTATATTAAACTTTTTTAATACATCTTTGAGCTGTAAAGGATAATTTTCTGTTGGTCCATTTACCATGAAATATTCAAACAAAATGACGCGCAGCTTATGTTCCGTGTAAAAAATTGTGTAAAACAAACAAACAAAAATATTTTGGGGTCTTAAACAATTTCAAACCTTAACATTCTTAATTTTAATTGAACAATATTTTACTTAAGTAAAAATATTTTAACAAAAATCTTTTAAAATACAAAAAATCAATTAATTATTACATTTAAAATATAATACATTCAAACATTTTTTAAATATTTTATTTTTATTCAGTCGTTCTGGATGACTCTTATTGGTCTAATCATGTGTTACCTGGTTGCGTGTGGCTGAGTATTCAGGGTTGACAGGCAGGAAGGGGACTGCACTCCTCTCTGTAACGAGCGTGCTATGATTCTGAGTTGTTAGCCACACTGACAAAGAAAAAGAGAGAGAGAGAGAGAGAGAAAGAGAGAGAGAGGCATGTTGTACAATATGAAAAGCAAGGTCATCTTATCACCCACTCAAACGCCCACACATGTAGAGTTCTACAGAGATGAGCCACTTTTAAAAGAGCACTTCTTTCTACAGAGCACACACACACACACACACACACAAACAGGCTGACTGCCCCTCCCCTCACTCCGTGTGCTTAGCCTTTTTCCTCCTACCCGGCTTACCTGCAGAGACTCAGCCTGCCACCCCGGCATGTTATGGCTCCTGCTTCATAGAAGGAAGGAGGGAAAGAGAGAGGGTGAGAAGAAAGAGGAGGAGCAGAAAACTCCTAAGGCACTCCTTCACAAGCTCACGGACTCTCGCTTTCTCCCTCTCTCTCCCTTCTTCTGCATCCCTCCCTTCCATGCAGTCAGACTGCTTGGCCAGTTCCCTTCTATAGTCAGTGTTTATACAACACCAAGCAATCAGTCTCCAAGGACTTCATACTCATACCACAGCTGCAGAAGGCGGATAGAGAGAGAGAAAGGAGGGAGAAAGGAGAGAGAAAGGAGAGAGAGACCATGCACGCGCGCGAGAGAGAGAGATCCAGAAAAAGAATTTTAAAAAAAGAGAGAGGGAAAAGACGAGAGAGAGAGAGAGAGAGGCAGGACAGAGACAGAGAGAAACACAAGCAAAAATAAAAGAGTGGAGCAGAAGAAAAAGAGAAAGAGAGAGAGAGAGAGAGAGAAAGAGAGAGAGAGTGTGCTGATTGAAAAATTAGAATCTTACCAGCATCATTCTCTCTGCGGTCCACCTCATCATATACATCCATGGCCAGCTCCTCAAATAATCGGTTATTGAGCTGCGTGTCACACAAACAAAATATCAATACGTGGCATTGAAATTCAAAGGATGCCAGAGTGAAGTGCACAGTGAGTTCTGCGCCAGTCCACAAGCACAGAGGCAGGCAGAAAACAGGAGAGTGGTATGCACAAACATCAGGACCACACAAGGGAAGCATCTGGGAGAAGCCCAACATAAGCAGTGCAAACCAAATGAAGCAGTAAATAAACACCAGAGACAAGGAACCGATTCCAACGTTGAGTATTTACTGAATATTTAACCACACATTGCTATTTAAGTGACCAATCTACTACTGATGCCTTCGACAGACATTAAAACCAATTAAGGGCAACCGTGGCCACTAATTTTTCTCCGGATGACCATGACGAAGAGTCCAGCTCTCACGTCTGCATCCTTAACACTCACCGCTTGCAGCTTCTTCTTGGCGGCCTTGGCCAGTTCAGATAGGTCCAGGCTACACAGAGACAAAGACACAGACAAAGGAGTAAAAGGACGCCGGAAACAAACGGACAGAGAAAGATGAGGAGGGAGAAGAAACAGAGAGAGAGAAAGGTTGAGGGTGGATGAATGGAGCATGGCATCAAGGCAGGAAAGGTGTCAGGCCAGGAAGAAAACGAGATGGGAGAGCAGCACTGGTCGTTTGAGTTTGCTCAGACACTTGTCCAAAAGGTCTAACTGCCCAAACGTTTGGCTAATTTTAGCGTGAAGCCACACAAATAATAATGTGAAACAACACGTATAATTTTTAGCACAGACAATGTTTAGAGGCTCTGGTTTCCTCACTGTTGTTTTTTTAAAACCAGATAGCAGACCTATGCTGTGTTTACCCACCTCATCTGCCCAGACTCTGGCACCCGGATAAAGGGAAAGTGAAAAAGAAAGAGAAGAAAAAAAAAGAGGTTATGGAGAGGGGAATGAGAAGAAGGAGAGATACCTCTGTGTCGGGCACTTAGGGCGAGCTCTGCCTCCGTAAAGCGCAGCAAAGATGGAGAGAACAGAGAATGAGTGAGCAAGACTGCCAGAAAGAGAGACACAAAGAAAGACACAGAGTGAGAGAGAGAGAGAAAGAGAGAGAGAGAGACAAAGACAGAGAGAGAGAGAGAGAGAGAGAGAGAGAGAGAGAGAGAGAGAGAGAGAGAGAGAGA
>JBBPDA010000001.1:27687619-27699804 GCA_037974385.1 Arnoldichthys spilopterus | reverse complement strand
AGAGAGAGAGAGAGAGAGATAGAGAGAGAGAGAGAGAGAGAGAGAGAGAGAGAGAGAGAGAGAGAGACAGAGAGAGACAGAGAGAGAGAAACAAATGGATAGACCCCATATCAACAGGTCAGTTTTACTGTTGGGTGGCTTTCTCTCAGCAGCAGAAACAGTCTGTCTGCCTTAGTGCAAGAGTTTGTGAACCTCCAGCCCTAATGCAAACTGACTGTCGACATGGCACAACCTGCTGGTCAGTGCACTCAAATGCACGCTGTGCTAAGGCAGCCCAGTGTGTGTCTGCTGTGAGAAGGTAAGACTACAACGAAAGTACAAGTAGAACTCATTATGAAGAGACATTTAACATTACACAATATATTGCACCTATGCGCACAGTAAGGAATCAGTGTCCTGTACAGATATACATATATTCTACCCGCACCTGTCAGCCATTTGAGGGATGATATAATGTCCATTCTTGTGATCTGCAGAAAAAAAATCCATAAAAGATTCAAATCTAGTTCCAGCCTTTATTAGCCATTTTATTAGGAGACTGAACTGGCCTCACGCCGGAACGGGAGTTCACTCACCAGGACGTCTGCCACACAGGTAGAAAGCCAGCCTATCTGTGAGCTCATACTGACATTCCACCAAACGCTCAGCTAAATCCACCTGGCCCGCTTGCCTGAGCACAAAAATACACACCATGAAGCCGAACTTCAGCACAAACTCTGTGCATATGACAACACATTCAGGTTCATCCCTACTCTTTAGAAAGCTCTTCTGCACTAATATATATTTTTTTGCATTTTTACAGAATTTGTCAACATTGTGTTAAAAAGTACATTTTACATTGACTTCCAGTTTGGGTTTAGGATGTGCATGTCTTAGAAAAGCCATTTTGGAGATACAAGGTTTTTGTCTGACAGCAAGCTGTTGTCTGTTACAGAGCTATGTATAGAGATCTCTTTCCATATCTATGACCAATCTTACTTGATTATTCACCATCATGTCATTTGTCTATAAATACTACCAAGAAAGAGGGATTCTGGTCCTGGAAGCTACCACTTGAAAAAGCAGGAAACTTGGCCAAGAAAAGCTCTGATAATGTCTGTACCTAGCATAGTCCATTGGTGTGCGACCATTGATGTCTGGTGCTCCGGGGTCAGCTCCATACACCACAAGCAGTTCGGCCTGCAGGACCTGTCCTGCCTTAGCAGCCACGTGCAGAGGGGTAGTGCCCTTCTCCTGCAGTCAGAAAAAAAGACAGTGTTATGCATCCATATGCAGTGCACAAGACTCTCTGAGAAAGAATCACTGAGCACTGTCTCTTTCTGAACACTTGGTCAGGCCTAAGAAGCAATGATGCAGGATGATTAGCTTTGGATAACAAGCATCACTCCACAGAATGCAATTCCACTGCTCCACAGGCCACTGCTGAGGGATTGAAACCCCTCTGTCTACCATTTGGCACTGGGGATGGTTATCTAAGGCCCATGTGCAGCAGTTCCATGGTGATTACCCAAACCCACAAAAACAGTAAGATCAGTTAAACCTCAACCCACAAGTAACTTTTACAGTATGCTACAGATAATACAGAATACGTAAAAAGAGTAAGGACATGAGACTCACAGGGTGAAAAAAGTTGGCCTGTGCCCCAAGAGACAGTAGTCGCAGACATGTCTCCAGACTCCCTGTCCGCACACTTGAATGCAGTTGCTGAGAGAGAGAGAGACAGAGAGAGAGAGAGAGAGAGAGAGAGAGAGAGAGAGAGAAAGAGAAAGAGAGAAAGAGAGAAAGAGAGAAAGAGAGAGAAAGAGAGAGAGAGAGAGAGAAAGAGAAAGAGAGAAAGAGAGAAAGAGAGAAAGAGAGAAAGAGTAAAAGAGAGAGAGAGAGAAAGAGAGAGAGAGAAAGAGAGAGAGAGAGAGAGAGAGAGAGAGAGAGAGAGAGAGATGGAAAGAAAGAGAGAGGGAAAGAAAGAGAGATGGAAAGAAAGAGAGAGGGAAAGAAAGAGAGAGGGAAAGAAAGAGAGAAAGAGAGAGAATAGCTATGAATTTTGTAATTAGGGTTGCCCAATTGTACTGAGATGTATGCCATTATTCACTAGCAGGGCATCATTAAGGCCGTTAAGAACCTTCCAATAGTGGTCGCATGTTCAGTCCCCTGGTGGGGAGCAGAGAGCAGAGGGGAAAAATGTGCCGTCTCACCTTGCTAAGGTCCTTGGTGGTGACCCCATCATCATCACGGCAGGGCAGCTTGTGGACAAACGCTAGCATCTGATACTTGGCGCGAATGAACTCAGACTTGGTGGGGCTTCAGGGGGAGAGCAAAAATATGATTTAAAAAACATCACTGAAATCAAATGAATTAATAGAGCAGGCAATGACGATTAATAAAATGGAGGGGAAAAAATTATACCTTACTTAGGTAATACTGTATTAAACAATATAAATAATTAAAATTGTTATATTTATATATTTTAATTATTTGATGCTAAAAGCCAGCAATGCATAAAACATCACAATATATGAAAGACTATGCAAAGTGTCATGCTGTTTACAAAATATAAAGAAATGCCTTTAAGTAGGGCTGTTTTTTTTAAAGCTGTAACAGATTCAGGGCCTGAAGTGTATAGTAAAGGGTTAAAAAAAAAGGGGTAACTACATGCATGGTCTTCTACAGTAGAGTGATTGACTCCACAAGGTCTGTTGACGCTGGATGGAAGTTTGCCCTGAATTCTACTAGTGATGTTAATGTAAAAATTAAGAGGGAAGGAGGAGAAGCAGTTTTGTAAGTTGGACTGGGAGGTAGTGGATATTTGATGTATAGCTTTAAATTTTGAGCCTGAAAGCTTGGTCCGAACCCAAATCCAGGCAAAGAATTTTCGCTGCTGACATTGAGTGATGCTGATTGTATATATCAAGATGTAAGCCTTCACTTGTTAAATCCTAAATCTCAATCTCTCTCTCTACATAAAACAAGCTAGACAGAATGTCTAAATTTTGGACTAACGACTGAAATATGTACATCGTTTTTAGCTGAGCTGATCGGCACTTTCCTGAATCAGTTCACTTTGAATTACCCATTTTTCTCACTAGCGTGTTCCTAGCGGTCCTCTGCAGCATGCCACATTACACACTGTTTCAGGGTAATGAAAGTAGACATTAAGACTAAAGTAAGGAGAAAAGCAAAAGCAGGGGGATACTGTAGGGTAAATTGTGTTAAAAGTGGGAGATGGGCTGTGAAAAGCCAAGCACGACACGTATTTGGAAAATGATCCCCAAAGCCAACAGAACCCAATGTGAGAGGTTGAGTCTCGTCATGTTGGACAAATATTTCAAGCTCTAACCTGATGGTAAAAATGCAGCCATTAATTGTATTTATATTTAAATATTTAATAATATCTGTTAAAATATTTCAAAGACAATAAGGCAGTTTGAGTTAATGGGATATTCATAAAATAAGATGACATTTGATGGGATATCAAGTCTTTAGGGACTACTTTGTTGCTCCTGAGGGACCCCATGAGTAACATGAGAATGAAAATGACAGGCAGGACTATGCTATTTAAACAGAATAAACAGATATAGCCGAAACCCACTGAAAGCTGTTTAGACTTTTGATCTTTGTGTATAGTGCGCTACAATGAAGGGAAATTAATCTCTGCTCATTTAGACTTACTGCACTTTATCTTGTGGGTTAGGTTTCCTGCGACCGCTCTGAACCTGTGCAGGGTCCAGAAGGGAGTGTTCCCAAATGGAATTAGCACCATTACTGGCCAAAGTCTGGACCATCTGAAACATAGTCACAAAAAAGATGCTCTGATATATCCTTACGGAGTTAACAGGCCTATGTGGCGGGGCCTCTGCTCACAATGTACCTGCAGTAAGGAAGGGGGCCAGCCACTGTGGCGCAGATGCTTGACGATGGAGATGTGACGTCCTAGGCTTCGGTGCACAGAACAGCACTCATCACAGATCAGTACACCTCGGTTTATACTGCTCCAGCCAGGATCTGCCAACATAGTGCAAAGCACAATGATAATACCTTTGGAAAGCAAACTCCATCACTCAAAATCAGCTCACACAACATCAGTCATTTTTAAGGACAACAATTACCAAAAAGAAATTAAGGTGCATCATAATACAGGTGGGCTAAATAGCAAAAATTTATTTACATCAGGATACATAAGTATACGTCAGCAATTCTTGATTTATGATATGTACTTTTTCCCATATCTGATCATTTAGAATGGACAATAAAGAGCCAGTTAAAAAAATACTATCAAAAATTACAAATACAAGTGATGTGTATTTAATATTTCCCTAATTATTACATTAATTTAAATTAACCAGGACTAATTGGTCTCTTTGGATCCAAACATGATGTTGGACTACTAATATCAAGTGCAAACTAGATCACTGTACACTCAGAAAACCTTATTAAGACAGTGTTACATATAGTAATAATAATACAAAAAAAAGAATAATAGTATTATTATTATTATTATTATTAATATTCTTAATAATAATATCACAATAACAATAAATACTGTCATATTGCCCAGCTCTACATTATACATCTATTTCAATAATGAACAGTACGATCACAATGATCCTTGAAAAACATAATATAATGGTTTTTTGTTTGCTTCCAGCAAACTACATCATAATGTTACAAATTCATCTTCAGAGACAGGTCTCATTACAATAGTAAAAAGGCTTTATATTTTTAATCAGGGCATCTGAGGCAACACCTGTCCCTACATGAGTATGTTGCTACAAATCCTGGTCACTGAGGTGGCAAATGAGACAAAATCTGCCAGGAGAGCAGTGCAGGCAGGGTGAAGGTTACATGCAGGTGAACAGTAAAGTGACCAAGCAAAGAGTGACAAACATGCTGCTGGCTAGTGCAGGGCTGCGGGACTTCTCTAAAACTGCACTATTGTATAATTGTGTATGGCTCTCGCCAAATACCCTTGGTGAGGACGCCAGTGAACTAAATTAAACTACAGTGGTTGTAATGTTTTGACCTTTATTAAGCAGCATTTCAGTGGTTCAGTGTAAAGGAACAATGGAAATGGAAATAAAACATGAAAACCTAGTAGAAAAATAGTATAACTGCATAATTATGCATAGTTTCATTAGGCATATTAAAGATCCTAAACACGTAAACTAGGTCTGCTTCTTTTTTAACTGTCAAATATTAAAGACTTGGGGTGTAAAAATGAAACAAAATCTGTATCCATGCATCATCCAAAATAGCACACAATCCAATGTATCGATGTAACCCATAAAAAATCTATTTTACTGTGAGTTTTGTACTGAAAAGCTATTTTTGCTTATGACTTGACTGCTGTATTTTACATATAATAATGAAATGTTTACGTTATAATTCGTTTGCATGTGTGAGTTCAGGGAAATGTGGCAGACTGTGTGAATTTATCATATTTCATACTGACTGCAGACCTCAGTATCGAAACGAAAACGTATCAGATTGTTGGCTAAAATAATCGGATCGGATTGAATCATGATGAAACTCATGATTTACACTCATCTATTTCAAACCCTCCAGGAACATTTGTTGAATTTGGCCAATACAGACTGGCCTGCATTTCGTCTATGCAAAAATAAAAAATACATGTAAAAACTGCACTGTACACACTGCACTCAAAATTTAAAAACCCAACTATTGACACAAACAGTTTGTTCCAAACTTAGGGCATTAACTAATTAGAGATTGTCCATCAAAGCCTGAATCTGCCAGAGGGCATCCATCAAGGATGTGGAAATACCCAAATTATTATCTGCTCACAAACACACAAAAACAGATTTCAAACTCCTAACAGTCTTCCTCCTTCATCTTTACCTCCAAGCCTATTGCCAAGAATAATTTCACAAGCAGGCACAAACTCTCTCACCCAGTGACTGTGTAAATATTTCTATGCAATCTTCTACAGCCATGTAAAAGGAAACTATTCTTGTTATGTTAGAATATCTTGATATGCTACTTTACAGTCATCTTTTCACATCCATACTTCTGCACAACAATCAGCACCTCGCCAGCTGACGCACTCAGCACCACGTTTACACCACCCCATTATCTGCATTCCTCTGGCATGTCAAACGTGACAATTACATGCTCCTCTGCAGCATCCAGGGAGCTGCAGTGTTGCAAAATATAACAGCATGGCAGTAACAAGAGTCCATCAGGAGCCTTCACTTAACCATCCCAAATCAAACGCTGGCGGGGAAGGACAACACGGATGTTACCGTCTGATTAGTGCTGACGAAGAATGCAGGTAACTACACTATGCTAGCAAGAAGACTGCAGGTAGAAGCTCAGGGGCAATAAATCAACAGACAGGATGGTGCAGGGAAGGTTGAGAGATAAAAGTAGAGACAGAGAGAGAGAGAAAGCCACAGACACACATTCCTAAAAAGAGCGCAGCTGTGGGTATGACAGCAGCTGCTATAGTGCCCCCTCATCCCCCTGGGCCAGATGGGAGCTCCAGAAGCAAGGCCAAGGCTAGGCTTCCACTGATCCTCATAACAGCAAGCAGCATAGATGGCTAACTTAACGATCATCAAAAGATACTATATCTGAGACGTTGCGATGACAGCTTAATGGAGTATGGTTTTAAGTTGGTTAAAATGGAAATTAAAATAGATGAACTTTCTTAGTAACTGCTACCTTGTTGGCAGAGGTATTTGCAATGACAATGTGTTGCTTTGGATATATGCAATGTGAACAGCTTGCATTGAATTCGGAGGGGAAAACGAAACATGATTAATACATTGCTCATGTAAATGTTAAAAGTCTGACCGAATCACGCTGTCAAATTCTGCAGACTCATTAACAACCCATGGCACGGGTGCCCAACTCTGATCATGGAGGGCCAGGGTCCAGCACAGTTTGGTAGATGTCCCCCTCAAACACACTCACTAAACAAACCTGGCTATTTACAGGTGAGTTGAAGCAGGTGTGATTAAGCATTGAATTCTCCAAACTGTGTTGGACACCAGACCTCCAGTACCAATGCTGGGCACCACTGGCCTATGGCATACAGCATAAAAGGGTAACAAAGTAAACCAGCCAGAGGTTAATATTTTCTGTTAAAACTGAGTTACAATAACTTCTAGTAACTTGTGCTAATTGTGGCTAACAAACAAGCAAGATGTCAAGGAAGAAATTAGTACTAAATGTGATACTTTCTGTAATAAAATATTCTTTTTTTAAAAATTGTATATCACAGATGAGTCATTCAACGATTAACCCAGGATCTACCAGAGACAGTCAGTGTTTTGACAGCTAGCAATCTAGCTAACTAGTCCAACTTCTGGTTTTCAGCAAGACTAGCTAGACTTGGCTCTACAGCTAACATTAGCAACCTTAACTCACTACATTACGTCACCGACATGTTGTTCAATAAATATGTATAAAGCATAATGTGCACTCGTATTTCGCATTATTTCTGTTAATACTTTGTGCGAATAAGCTAAACAGACAGGCTCATTTGCATTAAGTAACGAAAACAGATACGACACACAGCTAGCGTTAGCTATGAAGCAAGCATAAGTCGCTTCCTACAGGGTAGTCAGGTTATAAAACGAAACCCTCAATGTATATCTTGTGTGACCAAATATACATAATAGTGGTGTAGATTTAGAGGGGAAACTATTTCTATGATGTGAAAAGATGTGAAATGTGGATAGTGGCTAATGTTACGTGGCTAGCTTGGTTGCTAACAACAAGCAGCGCTAAATAAACTCGTCCGTAGCTAACTCCCTTCAACCCGAGGCAGCTAACGCTGGTCAAAACCTTTGCAAAAATACTTTAAGCACAAGCCTGACCACCTTATGTATTGCCCAAGGCTGGCAAATATGTGGGGTTTGTTGCGTTGACCGACACAGGGGCCCTGGTAAGTTTCTAGCCGCTGTTTGTAGGCCGTTTGTCTGTTGTGTTGGCCCAGCAGCTCTGCTGTTTCTCCTCCCAGCGCCAGCTTGCTTCAGTCAGTTAACACAATGTTAGACCTCAACAACGATTCGATCCATACAGTTTAACGTACCTGGCGCACTGCAGTCGGCACACACCTCGCTTCTTTGGACTTTTCTTGACATGGTAAAGAAAAATGTACGAGCACTATTTGCGAGATCACGCAGATATTCCGATCCAATATCGACGATGTTCGGTGGTCCAGTTTAGCGATGACTGCAGCTTTGATGCCGCCCCTGAATGTCCGGAAGCCGGCGAAGAGCTTTCCAGCGCTCCCGGTCCTCACCCTTCTTTTCGCTCTCCTGTTTTTTCTGTCGTATTTGTTCTTTTTTCCAGAGCAAGCAGTTTGTGCTAAGCCAAACACCCTCTCTTACCGTTTGAATGGGGGTTCACTCAGTTTTCTTAGGCAATATAATAATGATCGTCTCTCTATTACATTACATGTATTAGCCTAATTTACTCGAGCCCCATATCCAGAGCCAAGCGTGTACGAAAACAAAACATGGGAAGCACGTTTTATTTACATCCAGCACCCCACACACATTTGTAGGCTGTGGCAGGCTGCATACTGTCTCCCTCTGACGTCCTACTCTCTCGCCCCTAGTGTTAGTACATGGTGGGGTAGCAGGGAGGGCAGCACACATAGCAAGGCATGACATTGACTACGAGTAACAATTTACAGCATGCTTGCTGCCATCTGCTCTATATGTGCAAACCAACTCATCCAATGTTTCTCCAATAATTAAAGGCAGTAACAGGGGATCTGCCCCCACTCCACGCTTTGCTGCAGTAACAGCCTGTACATCTCTGAGAAGGCTTTATAATAGATGTTGGAACAATGATATAAGGCTAAAAATGATGGTAGTAAATAAATGTGTGGGATAGAAAGAACTCTTCATGCTGCCCTCTCCTTCTGCTTGCTCACACCCACACACACTCAGTTTTGTGAGAGGGAGTGAATGCATAGTGGTAGATCATATGGAGACATGTTACTCCAAGCCAAACAAAAAGCAATTTGTTTACACTTTTATGATTAATAAGTATATTTAGTAGGATAAGAAAAAAACTGCAAACTATGCCCTGATTGGTCAAATGTGGTTTATATAGGTAATGGCCTGTGACAATAACCACATTATCAACTTAACGCACAATATATGCAGTGTAGTGGAAGGTACTTAAAAGCATAGGTTTGCATCATACTGAAAGATGTTGAACTATGGCTTTTACCCTAAGAAGAAATCTAGTTTTGCAAACTGAAGCTACTTTGTAAAAATGACTGTCTAGAGAAAACCATGTATCTCCTTGATTGTTTATGCAATTTTTTTCCTGTATCAACACAGCAGCTGGCCTTTACAACTTTCATGATGAGCAGACTGATAGAAATGCTCCATTGATATAAAATGTTCTTCCATTAACTTACATTAGAATTAAGGATTGATTTGCCTTCTCCTGTATTTTGGAGATAACATTACCAAACATTTGCTTTCTGCTGTAGCTCATCTCTTTAACATATATCTTTCAGCACATTTTGTTCTTATGAGTTTAACTTTTTTTATTGGGATTTACAAAACCAACATTGCCGACATAACATTTGTAACAAGTCATATTATCATTTCCTAATGTAAGCCAGCGAGTATTAGGTGGAACATTGAGTATAAGGTGGAACAGATCCATAGCACTCCATCACACACACATGCACACGCTACAAGCCTGAACACTGATCTAAACAAATAAATAATTTTACATCAGGGCAGAATGTCCTGCTTGTATGACATATGAGCAGTCTCTCAAATTTCTTATCCAAAAGGTCATTCTGGAAATGGGGTCAAAGGGGAGCGCAATTACTGTAAAGACTCAATGATCCAAAAAAAAAATGACAGCTCAGTTCTTTCCTTTCATGAAAGTGACTAGTTAATTATTTCATGTTTTTAGTTTTACACAAAATTGTACAAAAAGTATTTTAACTTCTTGAATCACTATATATATATATCACCCAGTTATCATGACAGGATATAGGCTTACTTTGTTTAAACATATAATACTGTTTGGATTTTTATTACAAATAATTTTCATAATTATTCACAATTAAATGCAGTTTAAAGAAATGGAACAGACATGGAATTGACTTTGGGTGTTAGCTTTGGAATTTTATCTCCATTCCAGCTGTTACATTCAGAGCAGGTTGTGTGGAGACATTTACAGGGGCAGGTGCTCTCAATGCAACAACTAAATAAATACATTTTTTGGTTGTGTGTGTGTGAACAAATGTGCGATTTGAATTTGGGTGAATTTTTATGTGTGTGAATCATAATTAGTATCATCCAGAAGTTATAACATACAAAAAGGTTTGGGTTTTGTGAAGTCAATTTTCTGTCGACTGAGGTGTAGGTGAACATGGAGGGGCTGAAAAGTGCACCATGGCCAAAGGGGCTTAAGGTTTGAGCATCCAAAGTCCCCCCTCTGCACATGCATGACTCACAGAGTGGTTGGATAAACCAGCAGGCATTTTGAATGAACATATCTGACTGGGCTGTGCCATTGAAAACCTGTACAGTCTTTGTCAATGTCAGCATAATTCTATAGCTAAAATGTGTACAAAGTTATTCAGAGGGGTTAATGAAAAATATGCCTAAAGAAACTGTGACGGAGTTGTTCACTGCAACTGGAACAATTATTGCCTTTAAAAACTACAGCACAGACATAAGACATAAAATGGTGATGACTATTTTCTGATCCCTGACACAATGTACAGGTACATACAGGGCATTGGGTCTCAAAATGGCCTGTTCACTGGTCATTTAGCAAAGAAAATATACAGGATTAGCCATTACATTAAAACCACCTGCCTACTATTGAGGAGGTCCTCTTATGCTGCTGAAACAGTTCTGACTGTGGTGCACTATGTGTTCTGACCCCTTTCTATCACTTTAAACTACAGTAGCTCTTCTGTTGGATTAGACCAGACAGTGAGCCTTGGGTGCCCATGAACCTGTCACTGACACACCAGTTGTCCTTTCATGGATCACTTTTGGGAAGTATTAACTCCTGCACACCTGGAACGCTCCACAAGACCTGTCATTCTGCTCTGTCTCAGTCGTCCACCCATCACTGGAGGTCCTTGTCAAAGTGGCTCATTTTTTGGGACATTAACTTCTAACACATCAACTTCATGGAACTGGCAGTTCATTTTCTGCCTAATATATCCCACCCCCTGACAGGTGCCACTGTAAGGAAATAACTACATTGTCAATGTGATTCACTTTCCCTGTCAGTGGTATTAATGTTGTGGGCTCCTTTTACCACCACTGTAAATGAATCAGGGTTCAAATGGAGTTGGCAGAGGAACCGGGTGGAATTCCCCTTTAAAGTGATTTGTGCTCATTAGTGATGCTCAGATATGAAGCACGGTTTCGGCCAATAGGCGACATGTGCTGTCTCCTGCATATTTGAATACGCACAGTGGTGCAAGTGCGCAGTGGGAGAGAGGAAGAGAGAGAGCATCAATCGCATGATCATTGGAAGGGGAGCAAGTGGGCGCCCTTCCTCGTAGTCGCTGATTTTTTTGTCTTTCGAAGGGAAAAGTGACAGACTGCGTGCAGTGAGAGAGAGAGAGAGAGAGAGAGAGAGAGAGAGAGAGAGGGAGAGCACGCAGATGGCGTTGGCTAGGAGTTGAGATGGTAAAACCCATTCTGCCGCGTATTTGGACTTCACTACGATGAGGCTGCGCTGCCCATACGAGGGAAGGAAAATTCCCTCATCAGGAATGCTAGCGAAAAAATAGCGCTCCCTGTCTGGAAGAAGCGTTAAAGGAAAACACGGGGAAAAACGAACGCGGCAGCATCAAAGTATGCGCCGACGATGATTTCTGCTAAGAAAACTCCGGAAAAGAGTCGCTACCGCCTCCATTACCTCGTCTGGCACAACAAACACCGGCAGCTGGAGAAGGAGCTTTCGGCCAGTGAGCAGGTGAGAGCGAGGGGCTCGTGTGTGGGTGGTGGGTGCGTGTTTGTGCGTGTGTGCGCTCAGAGAGAGCGAGAGTGAGCCGTGGGGAGTGGGCCATGGCCGCCAGGCTAATCGCGCCTATAGGTGTGCCCCGCGCAGAGTTTTCACCCTAACCAGGCTGATGTTGTTCGAATCTTCCCGATCCACCTTAAATAGCGCATCACTGCCGCACCGCTTAAGGCGGAACGGGGCAATTCGGACAA
>JBBPDA010000001.1:27648037-27687519 GCA_037974385.1 Arnoldichthys spilopterus | reverse complement strand
CAAATTGGAAACCAACTTAAAGCCTCGTGCTAGCTCGACGAGAAGCTGTGCTCGACGGCAAGCGTCACCTGAAGCATCAGTCAGACAAGACTATCATGTCTTGTACAAACTCACACTGTGTGCACGAAAGGCACGACATGGCTCCACTGACTGCTTTTCTCTCATAGTTCAAGTGCTGATTTTAGAAGGAGCCTTCACACTGAGGGGTTTCTCCTCAGTCAACTTCTCAGCCCCCCATTAGCTGTACTAGCAGAAGCAGAGATGGCTATGGGCAGCTCCCTGCTTCTCTACTGATGTCACACACCAGAACCTTAGAATTAGATTTAGGGATGTGTGTGTGTGTGTGTTGTGAGAGAGAGAGGACAATGGCTGCTTGAGTGATGCTTCTTCACCAGCCTCCGTTTCCCACTCTTGCAGAACATCTCACCATATTCATCAGGGGGTCTGTCAATATAAAAGGTGGGCTTGTCATTCTCATTTGCCTTGTTAACGAATATGACACACAACGACTCAAATGAACACCAGCACTCAGCCTGTCATTAACCCGCAATGTACAGCTGTCAACGAGAGCACCCAGTGCGTGGAGTAAGAGCACAAATGAGACTGATGAAGCTGTAATGAGGATGCCAGTACACAGGCAGGTGGAGGTTGAGAGATAAGAGTGGCGTGGAATCATCTTCTGTTTAAATTCTGTAATCTGTGTATCACGTTACCTGATGCACCTGATACATGGAAGAAAATGTTGATGGACTTGAATAGGGCTTTGCATGATAGATCATGTATACCTTAACATCAGCCACAACATTAAAAACCACTGACAGGTGAAGAAAATAACATTGATTATCTCATTTCAGTGGCACCTGTCAGGTGGATATGTTAGGCAACCAGTGAATAGTCAGATCTTGAAGCTGATGTGCTGGAAGTAGGAAAAATGGGCAAGTGTGATCTGAGCCACTTTGATCAAGGCCTTACTGTCATGGGTGGATGACTTAGAGCATCTCCAAAACAGCAGATCTTGTGGAGTGTTCCAGGTTAATGGATCCAAGTAAGAACAACTAGTGAATCGGTGACAGGGTCATGGGCTACCAAAGCTCATAGATATGCTTGCAGAGCCAAAGCTAACCTTTATGGGTTGATCCCAAAAAAGAGCTACTGTTGCACAAATATGAATGCTTGCTGTGACAGAAAGGTGTCAGAACACAGTGCACCACAATCAGAGCTGTTTTGGTATTTCAATTCTCACATGTACACTGAGAGGTTTGATGTTATTGATAGTGGGGTGTGTGGAGTGTGTCCCCAAGATAATGCAGTCACCAGCTGTCAGAAGGCTGGCCTTTCCTGGCTGGCTACAAAAATGAGTTGTGAGTAAGCTCCACTGTCGACATGATCAGCTCTGCTTGAAATAAAGTAAATACACCATAGCTGATTATGACGATTTGTATATTTGGTATATGTTAAATGTTCTGTTTTATTAATGTTATGGTTGATTGGGTGTGTCCGTCCTGTGGGTGGAGGCAGAGTATGTGAATGACGTCACTTACTGATTTTTACCCATTTACAGCATTTGGCAGATGCTCTTACCCAGAGGCACGTACATGAGTGCTTTCTAGTCTACAAAGAAAACCTGTTACACCAGTAAACCTAGACTTGGATTAAGAGCTACAAGACAATCAAGATTATACCGGAGTTGATGGTAATCCTTGTTGTTTTCCATTTGAAGTAATATTCTGGGAAACCACACTGATAAGGAATTTTGATTTGCATAAAGCAGTTACATGTTGAGTAGATGTACATGTGAAACACCAGCCGAATATTATCATATGACATAAATGAATACACATAGTACTGCTCAGAGCCATTATTGCACACATTTATCTATATTCGTACCTATAGAACTGCTTGTATTAGACAGACAAAATCGTCAGTTATCAAGCTGAATGTAACTGCTGTTTCTGGGTTTCTTTGGTACACTAAACGCTTTTGTGTGGTGTGACTCCCACACACTAATCTTCCTGCATCCATCACTGAACATACTGCAGCCTTATGGTTGTGGCCACTAGTGATAATTCAAGAGCTAACCCTGCTGATTACTGCTGTGATATAAAGCACTCATGCTTTATCTGATTTACTGGCTGCTGACAGCATAATCTGGTCATGGTTCGCATGGAGTGCAGGCTCAGGGGATTAAGGTGTGCCCATGGTTCAGAGTGACAAGTTCTCCTTCAGGCATGGGACACGGTTTGTGTATGGGTGTGTATGGGTGTGGGGTGGTCAGGACTAGTGCTAGATGACACACCTGACTTATTAACATTGGAATGTTTTGTTCTGTTTTCATCTCTTAAAAGTATGCATGTATGATGTTAGCAGAATGAACTGGTATCAGTGGATAAATGCTTAAAAAAATAGCTTGGGACAAATATACATGATTTCAAACAGATATTTGATGACATATTTATTGTACTCTAGAATAGCAGGGATTTTGTTGACACTGGGCTACAGCGCTAAAATGACTTATTTTTATTAATTTCGCTGCATATGTGTCCATATAGAAATAAGCATTATATTTTCCATAATGTTAACTCAGGAAAATGAAGTCCCAATTTCCCCATTTTATAAATGTTTATGTATCAGCATTTTTAGTTACATAAAAATGAAAATGCATAAAAAACATGAAAATGAATGAAAAAAAAATAATGAAAACATGATAAATTCCCACCTCCTACCTACATCCTACTGGTCATATCCTACTTAAATTACCATCAAAGGGAACCTTGAGGGATGCTCAGGCAATGCTTTAAAACACACCTGAGGCCCAGTGGGTTTACTCATTTCATTGACAAACAATTTGAGCGAATGTGAAAGACCGACTTACTAGAGAGAAGCTGTACTTATTGATTGGTCTGCTGTGTTGACGTGCTGCTTGTTTGTGGTGCTCAGTAAAAATTTACATGCATGGTTTAAAAACAAAGGACACTACACAGGCCAGTGGAGCAGTCATGAGTCATGGCTCCTGTTGCTCCATAGACAACAATGAAAAGTGTTTGGGAAAGTTTGAAAAGGCATCACCTGAACACCCACTTACACAGCAACTCTGTATTATTTATCAACTAAACCTTTAAAAATATTGATACATTGAAAACCAACGTCATGGTACATCATTATTGTGGTACACTAGTGAAGATTATGTAATAGCCAGCACTAGGCAGAACTACCATGACATTTCTCGGGAGTTTGGAAAGAGAAAGCCCACTGCCATGCACTTTGACAAAGACAGTGATGCTACAGCACAGTGCTGGATGTCAGAAAAAGAACAGAGGGGGTAAAAAACGCAAGCCAGAAGGGCGGAGGAGGAGGAAGAGGAGTGGGGAGGACATGAACAGCAAAGAGATGAATTTGAGGGTAGGGGAGGGAAATAAGTCAGCGAGAGAGCTAAATTTGCAGTTTGCCTTGACAGTGCCATAAAAGCAGAGCAAAGAGATGGAGATGACAGCTGACAATCTGGAGCAGAGAAGCAGGAAATAGATGGAGGATGGATTAGAAAACAGCACAGAATGGAGAGGGTGGAAAACAGGCAGGAGCTACAGAGGAGGGAGAAGAACTGTGTAATATATCTGCTACTGCACTTATTAAAAAAGGGGAGAAAACTGCACCCAAAAGCATGTGTCCTAGGAAGAGGAATGGTTATGCCACACGTAGCATTATATTTATGTGAAGTCAGCTAGAGCCTGAACACCTTTGTCTGCTCTCGAGCTTATTTCTCCTGTGTCTGTTTAACAGCCTGGATACTTTTGCTCGTGTCTGTCCAATCAGAGTTTATTTCATCCCCCTTTTCTCCTCAGGCGACCATCACTCCGCCTCTTCTCCTCTACTCTACTACTGCATCATGAAACCTAACACTAATTGCAGAATGCTGTCACTAGGGATGAGGATGGGGCCTGGAAGAGAGTAGCCTGAGATTTAGTTAACTTACTGAAAAGCTTTTAACAGGCCGGTCAGGATGAGAGGGACAGTAGCTGCCAGAGCTCAAAGATAGAAGAGATGTCTGCACGGACAGGGCTGCAATATGTTGTGAGTATGTGGGTTGCTGAATTGGAAATGAGGAAATGAAAGGTACTTTGAGGATCATATCTGATTTCATTATGACTTATGAGCCGAATTTGCCAGCATCGGAACTACAGACGCGAGCACACACACACACGCGCACACACACAGCTCTGTCCAAAACCTGTCAACTCCTAATGCTTTGAAGATGAGCTTGTGACCTTCGCCACAAGTTGAGTTAATGGAGTCCTGACATTTGCTTCATGGCAAACACTGCACTTCCTTCTGAGTAGTTCACCATTAGTCATCAGTTTGTGGTACTAATAAACAAGTTCCTCTATCCTAGTTTGACTATGCAAAAGCACAAAGCTTGTTTGTTGTTCTGCATTCTCCGGATATGAGCTGAGTCTTTTCCCACTTGTTTTCCCACTCCAGCATTTCCCCAGTGTCTTATCTTTGTTCCCCAGCTCTGGGCTGCACACTAGAATGAAAAGAGCATAGATGGCATCATCTGAATGCTGGGAAAGGGAGTGGGACTGGACATGCAGAATGGAGTCTGAACATTGGACTAAGCATATCATGGTTTTGCACCTTCATTACAGATGACACGAGAGCATTTCTTCTTTTCTGATACTGATACTAATATTAAAACTATTAAAGGTATTGAAAGGTAAGAGTCAAGTGTTTTTGTCTTGTTGTAGCTATTTTTATAGCTACTTTCTATATTTTTTATAGAAGCACTTCACTAGGAATTTTACAATTAAATTAAAAAGTAGGTCTTCATGCTCAGACATCTCAAAACTTCTACTAATCCACAGGAACAAATACACAGTAGACATCATGACATTACACAATGTTTGTGTGTGCTCCATATTTGTGCTCAAGTATGAAAATACGGGCATGCAGCAAATGTCTGTGTAATCTTCAGTTTGGAAGACGTGGTGTATGTTTGCTGTCAGCAGTTGGACTCCAGATTTTCATTGAATCCTTAAAATGTGGGTTTCAGAAAGAAAATAAACCTCAAATCCCTGTGTGTGGTTATTTGAGTTATGGAAAAATGGGAGTAAATTACCAGTGTGATATTGCACCTTGTTACAACATTAGGGTGTAAGCATAAAATAAAAATAATAACACTGTGCATAATACCATGGTAAATCTAAAACACAGGAGAAACCACATAAGAAACCAGGTACATAGTTTCACTGCTTGGTTTTATAATCTTTTTCAATGCTCTTGAAGTGAAGCAAGGCCAAGTCAATAGGAACAGGCATAAAATATTAAATTGAATCTATATTAATTAATATTCTTAATTTTGGCATATAAAATATAAATATTATTAATAGTCTGGCTTAGACCATAACAAATAATTTGGATTAGTCTGACAGGTGAGTGAGTAGGGGATCAGAACCAGTAATGGAGTAGTGGAGTCATGGAGTAATGGATCTGAGCCAGAAAGTATGTTACCTCAATGAGTGTTGTCGGTCATATGTGGGAGCAAAACGTTTTCCAAGTTGTTCACAAAGCCTTTCTTGACATCCACAGTACAGTTCACCCAGCTCAGTCTTCTTACTTTAACTTTACGGGTGTAAATTGTATATAGTTGTACATGGTATCATAGTAAGCAATTGTGCATTTTTCAATACTGGTATATATTTACTAAAAAAAGATCTTGGGATAGATTTAAGACATATGTCAATCTAATATTTGATTACAAATCTTTATTTTATTAATTTTACACTTTTCCACACTTTTCCACACTTCTTTGAATCAAGCAAAGCCAAATAGCATTTATTATGAATGATAGCTGGGTTCTAAAACTCATTCACTCACATTTGTGCTGTACATGTGCACCTACAATATTAGGCTAATGGCTATGACATTTTAAAAGAAAGCTTGGAGTCAGAAGGAGGTCCTTTTTTGGCCTGGATAGAAAGTTTGTTGCCTCGCTCCACGCACTCCAGACTCTGCATTGAACATAGGACCGCTGCTCTGGTGATGTGTGTCAGCTCCCTGTGCGTCACGCCAGCCACCAAACTAGCAGAGGAGACCCATTTCTCTCTCTCTCTCTCTTTCTCTCTCTCTCTTCCCCCTCCGCTGTGGGGGGGTCACCAGAGAGATGTCTGCTGAAGTCTGACGCCACTCCAAGAGCTTTTTAGAGAAGCCGAACATAACCCAGAGACAAGCTCCCTTAGATCCCACCTGCCTTCTGCTGCACAGATGATTCCTCTCTCATATCCCTGGCCTTAAGTGCCTTTGGTTCCTTCAGTTTCCTCTGTGTCTGGGCGCAAACAGTCTGAAATTAAGGGCTTTGTATAAAGGTATTGTTATCCTCGTGTTATCTCCTTCATGTGCTTTTGCCCACACAGAAAAGCTTTCATAACTTTTGTAACCACACATTGCATGTTCAGCTATTCAAAGCCCCACATAAACACACATGTGCCCACACACACACGTATATATTATATAGTGTGTGAGATTGTAGTCATGTGTGTATATATGTATGTGTACACATGATGTGCCTCTGCTTGCCTCCCACATGCACAGTTTGGGCTCCCAATGAAAGATTGATGCTGGTTTAAGTAGCTGCCAGAGAACATTAGCCAAGGCAGAAAGAGCACAAGAGCAGATGCTCCACCAGAGATGACTATCAATAATGCAGTCTCCAGCAGACCCAGGACTGAGAATGGAGAAAGAAAGAGAAAATGAGGGAAAAGGACAAGCGGTAAGCGTGCTAAAATGCAAAGGAAGACCCAGGATGATATAATATGGTCAGACCCTTTGGGAATGGCTACCATTTTGTAATGATACTCGGTCAAAAGCATCAATACACAGTTTCTTGTTCTCTTCGTGCCAGAATCCACGTAACATTTTACAGTAGGCCAATACGCTTATCCATTACAATTATAATCTTGTTATAGATTTAGATGAACATGGTGTTTGGAGTCTCGCCCACGGACTCTCAATGGTAGAGTGGTTGGCTTGCCTAGGCCAGGAATCAAATCCCAGTCTGCTACATGAGAGATAGCTGTTATACACTACACTAACTGCAAATAGACATAAACAAGTCTGTTTGAGATGAATTAATCTGATGCGATTTGAGGCAGTTTGCTTTTCCACCCCACAATTTGTGGGATATAAACTTTGATCAATAAAGTCTTCTAGCTCTAGCATAAATTTGATTTTACAGTGATTTTTCACTTTAAAAGGCGCATGTTCTACATTTTTTAAACACGATCAGTTGCCGGCTGATTCCATGATGAATGTCCATTTTTCTTGGAGACTTCTTTTTACATGAAACAGCTCTGCTCTCTGGGTAAATTTGAATTTGTCCTGGGCAAACTGGCAGTCAGTTAAAATCTACACCACTTACAGATGTAGCATTCCTTTACAGTGGAATGATTTATTTCAAATTTACACTTTTAAAATCCCTTGCAAAACTCATAGGCCTCCACAACCTTTATTCTAAAGACCTAAGTGAGTTTTTCTAGATCTTGCCATGATGACATCACACATCTTCAGTACCAAAGTGAACACCAGACCCTAGATGTCCAGTTTAAATAAGACAGATTCCACCTGCAGAAGATTCAAATCATTGGAACCTAGACTCGAAGGTGTGATAAATGTAAGGATGTCCTTGGGTGTGCTTACTTTTTCCATGTGACTGATCCCTTTTTTTAAAAAAAATGAAAATAATGAATATTTAATATGCATGAAAATGTCAGTTTTATTTGTCATTTGTTGGGAGTATAATCACCTTTATTTGTAGGCACCTTATTAAAGATTCTTCAAATATGTAAAAAAAAAAATCAACATGGGAGGTTCTTATTATTTTCACATGATTTATAATATACCTATATATATTATAATAAAGACTTAAGGTAAGGTAATGTTAAATCATTTTGCAATTCCAATAGCTGATACACCTAATATAATATTTTGAATTTCCTGTTTTAACATGTTCAGTTTCATCACCTGCTAAAATATCGCAACCAAAATCCTTCCCAGTGTTTAAGCTGAATCACAAGGATCTGTAGCAGGCAGTTCCCCACTGTAGTAGTCTACTGTGTAACACTGTTAAATACATGCTGCATAAAGCACTAATGCCATCTGATCATTTGCATCAAAAGAGTGTAACCTACTCCAAAAATAAATCTGCTGAGTTTTTTTTTGTTGTATCTGCTTTTGATAATAACAGAATCTGCAGACAATCTGCCACACGCAGTGTCTGATTGTTCGGGCGAGAGGAGTGATATTTGTCATTGTCTGTTTAGTTGCAAGAAAGGCAGGTTTTTTTGTGTACCGCGCAAGATGAAACAATAGTTCAGTATGTGCACAGAAGGTGGGTAAGCAGAATTGAGTGTGTGTGTGTGTCTGTGTGTGAGTGTTTGCGTCTGGGTGGAGTATAAATAGCAGAGAACAGGGTCATTGTAAGGCCAGAAACAATTGATGACTCTTGTTCTGTTCTCTCCCTTCCATATCGCTCTCTAATCCTTCATAACATAGAATTTTAGATTTTCTCCCCCTCTCTCTCCCTCTCTCCCTACCTCCCCCTCCTTCTGCTTTTTCCTCTCTCTCCATCTCCCCTGAGTGTTAAGCTGTCATCTCTAGCGTTGGCCTCAGGGCTTGAGCTGAGCTGCCTGTTAGGCTGATGCGAGAGCCACCATTCACTTCAGACTAGGGACCAATCCAGCTTCCCCATCCCAATACTGCTTCCGAAACCGGATACTCAATGTAATCCTGAACCAGTGCTCTGTTAAAGCACCTGTGTTTCATAGTAGGTGACAGGTGAAGTGAATAATATTAATTATCTCCTTACTGTGTCACCTGTCAGGGGGTGGGATATATTAGACAACAAGTGAACAGTCAGTTCTTGATGTGCTGGAAGCAGAAATAATGGCCAAGCGTAAGGATCTGAGCCACTTTGACAAGGACCTTATTGTGATGGCTAGACGACAGAGTCAGAGCATCTCCAAAACGGCAGGTCTCATGGAGTGCTTCAGGTATGAAGTAGTTGGTACCTACCAAAACCTATTTAAGGAAGGGCAACTCAACTGGTGAACAATGGTGGAGGCTAGCTGAATCCCACAGCAGAGCTAGTGTAGCACAAAAGGTGAATGGTAACTGTGATTGAAAAGTGTTAGAACGCACAGTGCACCACAGTCAGAGCGGTTTTTGCAGAATTATGGAGCCCTGCACTATATTAGGCAGGTAGTTTTAATGCTTTGGCTGATTGATGCAAATATACAGTGGATGCTTATGGACTGTAGTGCAGATGGTTGATCATACACCACCATTCACAGTTTTTAAGTTTTACTGTTGTAGAAGGTTTCAAAAATTGCCATTTCCTAATGACCATGTCTGCATAGTCTTGATCTGACTGATCCCATCCATTTAGCAAGTTACCACCAGTGTGGTTCCCTGCTCTTTCTCTTTCTTTCTCTCCCTCCATCACGCCATCCCACTGCTTCACACCCCTTCCTCTGCTCCTTCTGTTACCTTGGTGATGCACCTTCTTGTCCACACCCTCCTGCGTGCTCCCGCGGTGTGTGAGCTGCTGTGTTTTTGTTCCTCAGAGGCTGCTCAGGTCCCAGTTGTTGCTCTGGGGCTGATGCTGCTAACGAGGGAGGCGGCTAATTGCAGAGCAATGAAGGGGCTCAGGGAGGGAGCCTGGAGCAACAACACTGCACAGGGAAGCTTTATTGCGCACAGGAACACGGCAGCAGGGTGGAATGTATCTTGCACAAAAACACACTACAGCACATACACTTTTGTTAAATATGCATGCACACCAACAGTGCTGTAGAGCATAGAGCAGCGGTTACAGTGGAGTGGACTTTACACACATGCTATATATAATGTCAAAAAATGTAGGCAAAGCAAAAGTGCAGTAGAGCTCAGTGCAACAAAGTGGGGTCAACTGTACTCACCCGCACACAAACACACACTACATGCTCAACTATCTGCAAAACAGTGGCACACACTGAGCTCATTGTAACCATCCACACAGATTATATGTATACTATGCAAAGACTTACATTTTTGTAAGAATTAGAATATTTAAAACTAGAATGTAATTCACACACGCTGTACGTTCTGTTGTGTATATAGTCGTGAAAAAATAAGTACATCCCATGGAAATCGTTGACTTATTTAAACCTGACATATAGCATCTGGTGTTCTTTTTGGCCACTGAAGGATGTGCAGTCATGCTGAGATCTGAAGAATTCTCTAAGGCTTTTACAATAAAAGTTGTGGATGCCTATGACTCTGGCAAATGATCTCTAAATTAATTGAAATGAATAATTTTACTGTTTTTATTGACAAAGGAAAAGAACCCGATGCCAACTGTGAAGCATGGTGGTGGAAATGTTATTTTTTGGGGTTTTTTTGCTGCTTCAGTAACTAGGAAGCTTGCAGTCATTGATTCAGCTATGAATTCTGCCTCACCTCAAAGAGTTCTTGAAAATAATGTGAAGTCATGTGTCCAAAAGTTGAAGTTGGACCAGAGGTGGACTTTTCAACAAGATAAAAATTCTAAGCACAATAGCAGATCTGGCAAGTAATGGCTCAAAATAGAAGAAAGATTTTGAACCCCATTGGAATGTTGTGTGGGATTGGAAAGGTCAGTATGTGCAAGAAAATTCTCAAACATCTTGAACTCAAAGGAATTTTGCATGAAAGAGTTTTCAGAAGGTTGATGTCAGAGACTGAAACACAATTATGCAAAATTCCTTCCAAAAGGGGCCAGACTAACTTCTGAGGCCAAGGGTGTACTTACTTTGTCAGCATAATAATATTGCATCTGTTGATATTTTGATGAATAAATAATTGAAAAGCTATATTTTCACATGGTTTTGTTCAGGTATTTTACTTTTGTTCTGTAGGCACTGTATGAAAGAAGGTGATGTTAAATTTAATAAGCTTCAATATAATCAATTTCAGCTTACTCTTGCACATCTGTATTCATGTGACAGCAGTAGCAGCTAGTGTATAAGCACCCACATTGAGCATGAAAGGCCAGTGTATGTGCTTACAGGCAATAATAACGTTCCTACAGTGAGACATACACACAGACACTATAAGAACAAAGACTGTGCACACAGACGCACAGTGTATAAAGTGTAAATACAAGAGTCTGGCTGCCAGTGCTACTCCAAGGCAACTGAACAGCTCTCCCAACAGACAGCCAGCCCTCAGGCAGTAATATGTTTCCATTATGATGTGCCAGTCTGAAGGGTGTACATAAGACTAGCATTATGTGACTCACTTACTGTAAGCCTGCTCGAAATAAAACACTCCTGAGGCAATCGCTCATCTGCATATATCCTCATTTTCATGCCAGCCCTGCTTTTTACCCACTATTATGACCTTGCTTCCTGACAATGGGATTAATGTGTGTGGACACAATCCCAGGCAGTCCGCCAGCTCATCAAATACGATCAAGTGGGATGTACTGCATGCATAAATAACAGCACCCATACAGATAAGGCTTGAGTTATGTTCTCTGTATTAAGCATAGTAACAACTCTTTTGCTCACAGCCTCATCTGGCAAAAGGCTTGGCAGACAGAAAGATCTGTCCAGATTAAGACAACAGCCATCCTTTTTTTTCTTTTTAGGGGCATTATCTTTTAGATGTTATTGGCATTATTGTTTTGTTATATATATATTTATTTTACATAATTAAATGAATGATTAAATGCAGCTACATAAGTATGTAATTAATTACATTGGAATCCATATTTACAACCAGTATGCATTGTGTATTGACATGTTTGAGGCTTCATTTCTGAGTTTTCTGCTTGTTTTGATGGGAAAAAGTGAGAAACACATAAAACAAGACCCATATGCACAACATTTTTGTCACATTTTAAATCATAATAAAATATGTTCAGTAGAGTTTGCACATCCTCTATAGGATATTTCTTTCATTTACCTTATTTACCTAGTCAACATATTGGAAAAACATAAAAATACAAAATTTGCCAAAGCTTTTCCACAGATCATGATTTGTGTTGTTTTTCCAATGTCTTTCTTTCATTTTTTGCATATGTCAGTCTATAACATTTATGTATTTGGCCAGTTTAACATACACAAGTATAGATTTTTTATAGAGATTTTCACTCAGAAAATAGTAAACAGAACAAAACTAAATGTAAGGCTGCCCAAACGTTTGCAAACTTCTGTTCCATATACAAACTCAGAAATGGCATTGGATGTTGAAAATGTTGAATCTTCTGACAGAATTCCCAAACGCTCACTTCAGTGAAGTGTGAAGGATAAATCATTAATATAGATTTACAGCAGTGATAAACACAATAACTGCGGTAATGTAGTTCTCAATCTAAATGTTCTGTTATTTCCTGTGGATGCTGCAGGCCACACTGACTTTCTTTGTCATGCTTGAGTGTGATGGTTTAATTATCACCTGTCACTTCTCCCACTATCATGCTGTCTCACCTCAGCCCCCCCTCCGTTTACCACCTGTGCACTTATGAAGTAACTGCACCACTTTTTCTTTTCTCTTTCTCTGTATCAGGTGGATTTGGAGGCATTGGACCCACGGGGTCGAACTCCATTGCACCTGGCTGTGACCCTGGGCCACCTGGAGAGTGCACGTGTGCTGCTGCAAAATGGTGCTGATGTCAGCAAAGAGAACAGTAATGGCTGGACAGGTAGGACCTCTGCATTGCACACTCATGTTCTGTTCTGGTTAGGGATTCCATCTTTAAACATGTCCTAGATGTAGTGAAGTAAGACATGTATGGGGTCTGAGGTTTGCTTCTTTAGTTTTTCACTGGAGATGCAAGGCTAATGTAGCTTTGCTTAATACAGGCTTAATACATCACCGTCTTGCCTGAAACCACACTGAGCTACTAAGAAATATGGAATTGCCTTGCTTTTGTGTTTTCTGACACTATTTGCAATACTTTTATCGCTAGGGTTATAGCAGTACATATAACTAGGGGTGTAACAGTACATATTGCACTATGCCAATGTGCATCATGGACATTCGACAATTCACTGTGGATAATAATCATCCTATTAATTATATTTCATGTAACTGCATTGTTCATAGTGTTCAGTCAGTGCCAATCAACAACCCAGTTTAACACTTCCATGCCATACATCATCCTTCCATTTTCAGCTGCCTTTCAGCTGAGCTTTCATTAGTAAATTGTGCCACAACTGTTCAGTGATAATTTTCTTCATTCAAATGTTATTAGAAATATTGTAAAAATATTGAATTGTGAACTCAGCATCATGAATAATATTGTACTGTATTGTAGTGTGTAGAAATTTCCTAAATAGTTTAAAAAAAAAAAGCTGTAACCATGTGTTTTTGCGCCTGCGTTAGTCCATCGCTTGAGTCCATTAATACTCTGAGAAACACCTTATTCCTGTCTCATAAAGTAAGCAAATAAACAATTTTTCACATTCCAACCTTGCAAACATGGGCTACAAGATTTTCCATTAATGCTAAGCTTGTCATTAGTGAACATGGCCACTAAGGAGGAGACTGTTCAGTGAGTGATTATTTGTCATTGTGAACACACCACAGCACAACACAATGAAATGTGACCCATGCATTTAACCCACTCATGTAGGAGCAGTGGGCGGGTACCTTGGAGATGGTACCTTGCTCATGGGTAACTCAGTAGTACTTCTACCTGGTCTGGTATTTTAACTGGTGACCCTTAGGTCACAGGGGCAACTCCCTAACCATTACACCAACACTCTTACATCATTCATCATCATCGTTACATCACACTGAGATAAAAAAATTGGCTCATCCCAGTGGTTTATCAGTCCACTCAGGCTTTAGCAGGAATATCAGTGCATGTAAAGAAGTCAGCATATTTACCACACACCTCCTGCTGATTTTAAAATAGCTAATACACGTCAGTGGGGTTTCTTTTAAAGATTGTATGTTTTGCTCTTAATATTATAAATACATTTATTCTAAATATTCTGAAATAACTTTATTCTGCTGGCTTTTCACCAGTGATTAAGACAGCACTGGAACTGCCTCCAAACACATGAAGGGTGCTAAGTAATTAGAGCGCAGGCAGTACACTTGGGAGAAGAGAGTATTAAGAGATTAGCATTATAAGGGATGCTCATTTATGTTTACTACAGCAGGAAAAATACACACACATGTAACACTGTTGTCTCTCAGTGCTGCAGGAAGCAATCAGCAGACGTGATCCTGAACTGGTGCGTCTGGTCTTGCGTCACCGGGACTACCAGCGCACCTCTAAAAGACTAGCGGGAATCCCTCGTCTGCTGGAGAGACTGCAGCAGGTGAGTCAAACGCACAAAACATCATGTACACAACTACAAAAATCTGAGACCTTTTGCTAAATGGATTTAGTGCTTCGTACATTGTGTGGAATGACACCAGTTAAATCTTGGCCAAGTTCAGAGGAAGATTGTAATATTTATATATAATTTATTTTCAAATGTATTTTTCGAGTGTCGCATGCCAGGTAACTCAAAGATTTTCTGACAATATGCTTAAAGCGCTTAAACAATTACTGCTTTCTGTGTGAATCATCGATCAGCATATCTCATTTGTAGATGGTGCAAGATCAATTCTGTTTACCAAACAAAACTTTCTCGCTTGTACACTTTATCTCTACCACACACACACACACACACACACAAGCACACACGGTAAGCAAAAGTCAATCCGTTCAAATCTATTGTCTTGTTGTAGTTATTTAATAGTATTTCATATTTAGATTTGATATTTTATAGTATTTCGTATTTAATATTTAATAATACATGATGCTTATAGTTAAGTGTTATAAACTGATACTAGATTTTTGTTTTGTTTTGGGAAGAACACTTAGAACACAATAGATGTCAGTATTAACTATTTCACAGGGCTTTAGCAGATGTGTAAATTTAACACTAAGGATTTCTTAATATTTCACAGATTTACTCACATGATTTGAAGCATTATTAACATTTATTATATACATCCCAATCAATCACAATTCAAAGCCCTCCAACATTCACTTATCAGCAAAGTCATAGAACGTCAGAACGTCTCTTGTGTGAGAAGGTCAGGAGTAGCTGCAGAGAAAGCTTGCAAAATGAACAAGGTTCTGGTGGTGTGGGTGGTAAGGGGGGTACAGTGGTGGAGCAAGGGGCAGGGGTACTTGCATCATATTGGAATCACACACACTATGTATTTGCAGCAAAACTGTTTAGTATTACTGAAAGTAGCGTTTGAAATGTTTTTCTTCGTTTGAAAGCTGCCGATGTTGCTAAGGATGGTTTTGCATACTTAACTTTCAGCTTGTTCTGCTTTGCTGCTTTGCTGCTTTCTGTTTATGACACAGTTTTCATCTTGTCTTCACCTTGTAGTGGGAGAGTCATTGACCTCGTAACTCATCTCGATGCAGTGATTATAATTTGCTTAATGTCCCTGAAAGATAGTCGTTAAAGAGACAGTTCACATTTTCACTGCTTATCTGCTCCTTTAACTGTCTGGAGCACAGGAAACCGACCGAACCAGACATTTTTATTTTCATGATTGTTTAAATGATTTGTAAAGTCTTAAGATTGTGATAGTTTGATGTAGGCCTGTTTAATCTGAGTTTGTCTGAATCATGGAAAGTGCCATGTTTCACAGTTTCACGTGTTAAGGGGTTGAAAATTTGTGTTTATCCCTAGAAACTTGTGATTCCACTATTGCATAGTCATTCTGTTACTGAAGCCCAGAGCACAAAAACTCTAACTGGGTTTATGATCCACAGACTCATGTCTGACAGGGCTTGCAGCTCTATCCTAGAGCAAATATCCTGTCTCTTTTTCTCTCTCTGTCCCTGGGCACTTCCTGAAGTTCACTTCATTTTGTTGATGATGGATGTGCCTTCTCTCTTCACAAGAACGATATTAATATCTCCCCCAGTCTACCGTGCTCACTCTGACCTGCCTCACCAGCCATCTCTGTGTTCACATACCCACAGACAAGTGATTGCACAGTAACCCTCTGTCTGTTCCTTTTCTTCCCTTCTGCTTTACTACATTTATTTCTCTTTCTCTCTCTCCCTCCCTCCCTCTATCTTTCTCCCCCCCCTCTCTCTTTCTCTCTCTCTCTCTTCCTCTATCTTTCCCCCCCCTCTCTCTCCCTCTCTCTCTCCCTCTCTCCCTCTATCTTTCTTCTCCCCCCCTCTCTCTCTTTCTCTCTCTCTCTCTTCCTCTCTCTCTTCCTCCCTTGCTCTCTCATCTGTCACAGGCTCAGGACTTTTATGTGGAGATGAAATGGGAGTTTACAAGTTGGGGTATGTAGAAATGCTTAGCTTCCAGCAAACGAACACAAGGATTACAGCAAACTCACTCACTAACAAAACCCAAGTTGTCATCATATCCATTCCTAGGTATTTGGTTTGCTTGTATGCAATAATATAAAAAATATATATACACAGATTACAGCAGGAGTTTATATTTCTATTTAAGCAATAACAAGATTAATCAGAAAGAAGTCACAGAACTGCACTGGGCCTTGTGACTCCTGTCCAGTTATATTTAGGAAGTATAAGTAAACCACTTATTTACGAACATGAAATGACACATTTCTTTATTTCTTCACTTAACATTAAGCTCAGATTACTAATTATATACCTTAAGGTAAATAGCTACATGCTATTACATATTAAACACATGTAAACAGTTTGAGGTCCCATATAATGGAAAAAACGAAATTTCTTAACACTATTATATAAAACATACATTTTATGTAATATGTAAACATTGTATTTTTTCACTACATAAGATTCACTTCTCAGACAATATAAGATGCAAAAATTGTGAAAAATAACATTTACATTTTTCATGTGGAAAAAATGTACTTTATTCCATGGGCATTTTTTCATCATATTCTAACAAGTCAACATATTGCCTTCTTTGATACAGTGCCTACAGATAAGGGTGACTGTCATAATAATTTGTTGACTGTGTCCGCAATGCAGTGGCCTACCTCACAATGATCTCCCACACTGTTGAGTGACCTTTGAAATAAGCTCCATTAAATAAGTCCATTACAGGTTTGGATGTTCCTAATAGCCCTACAGGGTTGGCCTTCTGTTTGGTGCCAAAGGACCTTTAAAGCCTGGCCTATAATCTCATTTTTGAGCCTTATGGTGCTATTACTGGAGATGGATCTCATGCTCAATGCTGAATTTTATAATAATTCCAAACAGGCGAAGGAGGCCATAACATTGTTACTTTATAAAGGTTATTTTCACAGAGAGTATTGGTCAAATGCCTCAATTTACCATATCTCCACAATCCCATGACCCCAGGATTGAATGTTTTAACATGAACCAAGGCTGTAAATGGTACAAAAACTGTACTTGCACATTGTATGAGCAATGTAGGTCATATACCTTTTTGTCAGGTCTGCTCTAAAAAGAGGTCAGAAACTCAAAGGGATTTTACCTGTATAAATAAAAGATTGGTCATAAATAATTCAGTTATTATAGAACGCCTGTACAGTGATTCTCTCTCTCTGCCTGCCTGCCTGATATCTGTATCTCTCTGTCTCAGTACCACTCGTGTCTCGTATCTGTCCAAGTGACACATATCGTGTGTGGAAAAGTGGCCAGTGCCTACGAGTGGACACTACTTTGATGGGCTTTGAGCAGATGACCTGGCAGAGAGGCAACCGTAGCTTCATTTTCAGAGGACAAGGTCTGACAGCCTCCTTCCTCTTTTCCTACATTCTCATCTCTTCTGTTTTAATTCTCATTCTATTTTTTCCTTTTCAGCTTTTTGTCATTATCTGTTGCATTATTATTGTTATTGCTACAAATGTGATTATCATTAGATAATGACCTACATCTGATTGTGTGTTTCATCTACACTATGGAGGATCTAGAAGGGTGAAGGACTCAGTTTTTGGCGCACTGCCAAACAAACATCCAGACTTATTTCTGCTGTTTTTCCCCATTCCTTCATGCACTTAGACTCCAGTGCCATGGTGATGGAGGTGGACCATGACAGGCAGCTGGTCTTCTGTGAGACGCTGCCCTGTGTGCCCTCTTCTCCCTCTTCCTGGCCACACCCTACCGCTCTTGGCCTGCTGGGGGCACTGCAACCAAGTGACGAGCAGGTCGCCGCCCGACTCTCTGCTCCCGTGGTCGCCACACAGTTAGACACCAGGAACATCTCTTTTGAAAGGTAATTGAAGAATAATGTCAGTGTTAATTGCAAAGCATTTGTTTAAATATACAAAATTAACATGCACATAGAGGACTTTCATAGCCTTTATTACAAATGTGCACATTTTCCACTGTTGCCCTGGTCAATGTGTTATTTTTTTTTGTGACAGTTCTTAGGAAAACACAGAAATAGTGAGGTAATAAGTGAGAGACCAGTAGAGCTGCCTCTTCAATTCCAATTATCACTCACATTGACGCTTCTTTTTGCAGGGAACGTGTGCCAGGGCTTTTGCACTCTTCCTCATTAAAGAGAGTGTGATAGACTCACCTCTGTGTGCAGGTCCTTAGCCCTGTGCTAATGCATCTGTTTCTTTCCGCAGGAACAAGACAGGCATTCTTGGCTGGCGCAGCGAGAAAACAGAAATGGTGAATGGGTATGAAGCCAAGGTACTGCTTTTATATCTAATCACATGCAACACATACCCGATTGACTGGTGTGTGTAGTGTGTGCATATAACTGTATAATGATCACAACAAAGCAAACAGAAAAAAGGACAGTTATAATATCTTGCAAATTGTACAATTATACAACTCTATACACTCCCTGCCCCTCAGGAATAAAGAAATCATAATCGACAATGAATGCATTAAAGCGTGTGTACATATTTCACTTCTTTGTTTTTCCCAGAACCTAAGAATACATATTTTTTTAATACCAGTGCTTTAAACTGTAATTCTGGAGTTAGGGAAAAGAAATTTCCTCAGAGCAATGTCTCCAATCCCACAGTAATGCAGTCTACATACATATGTTTCAGGTGTATTGTGCCTCCAATGTAGAGCTGGTTACCCGCACTCGGACTGACCACCTAGCAGAGCAGCACAAAAGTAAACCCAAAGGTACCAACACACATCCTCAGTAACTGTATACTGAAATCTCTCTGCATCCACTGGGAGATGTTTGCCCTAATCACAATCATAGCATTTACAACACTTATTTAGTTTCATTGTTAAAGGTGCCATAGAATGGGAAATTTGTTACCTAGGCATCGTCGAAAAAGGAGAGTTCTGTACACGGAACTGTCATGTCATGAACCTCAAAATAAACTACTGCATCCTTCAGATGAACATGAAACAAATGAAAGACACTTGTCAGAAACAGGAAATTCCCAACAAACCACCAGATTTACATAAGTTGGGCTCATTAATATTCAAAGCCATAAAATTTGCTTCCACTAGCATCAGTAACAAAAATGGCAGACCATGGGCACAAAGGCTGTGCAAGGGGTGTCCTCACTTTTAATACCCTAACCAAGAAACTGAACTGTCAGTGGAGATGGTTGGTATTTATCTTTAACAGTATCCCACACAACTTTCATTTAAAGCTCATTAGCTCATTTCACTGACTGTTTTTTAAACCTTGGACAATATCAAGCAGGCTTCTCTCAGCACTGGGCACTGAGGAGAGGGGGCAGGTCCAACTTTACTGCCATCACAACCACAACCTGTAAGTAGCTCACCATGTTCTGTGATTTTATTAATTTTTTGATGGTTGATGCTGTGTCATGTTAAATTGAAAGTATAGTTAGTTGATAACTTTAGCTAATGTGATTAACTACTTAGCAACACTAAATACTTATTGTATTTTTTTCAAATTACTAAACAAAATCATAAATGTTACTTCTCAGAAACATTCGGTTCCAACCTCTGAGATACAGTCGCTTTTCCTGTTTGGTTTCTATTTCTGATTCAGGCTTAAACATATGAGGTTTTATGTGTTATGTATGCTCCATCTCTGTTGACATCATGCTTCTGTGTGAGCACTTTCAGTGCTGCACAATAAACCATCCAGTCAGAGCAGAGCTAATTAAATATTCATGAGCACCCTAAATAAGGCAGAGAGCCTGTTTCTTGGCAGGGACAGATCATGGGTTTGTAAATGTGCCTGTAAAACCACTTATGGGTATTTTTCTAGCCGATGTATACACTTATGGGTATTTTTTATACCTTGTATGAAGAGGTAAGAATTTAAGAAAAAAAATAGAATAAAAGCATTCTATGGCACCTTTAATTAGTGGAAACACCTTTTTTCCCAAAGATGTAAATGAGGTTTCCCACACCTACTTCATTAGCATTATGTGATAATTCAAGTAAGGGCACTCAACAGTAGTAAATTCTGTGTAGCAGTATTGGCAAACTGGACAATTCAGTCAATATATCTAAGTAATGTCAGCTCTGTCCTGTAAGCTTACGTGTAGAAGGGCATTTAAGGCTTTGAGTTTGTTTCTGTTGTCTAGAAAGGTTTGGGTGAGTGATTACATGTGGCCTTCAGTTGCATTTCTACTCCTTTAGGTAGTAAAACACCCCTGCAGTCCTTCCTGGGTATCGCAGAGCAGCACATGGGTACTAACAATGGGGTGAGTGCACTTTAATTCATTACCCACCACCGCAGTTAATAACTGTGTTAACATGAATCGACTTATCACACATTATATTTATATGTTTACATATCTTTACATATGGTAACTACAATGTCTGCAAGATGCATCACTTTTATATCCAAATCGCAGTTAAATTATAGTCTGTGTGTGTGTGTGTGTGTGCGCGAGAGTGTATGCATTATGTGAGTGTTTGGTTGAGCCCTTATATTTTGCATATGCTTTTAAAATCACAGTCAAAATACTAAAAAAACACAATTATTTCCAGTCATTCAACTCTAGCAATTACTGTGAAACTAATATCATCACTTTCCAGTTTTCCCTTTTTTTTCTTTTTTTTTTGTACAACCCCAAATCAGAAAAAGGATGTATATATTTACAAACTAAATGAAGTTGACCAAACCTGACCAAACATGACATATTTTGTGTTCATATTGTCTGCAATGAAATACAAGTAAACAAAGTACAAAGTAAATTTAGAAATCACTCCTTTCTTTTTTTATTTGTGTTTTCCATACCGACCCAACTTTTTCTGATTTGGAGTTGTACATCAACACAACTGCTGGGCTTTACATTATGTGACACTTTCATGACGAACAGACAAATACGAATAAACATGTGAAATGCTAATTGCTAAAATGCTCTTCTTAAACTTTAGAAGTAAGGATACATTTTGCTTTCTCCTGTAAAGTTACTGTTTTGGAGATACTTGATTTTTCTTGGACATCAACAATATGTAAGTTTTGTGATAAAGTGAGGAATTGAAGTGGGAGCACCGGTTCTTTGTTTAGGTTTTTCAGACTAATCCAGACTTCTGAGTCTCTGTATGAGTTGTTTGCGTGTTTATTACAGCAGACGATGGTGACCCAGATGTCAAGCCCTGTGACAAACCCCAGTGCCCTGACAGCAGAGGAATACTTTAACCCCAGTCTGAGCCAGAGCCACAAAGACATTGGCCAGCCATGCCACCTCACCACTAAAACACAAAGGTACTAACATGTACCACTTCTCTCAGAGATCTTTGTTGCCACGAGGGGTTTAAAGATGCTAGCATCACTTATACAGCTGTGAGAAAGTTAAGTTCATCTCATGGAAATTGTTGACTTCTTTAACAAGTAAACATTTCACCATCTTTAATACAGTGCCTACAGATAAAAACCATATTCTTGAACAAAATCACAAGGAAAAATATCAAAAAATGTTCCTCTGTAGAGAATGTAAGTAAACCCTTGGCCTTAGAATCTAGTATTGCTTCATTTAGCAGAAATAACTTCTTATAGGCATTTTGCATAATTGTCCACCAGTCTCTAACAATGACTTGCTGGTTATTGACCTCTTCCATTCAAAATTCCTTCAGTTGAGCTCAAGATGTTTTAGGTTTTTCTTGCACATATTATCTTTTCTAAATTTCACACAATACTTCAATAGGGTTCAAAAACCCCTGCTTTTTTCCTTGAGCCATCCACTGGTGGATTTGCTTGTGTGCTTAGGATCATTATCCTGTTGAAAGGTCCACCTCTGGTTCAACAGATGGCTGGCTTGAGGCAGCAAAGCAACCCTAATCCATAACATTTTAATAACCATGCCTTACAGTTGGTATGGGGTTCTTCTCCTGAAAAGCCTGTCTTTGGTCTATGCCACATGTGTACTGTTACTGTGCCATAAAAACTATGTCTGCATTATTCTCAAAGTCCTGGTATTTGCCAGTATATATTTGGCAAATTGTAGTCTTGCTTCAGTGAGAGCAAATATATTTCTCTCCCATATGGGTCAAGTTTCTCCAATCTTTTTCTCATTGTAGACATATACTCTTTCACGCTAACAGTTGCAAGAGTCACCTGCCGATCCCATGATAAAGTCTGGGCTCTTGCAGATTTTTTTTTCACATCAAATGTCCTCCTCCCAAGCTGAAATTGCTGGTGCAGCCAGTCCTGAACAAATTGGTAGAGATTTGAAATATACACCACTTGTAGATTATTTTCCTTTCAGTAGAATGATTTATTTAAAATGATTTTGGCATGCCTTTAATTCCCTTGCCAGACTTCTGGGCTTCCACAACCTTCTTTTAGTTCTTTAGATCTTGGCATGATCACCCCACATACTTAAAACACCAGACCCTTGATGTCAGATAAATAAGACAGCAGGAGGTTCAAATCAGTGGCACCTAATCTGGAACTCCTGATTCTAATTTTATGGACTTAAAAGTGTGATAAATGTAAGGGTGTACTTACTTTTTTTTTAATGACAACAAAGCTGTAAAAATGCATTAATAACAATACTGTTGCAGTAATCCACGTCTTTATGCATTTACTTTATGTTCTTAGGTTCAAGGCCAAGCTGTGGCTGTGTGAGTCGCATCCTCTATCTCTGGCTGAGCAGGTGGCTCCGATCATAGACCTCATGGCCATATCTAATGCTCTGTTCGCCAAGCTAAGAGATTTCATCACCCTGCGACTGCCCCCTGGCTTCCCTGTTAAGATAGGTGAGAGAGTGAGTGAGAAAGCATCATGTATTGTATAGTGTACAGAGAAACTATACACCATTCAGCCATATTGTTAACACCACTGACAGCTAAAGTGAACAAAATTGACTGTCTGTTTATTTCCTTACAATGGTTCCTGTCAGGTGGGTGTGATATATTAGGCAGCAAATGAACAGTCATTTCTTGAAGTTGATGTGCTGGAAGCAGGAAAAATGAGCAAGTGTAATGATCCATTAAAACAAGGGCCATATTGTATCTACTAAAAGTGATTCAAGAAAGAACAACTTGTAAATTGGCAACAGGTTCATGGGCACCCAAGGCTCACTGTTGCACGTGGGAAGTGAAGGGAAGCATGTTTGATTCAATAACAATAAAAGCTACTGAGATTTAAGAAGAGAATGCTGACTCTGAAAGGGGTCAGAAAACACAGTGCACCAGAGACAGTGCTGTGTCATCAGTATAAGGGGGATGTACTCAACATTAGGCAGGTGGTTTTAATGGTATGGCTGATTGGTGTATACTGTACAGCAAAAGTATAATATGTACTTATTCTAGTCAGTAAGCTGATCTTTATGGTGAGTTAAGGAAAAAAGATACCAGTAAATGAAAGAAGTAAAGATGGTTAATGTATTGAAATCCAAGGAGCTTTGGACATGTGGCACTATGATATAACGTCCTCTGTAATTCTCACTTTAGATGAGCAGAGGTTTTGTGGCAAATGAACTGTGTATTTACCATCTGGTGCTTTTATAGTCTCCAGAATTCGGGCAGTGCTTGCTAATTAGTGTTCCCTTGTATATACTCCTAGAGTTGCAAAACTGTAGTTGTCTTGTCGTTCCAAATAAAATTCACTCCACTGCAAATGACTACACGCATTGCCTCTTGTCCTCCTCAGAGATTCCCATCTACCATATCTTGAATGCTCGGATCACTTTCGAGAACCTGAACGGCTGTGAGGACGGGGGTGTGGGCCGTATGGAAGGAGAAGATAGACAGAAGGACAGCCCTAGGACAGAGACACCGTCTCCAGGCAGTGATTCATCCAGTGTGTCCAGCTCCAGCTCCACAAGTGAGAACCAGCTTGTAATTTACACTAGCACAAGTAATTCAGTTCCAGTCATTTATGTTATTGTTTATGTATTTTATTTTATATACTCTGTTGATCCCTGAGAGGAAATTAGTCTCTGTATCTGAAGCAGTGAATGTAGAGGGAGAGGAAGATGCAGTTCATTCACTCTCCCTCTTTTTCCTGCTGGTACAGGGCATCAAACCAGCAACCCTACGGTCACAAACTCTGCTTCTCTAACCTTTAGGCCCTCGTCTAAGTTTGCAAGATCTCCCCGTGTTCGTGTCGGTTTCCTCCCACTGCCCAAAGGCTTGCAGTAGGTTGATTGGATACTGTAAATTACCCATAGGCGTCAATCTGAGTGTGTGAGAGTGGTTGTCTGACTCTGTGTTGCCCTGGGATGGGTTGGCCTCCCGTCCTGCGTGTACCATGCCCTAGGCCCAGAGTCAGCTGGGATTGGATGGATGGATGCACTGCACCATTATGTAAAGGAAAACTATGCCAAAGTGCATTACCAACTTGTTTTGTGTACTTTGGAGCTACCGCCAAATTTAAACAAATATATTGTCATGATCTTGGTTTGGATTCATTTTTCCTTTTACCCCTCATAGAGGTGATATCGTCTGTGATGATTTCTGCATTGTTCAAGCTTTTCTCCATAAAAACAACTGAATGTGTTGATCGCACTTGCTGGTACTACTCTTTTACTACAACAGATCATGTCAGTGCATTTAGTGTTTGTCTGTACATGTGTGTGTGTGTGTGTGTGTGTGTGTGTGTGAACTGCAGACTCATGTCGTGGAGGTGAAATTCCGCCATGTGTGTTTGAGGCTCCACGAGGCTACAGTGTGCTTGGAGGGAATCAGAGAGAGAACATGCGTGAGGAGGAGGACGATCTGCTCCAGTTTGCCATTCAGCAGAGTCTACTGGAGGCAGGCTCTGAGTATGACCAGGTCAGACACACACAGTCACTATTAGATAACTAATAGGAAAAGAAACACCCAATACTGAAATAAACATTAGTGAATCTTAGGACAGATGTTAAAATACATATTTAATATAGTGTAGTTTATTAAATGTTTTCTCTAATCTAAATGTGTTCCTCTGTAGGTGACTATCTGGGAGGCTTTGACCAACAGTAAGCCTGGAACCCACCCTCTCTCCTGTGACCCCAGCCGCGTGGAAAGGTCTGCAGTCAGTATCTCTTCTTCCTTGTAGCCTTAGGGCCACAAACGACAGGCACAGTCTTAATTCACCACCTCATATACTGTAACTGTTTACACAAGTCCACTGTCAATATTCTCTGGCAGCACAGAGTAAAGCTCATAGAAATTCACTCTGTTGTGCTCTCCTCAGCTGTACTGGCTTCTTCACATAAAGAGTGACCTATGTTCTAAAGCAAGTGTAAATGATGTCTTAAATTAAACGTTTGACCAAAAATCAAATTTACCCTAAAAATTGGACAATTAGCAAAGATGTTTGCTGTCCAGTACTCGGCTATTTAGTTTTATAGAGCTACAAGATAAGGAAGATAACTCATCAATCAGAATTATGAAAACTGCACGCCTGAAGCATTACACACTTCTCTGAAACCACATACATTTTGATAAATAATGATTAGTAATGTTAGTAATGGATCATAATGGGTTAAAATGGGTTATAGCTACCAGTTTAGCAGGATTAAGTGTAAACCGTATACCTAAATTATTAAACGCTTGTCTCAAACCAAGTTAAGTGATTTCAAATTATAGTGACAGAAATCACAACAATCTAAAAGTCTGCTTTAGTGTAAACTGCTGCCTATAATCTATTAACACCCATTACTTTTCAAGCTGTAATGAGTACTCAATAAAATACTCGATTTTTAAAAACCAATTAACAAACATTCTCAATGAATCATGAAGGATTAGTTCCCAATATTCTGCAGGTCATTTTAAAGCTATGCTTGGCAGGCTAAAATCTGTCCCAAACAACATTAACCCCTAGTTCATAACAGAACTAATTTAAAGTTGAAAATCCCAGAAAGGGCAGAAATGAGCATTGTTGTAGCAGTGATACTCAAATAAACTAATTCTTTGTGAAGTAAATGTTTCTGTTTTAAACACCATGTGCCATAAAATGATATGTGTGGCTGTAGCAAGTATCAGTTTGCAGATATCACAGTCAAAAAGCTTTCTTTCTTTCTCCAATCTCCAGAACACCACAGCACAAAAGCAGTCCAGTGGCAAGTCCCCGCAGCACCCCCACCACTAAACCGCCACGCAGCTACGACGAGCAGCTGCGTCTAGCCATGGAGCTGTCCACCCGCGAACAGGAGGAGGCGGAGCTCCGGCAGAGACAAGAGGAGGAGGAGCTTCAGCGCATCATACAGCTGTCGCTCATGGAGAAGTGACAGGAATTACAGGGAGTAGGAATCAGAACGTGGTGGGTGAGCGCACACAGCAGCACTGTAATAAGAACTGCGATTCTCTCCAAAGTCCAGCCCCTCCTCCTCTAGCAACTTGCCTGAGGCACAAAGTTCAGTCGGGCTGATCACGTTCGTACAGCATCACAGAGATCCGTCTCTGTTCACTTTCTACAAGTTTACAACCACAACAAGATATTCAACTCATGGGCAATCAACTGGCAGGCACCAGACTGGTGCATGGCTATTCAGAAAATATGTGTGTGTACATTTTTTTGGCAAGTAAAAAGACTGAAGCCGCTTTGAAGATTTCAGCATCACACGTACAGCCATTGTCCTAAGCTCCACTCAGAATGGGGCTTAAGTCCTCCCAGACTCTCTACCAGAGAGAGAGAGGTTTACAAAACTCTATTATGTGTTTTTTTTTTTTATTGGAATTGGTCAATTTGTTTTCATTTGCACAAAAACTTAATTGCACTGTAGTAGAAAGCTTAAAGAAGTTAATGGAATGTGTAAGTGTAGAGAACACTGGTCTCATATTGTCAAGCTGGACTGTTGGCAACTTTTCTCTGTGTACGATGGATATAGCATGACTGACTGTCTTCATTTTTCCACCTCACACCTGTGCAATTTGTTTTCTACAAGCAAGAGCAGGTTTTTAACTAAAAGGATGCAGGATTGCATTATTTTGTTGTAGATAATAGGCATGAAAAGCATAAAGAAATTAGCAACTGACTTCCAATCTTTTTTTCTTTTTTTTTAGGTCACGTAGTTTAATCTTTAATCAACAATGAACCAGAACCTCACGGCAATATTTATATTTTGTGTGATGAGCACGATCTCAAACAGCTCAGATAACATACATTATAATGTATGTACTATATCTAATATGGTGCTATGTTAGTCTTTCCTATCACTTTATGTTAATCTGTCATTTCATTGAAAAAGCCCAAAGTATATTGTCCTTTTTTTGAAATTCAACAAAAAATTCCCCTTCCCATGTCAGCTTTTTATCGCTTCCCTGCAGTGCTTCCCACATGTTCCTTTAAAACCACTGTCTATTTCCATCACAGCGCTTGGAGCACCTAATTCAGCCAATCAGTGGCCTGACTGTAAGCGTTAAGGTCCAATCAGGTGCACCGGTGCAGGGAGAAAATCAAAAGGGCTGGTTTCTCTGCTCCAGATAACAGCCTTATCCTAAAGATAGAAGATAACCAAAATAATCAAAATCATTTTTTTTCTTCTGAGTCTGACAATCTGTCTAAGCAGCTGGTAGAAACTGATGGTGGAGCCTGTATAATAAAACTGGAGACAAGGTCTTAGACCCTCATCCCTCAGCTGACATGGCACTCTAAACAACAGTGACACAGAAAGAGGTTTTTTTTGTTAAGCACAATTTTACACAAAGCAGTTGGGCTCTGTGGTTTACAGCCGTCAGATGAAGTGAACAAAGGGCTGTTAAACAGTACAGCAGCCAACAAAGGGATGTGTATATTTGTGTGTACAGTTGTGTAGAGAGTTAGGCACATTGGGACAAATGATTCTAAGGATTCTGGGTGTGTAGAAATGCTTGATGTGACTCAGTGTTTTAATATCGTAAATATTAAAACAACATGACAATATTTCACCATTTTATTTAAGCCTGATATGAATGTGGAGTGTAGCTATGGTGTCTATATGATGTGATGGAACTGCCTACAATACAGCTGCTCAGATTTGTAACTTATAAAGAGAGATTGAATAAAGGAGAGAAAATGTCATTTCATGTCACGTGTGGAATCATAAATGGATATGGGCGAGTTCACTGCTAACAGTGATGGATGATACTGTTTTTTTATAGACTGTGCATATGTGTATACTTTTGAAGTAGAGCTGCACTAAAACTAGTGGATGTAAAAAGATAAAACATTATGCTGCAGTTAGCTGTAGACAAACCTAGACATTTTTAAGACAGGCTTATTTAAAACAGGAATTATCCATGCTCTTGGATAGCATATGCTATGTAAAAGGGTTCGACTGTGTTTGCTTGCGAATCAGCTAACAATGGAGGACAAGCCCCATTATTGGAAAATTTGGAGATTTTGTACAATGTAATAAAAACAAAACTTTATTTCTCGTGAACCTTCATGTAACTGGAAAAGAAGTACCTTGCTTCTAATGTTTCGGCTGACCAACTTGATCGTATTTTGTAAATCCACACACATTCCACAATAAGCAGTGAAGTTGGTAATAGGTGAGGGGATGACTGGAAACTCCCCGGTAGGCTGTCGTGAGGAACCCTGAGCTCTTAAGTTACCCGGGGCGCTATCAGACAGCTCCTCTGTCAGTGGACCTATGGCCTGCTATGAATGCCTAGATAAACACGTAGCGGTTTGCTAACCGGCAGCTAGCATCTGTAGATGCAAATGTGTAATATCGCCCAATCTTTGAAACTCTCACCAAGGTGAAAGAAAGACTGGAATAAATGGTGACTTTAGTCACTCATACTGTGAGTCCAAATTTTACAAACACATATATTCCTACTCTGTGATGAGTTGAACCCCGCCTGGGGCCCGTAGTCAGCTGGGATTGGCTCCAAATTCCCCGCAACCCGAAATAGATGGATATAATGCTACTAAAACTTTAATAAGAACCAGAGCCCCCATAGTCTGTGTGCTGATTTAACCCAGGGCTACAACACTAAAAAACATTAGGTAGTAGTTTAATGGTTTCGGCGAGCTGCTTCTGTGTCTGAACATTAGCCAATCTTGTTGCAGGGGGCGGAGCTTATCTGAATGTAGGCGGGGAAACATGGAGCTCATGAGTTGAACTCAAGGTTCTCAAATCTGGACTTTGATTCCAAATTCCGGTACTGGATTTTGTCATCACCAGTATATATGACTCTAGGTGGCCAATCAATTATATCAACAGTTCAGCAACTACCGGTGATTACAAAATCCAGGAGTGGAATTTGGATTCAAGGCCCCCTAGCCATTTTTAGCCCTAGGCAACCACCTATGTTGCCACCTATGCCAAGGGCCGCCCCTGGCCAGATAGTTGCCAGTGTAATGGAATAAAAAAAATTTCATGTAAGCATGCGTTTTATGTCAGATACTGGAATGTCAAATATTGTGGATAATATTACAAAAAACAATGTCTGGCTGTGTTGCGGCTCCTATTTCTAGTGTCTTTTTATACAGAGCAATGTTCATACTGTAAATTAATGTTTAGGGCAACAATCAGAAACAAACAGGGTTGTCAGTAGATATAACCGCAATCCTATGAAAGGCAGCTCAAATGCTCCTCCCTCTGCTGCTCATTCTGGCCTCTTCCACCCCTGTATCACAACATGGAGAAGCTTGAGAAGACCCTCATCAGCAGCACCAAAAAGGCCTTTTGCTCCAGATCTTTTTGAAGGTTTGGGTAAGCACTGCATCTAAAGCCATGCTTAGCTCCACCAATCTCAGTATGAATCAGCAATCTGCAGAGAGCTTTGGCGGCCTGGTGAGTCAACCTCAATGAATAACATTAAGCAGCCCGAGAAGTCAAAGCTGTAGCTGTGAAGAGAATTCGCAAACAGCTCAGACACAGTCTGGGTATCAGAGTGCCGGAGCAGAGGATTATAAATATATGCAAGAATGACAGACGATGAGGGAGTTCGACTGAGAATAGACCTGGCAACTGGGCAGAATGTCAACATCACCCACAAATGAGTCTTTATTATGCATCTTCAAGATGTCGGAGTCTATTTTACAACCTGCTGAACTTGTAGTCTATTAGTTTAGATTACTAGTGTTCGAAGTCATTCCTACAACAGTGCTGCTGTACCGATTTGGCTTGGCATCTGCAGTTGTAGATATTCCTGAAATAAAGCCACGCTTTAAAGTAATTCCAGTTTTAGTGCGCACTGTTTTCAGTAATTTGTGGCTACTGCTGTTTAGCTGATGAAAAGAGGCAGTAAAACTGTCATGGATTAAATAAAGTGTGGAGCTCGAGCTCCAGTGAGAGGACGGGGAGGGAGAGTGCAGTGCAGCATGGATGGCACTAAAGCAGCGCTGAAAACTGTAGCAGGTCATTTGCCACCAGCCAAACACAGCATTACATCACTTACGCAGTTCCTCATCTGTTCACATGATGGCATAGTACACTAAACAGAAACAGTCTGCAGTGCTCAAAGCATAAGGCACAAAATCTGCCAACCAATGACTACAACGTAGATGTTTTTTGATTTATTTAATAGCCACAAGATAAAAAAAATACACAATCAAGTCATTCTGGTTCTCCAGCAAAAACCAAAACAGCACACACAGATACATACACACATACAGACAGGCTACCTTTCAAATCAGTGCAAAAATATGCTTCGAAATAAAAATAAACTAAAAGAAACAAAACCACAACAGCAATAATAATAATAACAATAATAATATAAAAAACATAAGTAAAGTGCATGTTGTGAGAAAAAGCCACCCTCATGAAAGCTGCTGGATGGGGGCACAGTCTCATACACTCACACTATCGCATACAAATACAGTAGGATGCACTCACAGTTTTAGCTTAGGTATGAATCAGAAAGATCCTGACATTAACCAGAGTCTGGCTACCTCCATGGCACACAGGTACACACCTATACTGATTCAACTCCCTACAGGTCACATGGTATTGTACAGCACAGTAACTGTCTTCTTCTTGTCTGCTGCTTTGCGCAGACGCCGTGTGGGATGCGGCTTGGCATGTTGCTGTTGCCGCGTGCAGACAGATGCACTAAGTGGAACCGAGTCATTTTCAACTTTGCCCGCTTGTCTGTGCCTGAGGCATGAGACTGAGGAACTAGTGGGACCTTCAGTCCTGTTGGCCTCCAGTGGGTGAGCAGCAGACGGGGGACTGGAGGGGCTTTGAGGTAGAACACGTTGCTTTTTATGGGCGTCGTCAGGACAGTGGGCATGCAAATAAGATGGGGGGGTGGAGGGCGGCTCAGGGCGGAAGTCCCAGTCATTCAGATCATGCATGGACAGCTCCAGTTGGTCCAGCTTGGCCAGGGAAGCAGAACGCTTCATGAGCGAGGGTGGGGTTAGCCCAGCCTGTCTGAGTCTTGCTTCAATCTCCATGGCTCTCTGCCACACGGCTGGAGCTTTAGGCTCTACCCGCTGCTCTACTTCCACCTTGCTCTGGTCGCTTTGGAGCTGCTGTTTTCGGTCAGCCTGGTTGCCTAGTCCCCCAGCTTCATACAGAAATGCCTGCAGCTCCCTCAGGGTTTCCTGGATCTTCTGAAGGTCCTGGCTGCTGCGGGCCAGATTGCTATTTGGCCTAAGTGGGTCATCCACATCACTCTCCAGCTCTGTGACGCCCTCCAACCACAACAGGGAGGAGGAGGCAGAAGTAGGATCCAAGCTATGGTTCACAGTGGCTGACGCACTGACCTCATGGTACGTGGAGAAGGAATTGCATGGGTCAGGGATAATCCCTGAATCCTCATCATCCAGCAGCCGGACATCTTCTCCCTGTTCATCTGTGGTCTGGATGAAATCAGTACAGTCTGTGGTCTGGACGGCATCAGTTTCCACGAAAGGTGGCTGCAGGTCAGGGCTGTTGGGACAGGGTGAGTGCAGAGGGACTGAGACACTCTCTTGCTCTTGCCGCAGCCTCAGCTCCAGTTGTTCGGTAGCACGACGAACAGAGCCAGCAGGCCACTCACAGGGGGGCGTGGATGGGGATGGAGGGAGTGATGATCTCTCCTCTTTCTCCACCTCCACCTGCTCTTGAAGGAGGTTCTGAGGGCTGCGGGCTTGAGAGATGGACTCCAATGAGGTCACTATGTGTCGCACGAACACACCATTGTCATGGGGATGGTGAGTGGGCAGAGTTACGCTGTCACATGAGCTCTCAGGATGAGAAGAACGCTGAAAAGAAAGAAAGCATAGATTTTAAATGCTGCTACTACAATAAGGATTTTTTTATGGATGCAAAAAACATACTTGGGTTAGTGATGGTCACCTCTTATGCATGTACTACACACATACAAATGTCACATTTTACTGTAGAGGCTCTCTGATCATGCTTCTACTGTTGATAGCTGGCCTTTTTGTTCCTCTGTTTTTCGCTTCTAGTTTTTAAAATTCTGTAATGCAGCCGTTAAAGGGCTAAAGGCAATTTTCAGAAACATTGGCTTTGTAATACTTTTATGGTAAGATGCCTAACTTGTAATTCCCAAAGTTTCCAGCAGGTAGCAGCACTACATTAATTCGATTTACCGCAAATCGCAGCTGTATCTAAACTTATCCTGCAGTATTATTTTCCCAAACCCTCTGAATTGCTGAGTGTGAGATCACTCTTACCTCCTCCACCGTGGCTGTGCTGGGATCCTCCAGGCACAGGCTGGAGCATCGAGAGTGAACTGCCCGTGGAGCCACTGTGTCAGAAAGCTGGTGGGTCTGACCATCCTGAGACAGCCCCAGGAACTTCTCCCTGGCACTGAAGAAATCAATGCTATCAGTACTGAGGCTGGAAGAACTAGCAGTCCTATGAGCAGCCTCAGCTCCATTACTGGAGCTCTCAGAGTCATTGTTACAAGGAAGTCCAAGTGCTAGCGGCGCCCCCAAGGGACTGATGGCCATAGACATCCCGGGAGATGTTAAATTGCCTTCCGCTTCACTAAGAGTGCCAGCACTGCTCGCTGTATCCAGATATGGTGCCAAGCTTGGAGTCTCAGAAGACTGGGAGGTTTGACATGAATCATTCTGATCAGGCACGTCCAGGGACGATTTGACAGAGTCTGTTTTCAGCTTGGGTGCATGAAGAGAAGGGGACAAGGAGGGAGTGATAACATGGAGAGAGGGAGGAGGGTGAGGGCGAGCAATAGGCACAGTCTCTGCTACTTTCAGCCCACAGCGCTCTACCAGGTTTTGTTCAGGCACCACAGTGGCTGCCCGTGGCCGAGGTAGAGGAGGCAGCAAGGGGTCCTCACACTGCTTCTCAGAAAGGAGGTTTTCTGCTGTGGACTCAAATGAACCACTGGAGATAGTGTTGGAGGAGATGGAGTGCAGGCTGTCTGCATTAGGCTGGGGGGATTTGAGGGTCTGAAGTACAGCCATACCAAGCATGTTCTGGATGGATGGAGGACTGCTGTTTTTGAGGTGGTGGTGGTTGTTGTGGGGGTCCGAACGGCCCAGGGTGCGTTGACTTTTACAGAGAGGTTCTTGGTGCTCAGACAAGTCGCTGTCGGAGTGGGATCGCCACAGCTTGTTGTGCCTCTGTTTGCTGAAGACAATAAAACAGTGAGGGTTTGTGTGAGAAGTCATTTCAAACAGACTTGCCTATGTGGTTTGACTGTATGGCACAGTCAGCTCTGAAAGTACAAACATAAAATGTTTTGCTTGTTCTCAAGAGACAACAACAGACCATTGTAAAAAGCACTATTTAGGATCAATTACCAAACTGACACTTAACAGTGCCCAGGGAGCAGTGTCGCAGGACAGTACCTTGCTTAAGTGCATCTCAGTGGTACCAGAATCAGAACTTAAACCTGCAAACCTCTGATCGCACGGGCAAATACCTAAGCACTAGGCTACCACTGCCCACTGGGTAACTGTGGGATGTGACCCTCAATTACTTCTTAGCTACACTGAAAACATTACTCCTATTTCAGCAAACTTTGTCTTTGTGTCTTTAATTTGTGGGAATTGGAAAACTGTGAATTTTGATTTTGTATTGAACTATTCTATTAACAAATTTAGGCCAAATTGGCATTTGCCATATGTAACAGTCACTGGAAGCATGAATGGATGTAAAAGATTAAAAGCTGATGGTCATGACCTTTTTCGGTGAACAGAGGAAATTAGCGATACTTGTGTATAAATGGAAATGACATTAAAGCATAATGAAGAAAAGCACAGCAGAGGAATGTGGCCAAGCTTCCCAGCTCCCACATAATTCATATGTAACAAGTGTAGAGTACTACAGCTCAGCGGTGCTGTGGAAAAACCATAAACAAACACTCAATAGGAGGTGCAATTCTAGTCTATAGTGCTGTTCCCAAAGGCAAATAAGGTTGTGTCATTGTGTACTAGTGTGTAAGTATGCTGTTTATTTGGGGTGAAGTGTGTGTGAGTGAGAGAGAGCAAGAGAGAGAGAGAGAAAGAAAAAAAAAGTGAAAACCAAATCAGCAGGATCGCTTTCTGCTCATTTAACACATTAATGGATGAAATAAAGAAATGCTGCCTCTAAACATGTGCTGGGTGTAGGGCTTTACTCCAACACAAGGCTTAAAACAGTGTTTCTGAATCCATGTGTATTTTCTAACCCATGCATATTTTATGAATAAATAAATGAATTACTGTCATTGTATTAATGTAAACAATGAAAACTAAATGCCACCCTTCAGTGTGGTAGTGTTTTGGTGTTTTTAGGGACAGCTTCATGTACATGGAGTAAACCCAATCTTGACTACAGAACCAATAGTATTTTACTATTTCAAATCCCATTTCTTGACTTCTTGTCCCCTATAATTTTTGGGTCTGAGAAACGAGCCCTTAAGGAGTACATACACACCTCTATGTGCGTGTGCGTGTGTATTTTAGTACCTGGCCAGCAGAATACCCTGGTACTCCTCCAGCTGCTTCATAAAAGAGGGGTTTGGTTTAGCGACCGAGCGTCTCTCTTTAACGTGTTCAAAGGCTCTGTCTAGGTCCCATCCGTACTCCTTCATTGCGTATGCAATCACAGTGGAGGCAGAGCGACTCACACCCATCTTACAGTGCACTAGGCACTTTACCCCTGCTTTCCTACAACAAACACAGCACAAATCTTCCCTCAGTATATGTAATGTATATGGAATTTAACCATGTTGATTCTGTAGCCCTAAAGAACCAACACCTACTTTGCTCGAGAGATGAACTTCCAGGTGTCATTCCAGTACTCTAGTAGGTTGGTGGCCTCCTCATCATACACACGGATGTTGTGGTACTCAAAAAGACCAGGGAAGAAGTTATCAATCTCCCGTGTCACATTTAGGATGTAGCGAACACTGCAGAGCATGGAGAGTGAGGGATAAAATGAACAATGAGTTCACAAAAGCAGACATGATTAATTGAGTTAAACAAGCTGCCCAAAACAACAGCACTTACCCACTGCTCTGGAGCTCTTCCAGATTGGATGCATTCCACTCTGAACCCTGTATTAAAACAGAGAGACATATTTCAGTTCATTCTCCCTTATAAAGTGCAGTCTCGGATTTCAAGACTGTTCTGTACATTAGCTGAATTCAGAACCAAGAAAGGGAAGACCCTCACCAGGAAGACATGATCAAAGATTTCTGTGGGACTGTCCATCTGGCCCAGGATGACTATCATCTCGTTGTCAATGAACTCTTTGAACTCCCGCAGGTTACATACCATCTGCATCTCTAGCTCTGTACGGATCTAAGGGCAACAAAACGGACCAGCTTATCAGCACAGCACAACCAAACACTAGCATTCACTTACTCAGCCACTGTAGAGATAATGCACAGCTTAGAGGCTGCTCACACAATCTAATCTGCAACCAGGTATAGGAGAGTTCAAATGTTAGTGTGTAGACGTCTGGGAAGGGAACATTAACCCCAACAAATCAGCCATCACAGCCAGTGTGTGTACCTCTTTAGAAGTGACGTTCTCCAGGTCCTTCTGCATCATGATCTCTCTCAGACGAGTCTTGATCAGCCGTTCCGTGCGCTCTCTCTCTGTTGGCCTATTCACACAACAAAGGACAGAAAAGGTCATTTTTAAAATGTGTCGTGTGAAAAGAACATGACTCTTTAACAAAGGCTTATGATTCCCGAATGTGAGACTGATACTTTTTTTTTTTCAAATAACTTGGACTTCACCCAGTCCAGCAGCAGTGTATTGGCATTACGATAAGGTAATCAGAGGCCACTTCTGTTTGGGTCACAGATTTGCAAAAGGAGTTTTGTGCTGATAGCAACATGTCCTCTTAGCGGTGATCTTTTATTAAAAATATATAAATAAATGAAGCAATAAAAACAACACGATGTAGGTCAACAGTGTTTATGCAACTTTGAGTGAAGTCCACCTGACTGCCTCATGTTCTCATGTTTACTTGTGTGTGCACACTTGACCAAGTGCCTGAGAAAAGAGCCAGGCCACTAGCATTAATTTAGCCTTACTGGGAAGCAGTGGTGTAGAGTTACTCTGTCTTTGAATTTCATATGTGAACGCTGCTTGTGCACGTGTTAAAAAAGCTCAAACGCAAACAAGCTGAAAAAAAGAAAAGGGAAAAAAAAAAAAACAGCATGTGGGATGTGGAATGGAGACAATACCCTCATGTTTGGCAGTGAGCCCAGCAGGAATCGAATACAGAAAAAAACTGTATGCATCATAATGTTTGACTAGTAGACAAACATATGGGCTGTTTTGACTCCCCACCCACTCCACAGGAGTTTGTTATGAACACCTTAGTATGGACAAAGCTGCTTCAGCAGAACGTAAGAGCCCTCATCTCTCCAGGAAAATAAACACCTCTTGGCCACCTTCCCTTTCACCAAGGTCAACCAGTGCATCTCTTTCTCCACACTGACTGTCTAGACTGGTTACATTGCCCTTACAGCACCCCCCACCCCACCCCCAATTATGCCATCCATCCTCTTCAGCTTGTTTCTTCTCTGAGCACCTGTTTCCGTTTGTCCGTGTGTCTGTCTGCCCATCAGTATTCTGCTTTTTCCGACTGTAAATCAAGCAGTCTCCAAGAGGAGCTATATAAAGCCCTGGCTGTGTGTGTGCAAGAACAAAAACATATGCACGTGGGAATACCTTCAACCAGGGGAAATCCCCCCCCAATCCCCCAATGATACATACAGCATAAATAAATGTCTGGGCCATGTCCTAGAGACACAACCATGTGGGCAAACTTAAAAGAAACTGTGCTGGAGCAACTTGGCTTAAAACAGCAGCGTTTATACAGAGGGTCATAAGAGTATCACATTATAAGATGATCATGAGATGTTCAGCTGGATGCCATTTACTGAACGCTAAGGGTCAGTGGGTATATCTAGGAACACCACAACTGCCACAAAAACACTTATTTACAAGAGGACGTATGTTTGGTGTATGATGAATAACCATATTGCCATATTAATGACATGCTTCCCATGTAACTGCTTTTTGGAATGGTATACCATGTGTGTGTATACGGGTACATGCACTCACACGTCAGTAAAAAGCACAGGCGAATCTGCACGGTGTGACTGCACGTCCTGCATGGCGTTCCACTCGTTTACGCAGTGCCGCTCAGAGCAGATGCGGCTCTGGTAGTAGCTCACCCATGTCAGAAAGAGGCTGCCTGGATAGTAATTATGACACCGTGCTATTTCACATGCTTTGTGCAAGGACTGCAGGGCTGACCTGAAAGACATAAAAAAAGAGGTCAATCTGATACAAGAGGACAAAAAGGAGTAAGAAGAGACAAATGGGCAGAAAGAGTAAGAATGAAAGAGAGAGAGAGAGAGAGAGAGAGAGAGAGAGAGAGAGAGAGAGAGAGAGAGAGAGAGAGAGAGAGAGAGAGAAACAAGTGCAAAGACTGATCTAAAATACAAAAGGAGAGGTGAGACACAAAGAAGAAGAGAAATTCAAGCAAGTAGACAAACTGGTATAGAAAGAATAAAAGAATAAAAAAAATGCAAAAAAGAACTGCCCGGCTGACCCCAGAAAGAGGTGAAAAGCAGACAGACAAATGGGAAGAAAAGATGAGCAAAAGGAAATTACAAAAAGGAAGAAAAAAGGCAGATAAAGGTGAAAGAGGGAATTCAGGGCAATACTCACCACATGGCCTGAACGGACACAGGCTTGAACACGTGGACTCTGTTGGCAGTGGACACACTGAAACCACTGTGGAGAAACAGAGACAGAGTCGGTATCGGTGGCGGAAAGTAGCACTGCTAACGCAAAGGAAATGCTTGAGTGTGACCACTAACTTACCCATCTCCATCCAAGTGAATCAGAGTGTCACTCCACAGTGGTAAGACCAGCCCAACTGTGCACAGGCTGCAGGAGACACAGCAGCAGAGAAAACATTAAGAATACAATAAGAAGGGAGTGAAGGTTTATGTGCCCATGTGAGAGACTGACCAGTCTGAGCTAGTGAAGTCCATCCCGAGTACCACACACTCTTCAGTGTCCTGCCTGCCATTGGTAGACACGACCACCATGTACCTTGTACACTGAGGGTAGGCGCTCTCCAACCGGACCGCCTGGGTGGTGGAGGGGTGAGAGCAGGAGAGAGAAAGAGAGATTTAGTGAAATATGAAGAGTAAGCGGACTCTTTTCACTAAGCGGAGATAAGGGATGGTGGTTACCAGTCGGATGGTGTCTTCTGGACGCAGGAGAGTGAACATGGTTTGCAAGTGCTGCTGGAGGTCACCTGGCCAAAGATCAGGAAACTGATCAACTTCTACTTTAAAATTATGATTCCTACATTACACTTATAACAGACACACCCTATAGTTTAGAACAGTCTACAGAATGTGGTTCAGCAGAACTACTGTATAAAACTAGTGATCTTCACAAAGGCATTTACACACACACACACACGTCCTGCCCCCTAAAGGTCAATCTTATGGAACAGTTCTCCTAAATAGCCTGCCCTGTGTAACAGCCTCTAGCCTCATGATCAGGGCACATTCCACCAACCTGTCTGCTCTGCTGACAGTGAGGTTCTGTCCAGCAAGCTCTGAGGCCTTGTGCACAGCTCTGCACTGCACTTCTACGCTTACTATGAACTTACTAATGGATGAGAGAAGTTTACAGTGACTGTATGTGTGTGCGTGTGTGTGTGTGTGTTCAAGTTCAAGTGGTTTATTTGTCACCTACATAGTTATACAAGTACAACATGTAGTGAAATGTACCCTGAACGTT
>JBBPDA010000001.1:27627458-27647937 GCA_037974385.1 Arnoldichthys spilopterus | reverse complement strand
AACTTATAATAAATAGGTGGCTAAACTATAAACCTAACAATAAAGTATAAAAATTTACACAGTACTAAAAAGTGACAGTAATAAAATGTGTGTGTGTGTGTGTGTGTGTGTGTGTAGCATACCAGTGTGTTTATTTCTCCGCTGAGTAATGCGGGGGACTGGAGAGGAAGAACCATTTCCACGTGGTAGGAAGACAGCAGCACCTTTGACGGTCAGGAAATTCTCACTGATACTGAAAGAGAGAGAGAGAGAGAGAGAGAGAATAGAATCATGAAAACTGGACAATACTGCAGCCCCATCAGAATGCCAGTGGTAGGTTGTTCTCATACACACAAATGTGCACACAAACACACACTGACCCAGAACACACAGTTCATGTGTGTGTGTGGCCCCGTCTCTGTGGCACAATGCCGTACAGATGGAGCCTCAGTGAGAACACTGCAGAGAGCGACTTCGGACAACAGGGCCAAACTTAATCACATTAAACCACCACAGAACACCTCTAATGGACATCACAGGCCTGGTGAGCAGGGGTGTGAATCTCTGACCTTACAGTTCAATTTGATTACAGTTCTTTATTAAATAATTCAATACATCACAAATCAAAAACGTCAGCGTGATAAAATTGGTTGTTACTGAGGAAATAAAAGATTTAAGTAATACAATTCTTGGCTTCATTTTAACTTCTGAAAACAGACAAAAAAATGCTTATTTTGTTCTGACAGTGCATTAATTTTGACTATGAGAGCTTGAAGCAGACAGAGAGGAAAAAAAGGAGACAGAGCCTTATAGACACCCTAGGTGTGAATCTGGCCTCTAGTGAGAACTCAATGACAGAGCAGGGCAGCATTAGTAGGACTGAAACGGTTATTACAGCCTGACATTTAGCATCAGCCGAAGACTGTGAGAAACGCCAGTAACACCACCAGTGGTCTACTCACTTAACAGCAGCTCCTCACCCAGTAAAAGCTCTTCAGCCACTTCAAAAGGGCTGTGATTAAAGCAAGAGGAAACAGTCGGCCCTACGTCAGCTTGGCCTCCTTTCAGGAGCCCACGGCAGAAGGATTTTGCCGACATTTGCACAAGGCATAGAATGGAGTCATGGCCCGAGGAAAAACAAAGAAAAACAAAAACATTGAGCTCATTTCCCATAACTCCCTCACCCCTGACCCAGCTGTTTCCTCCCTCTCTCATTTCTCGCCTGTAACCCCCCCCCCATTGCTCTCATCCAATCTCATTCTTCTACATCTGGTTTTAATAATGCCTGACCTGAGAAATATTTATCCGAGTACTCTTGTAAAACACAAATGCAGAAGGGGGAGAGAGAGAGAGAGAGAGAGAGAGAGAGAGAGAGAGAGAGAAAGAGACAGACGGATGATGAATATGAGGACACGTTTCGTTTAATAAAGAAACATGTGAAACAATCAGTGCTTCACATACACACACTTCAGAGCAGCATCAAGATGCAGGGTGCAGGCTTGTAGCTAAAATTACCCCACTAAAAATAGTCGAAATGGCACAGTGAACGAATGTAGGCTATTGATAGACTTCTACAGTTTTGGTGGCTACTGTATAACAGTTCTGGTCATCAGTTTCAACTGTAAGGATTCCTGGGCTTGTAACTTATATTCATGCCAGTGCTAAAGCTTGCACTCTTAAAACTGCATTTGCAAAACCATACCATACCAGTCATACCATTTAAAAGACATAACATACATTTATTTCCAATTACTCAACAACTTTTGCCAGTGTGTTGATGTAGGCACACAGCTTGGAGAATGCGACGTGTCTGTTATCTGTTAGCTGCATTACTGTCCCAGCCCACTATAAGAGAAATTGACCATACACAAACCGTATATAATTGTGTTTCTCCTCAATGAGCATAAAATGCAGTCAGCTGCTCTCAGAAAGCTTTGTACTCTGTATGCGGAAAGACTTTTTTTTCCAGTAAAGAGAGAGGAATGTGACCCAGTATGCTGCCTTCAGCAGGGTCAGTGAGTTTCACAAGTAGAGCTCTATCTATGAACAGGGGGTCCAGGGGGCATGGAGGATACACACTGGCAATTCCACCCCATGACATTTCACTCAGCCAGACTCGGTCAGGTCAGAGACACACATAAGCATGCTCTCACGGACAGGGTTGCAAAAATAAAAAATAAAAAGGAAAAGGGAAACCGATGGGTCAGATGGGAGGAAATAGCCAGCCTGCCTGTACTCGTCCGCATGCAGTCTAGGAGGATGAGTGAAAAAGGGAGGGACCGAGTGGGGTTGGGTGGCAGCATCGTTTGGGATCCCGGTACTTGTTAGGGCACAAACACAGCCATCACTATGTAAGGGGCCAAAACGTTCCACTCATCTACCCCTAAAGCAGGGGGAGACGTGCCTGACCCCCACCTGTCTCTGTCCTTATTAGTCACACTCCCACTAGGGAGAAGATAAATATAGGTCCGGGCCTCGGCCTAACCAAAGGCCTTAAGAGTTCAGGCCTGAGAGAGACAGAGAGAGGCTCTCTGGCTGCATTCTATCACCTTCTAAGATATAGATTAGCTGTGTGTTTTACACACACAAGCATGTACCGGCTACAGCAAAGTCAGGGTGTAAATCGCTAACCTCACAAATACATGAATCAATTATGAGTCTTTCGGAAACTAATCAATCGATCAATCATGTGACTAGAGAAACTATTTAAACAGCAGCGGAAAATAGACAAAAATAATAAAAGTTAAAACATTTTTTATTCTTTCGTGAATATTATAATAATACATTAGAATTTGTTTTTAAATCCACAGATCGATCGGCAATCTCAGATAAATAAAAATCAATGCATTTTTGCGCCCAGACTACATAACCATAAAACATGAGCATTACTCTAGACCAGAAAAGAAAATATTGCCACAACTGGGCTAAATCTAAGTTTGGAACCAAGTTTCACTGTAAACCATTTTAAACCAGAGCCTGAATGATTACTGGTCCATACAGCTGGACAATAAAAGACATGTCACAGTCACAAAGGCACAGTATACGGAGGGGGAGGGAACTTCCTTGCATTGTGGCAGTAGGATGAGTTGAGGGGTGGTGGGTGGTTGGGGGGGGTTGCAAGTCTAGAGCAGGAAATGAGGATGGAGGTCAAATGCAGACAGATGAAGGCAGATGTGATTACAGAAACTAACCCAGTACCCCAAAATAGAAAATTCAAGCAAAAGAAGTGGCCTAATCTGACGATGTTACAGATAACCCCACAACAGTGCTTTTAAGGGCAGGAGGTCTCTCTCTCTCTCTGTTATATTGTTATGAGAAAATTCAAGTTGTTACATCACCTCAGCAAAACTTCCAGCACTTGCACTTATTATCAGACTTCTCGGCATATCTGCCAACACCGCACACACCCTTACACTTGCCAAATTTATATTCTCTCTGCCCCTTCCTGGAAAAACACATGTGGCAATCTCTCTGACTTTGTGCACATGAGAGAGTGGAACGGGAGGATGCTCTTAAACTTCAGGTTTCAACATAGCACTTCCTTGCTTGGAAACCTGCTGCCTGCAATTACCAGTTAAACATTAAAGTGCAACACACACACACTTTAAAGTCTGACTCCAGTTTAGTCCAACGCCTGGTTAAATTCACTTTGAGGAATTAACATTTGTTTTTTGTTTTTTGAGTTCCCTAAAGAAAAATGTTTGTAGGTATGAGTGTTAAAAACCTTCACAAAATGTAAAAGTCTTCTAACAATGTAAGGGTTGTTCTTAAAACCTTCATGTAAATCAAGGGTTAAAAGGGTTTTTTAACTCATTTAGCTCTTCTCCTTTACAAAAACAGTTCTCTAAAGTACCTTTAATCGAAACGGTCCCTCTATGGCATGACAAGGACCCTTTCTGGCACCGTAATTGTTAGGATTATATAGTCTATTCTCCATTTCCTCATCTGTTTGTGTTTGTATTGTTGGACAGCTCTGAGAAAGCAAACCGGACTCAAAGCAAGTTCTCTAGAAAACAAACTTCCTACAGCTGCTGCAGACTATGGCACTCATATGCCAATGTGTGTGCGCTTGTATTTAATTAACTGAAGACAACCAACAGCCTAACAACAGACTCCTCCTCCTTGGTTGCCATGTGTTTCTACCACAAACACAATTAACCTCCTAAATTTGATGCAATGCAGAGAACGAGGAGAAATGCAATAAACACAGCCCTGAAACCACCTGGGCGCAGAGCTCCAAACATGCTGTAGTATTACGCTGACTATTATTTTGTAGTCCTGCTCCTTGTGACTCATGTCAATGAGTGTAAATTCACTGTATGTCTGTGTAGAGAGTATCTATTAATAAGGCACAGTTACAGTATCAACAAGTCAGAAGAATGTTTGAAATGGTACACTGAAATTTAAAATCAAGGGACATGACCTGAATACATCTGAAACGACACTAGAGGAACAGTTTCAGATATTGGTCTGTCACTTATAGTGATAGCAGTGTGAATGGCCCAACAGCAGGAAGCAAACCTCTTTTAGTCAGGCGAAGGTTAAGTCACAGTTTTGGACTTCCCCTCACAGCTGTAGTCTACCTGAAGTAAGCAATGAGCCATCAACGGCACCAGATAACGACCAACAACACCTTTCTTAAACATTTCCGGAAAACATCAGACTGGTTTTCACACTTGGCAGGTAGACAGGGAAGCACACACGCATGCACACACCACATTTGTATTTACAAAAACATGCAAAACCTACTGGATACAATAAGGTCTGACTGCGGTTTGTCACTGTACACAACCACAACTGTACGGTACATGCAAAAATTGGGTTTGAATCTTTACCGCGGCTGTAAAAACTAAGACCATTTTGACTGCATCGTTCTCAAAGACACAGATTAAACTTAGTCTTCGACTAAACTGTTGAACTAATTTTTTTAAAATTAAGCCGAGGTTTAGGTTCAATCTAGGTCTGAGAAACTGACCTGAAGGGTCAGTATTTCCAGAATTCCTGGGATTAAGCCAAGGTTAAACCTAAGGATTTCTAGGATTAAGCCTAAATCCTTGACTTGTATTCAAAGAGTGGTGGAGAGCTGATCTAGGATTTGGTCCCATCAGTTAGACCATGGGTGGGCAACTGCGGTCCTGGAGGGCCGTTGTCCAGCACAGTTTGGTGATTTCTCTGCTCAAACACACCTGGTTCAACTTACCTGTTAAATGACAGATTTAGTGAGTGTGCTTGAGAAGGGGGAGAACCAAACTGTGCTGAACACCAGCCTCCCAGGACCACAGTTGCCCACCCCGGAGTTAGACAGTCAAAGAATGGATGAATATGAAAATGCAGAGCACACAAAGACAGCTTCGAGGTTAATAATTAGGCTAATAATCTTTAAGCTTCATCAGATAAGGTAACTGCTCTAAACGATGCTCCACATCACCCTAACATTTCGAGTAGAAGAGAATACAGCAGAGCAGAAAACCTTGGCGTCGTACAGAGTACAACATTTAGTATCAACCCTGACAAACAGCAAACAAAACAAGAGGAAATGGATAGAACTGGACTCATTTAAGGTGATAAATATATACATTACAATTTTAAACATTCTGCATTCTGTTACAGATGCTAAGACTTCGCAATATCTGAACAGGGGGGGTGGGTATTTCCCGGTGAGTCAACAAAATAAAAGTCAGGCCTGTTCTCCAGCACAGGTAGGTGAATCACATACACACCCCAACCCAGAGGAAGCTCATCACGTCCTGCTGCGTCACATACTTGAGAAACTCTTTACATTCTGCAAGTGATCTTAAGTACTAAGAAAGTCCGAGTTGCCCAATTTCTTTTTAATTTTTATCCCTAAAATGATTTTCTTACTCCAACTGAGCTCATCTGGAAGCAATCTGAGAAAATAAAATAAAAAAATCTGTGCGTCAATCCAGGTTGTTGTAGCTGCCTGGTCGCCGGTTAGCTTTGTTGTGCTAGCTCTACATCACCATCAGGAGACACTACATCAACAAGCAGCGTCCAAGGGACTAATTTACCGCTGTTTTCTCAGGTCACCTGTCTTACCGATGAGAACTGTCCAACTGTCTGCTCGTTTGTCCTCTTATACACGCCCTATTTGGGCTTTCCTGACTAAGAAACCCTGCTTTGTGCGAGAGCTCCCACGTGCAGTGCTCGGTGGACTTACAGCTGCTGTGTGTGCGCGTGCACCGGGGCTGCGGTGAGTTTAGCCCCGCAGCATGAGCACAGTTGTCCGGGCGCAGGGCTCTCCGAGGCGGCTAAGCGAGCCAGGGTCATGGCGTAGATCCGGGGATCCTCAACGGCTCTCTCCCACGGCCATGCTGGTCCACGTAGGACGAAGGAAAAACTAGCCAAGACTGTTAAAAAAGGACGCACATACGCGTCTAAAAACCTTCTCTTTCGGCGGGCAGACCTCCACTAAAATCACAAACTCGAGTTGCAATAGTGTCGATCTAGTCGAACTACTCTTTAAAAGTTATTTGATAAAATGTATCCTTAAAGTTCCAGTTAAAAAAAAGAGTAGTGAAACTTTGTTCCAACTCCTCCAGCTCCTATCCGAGCTGCGGTGCGTTCATACCCAGGCTGATCTGAGGTTTCGGCGCTATGGATCCGCACAACTACATGTGGGCGGTCTGAACAGTGGGCCATGTGCTCCGGGCGGGGCTCTGCAGCAGGGCCTACAGACAGCCCACCTCCAAGACTCACCGGCAACTACAGTCGCTGCTCTATATGAATGGTGGGCAATGTGAAGATTTATTACAACTCTCCTGATAATTGTCATGGTTTCATCATAGGACACTGTCAGCACTTCAACTGAAAAAGTTGAAACTGAAAAAAGAGTCTTAATAAAAAAGACTTAAGCCTTTTTACACTACACAATTCTGAAAGTGGTTGGATCTCTGTACTGTTGTACTGTTCACACTACACAACCTTAAGACACCTGATCATGTGTGAATGGAGCAGGGGGTCACCTACTATACCATCTTTCTTCATGACGTCTGTTACGAAACGTAGCGCATGAATTGACGCCACCCTGGTGTGAAACGAGTTCAAAAATGAACATCCAACATGTGTTGATTGCCTGTTCTACAGAGAGACTTCTAGCTAAGTAGTCCACCATGACACAGCCATGCTCTCCAGCGCGTTTTACTTTTTTTTTGTCCTTGGCTATAGCTCACCAGTGATTGGCCCTAGGTATTTAGCAGGCTTTTTACTTAGAAAAAACAAACTTGTATTGATTTTAACCATTAAATCTCTATTGAGTTTTTACTTAGAAATAAACTAAAACAACAAGTGCCAACGTGTCACAGTAACATATTTGCAAAATACATTGTTAAAGTGGCTCAGATCCTACACTTGCCAATTTTTCCTGCTTCCAGCACATCAACTTCAAGAACTGACTGTTCACTTGCTGCCTAATATATCCCACCCCCTGACGGGTGCCAGTGTAATGAAATAACTAGATAGTCAATGCTATTCACTTTACCGGTCAGTGGTGCTAATGTTATGGCTGATTGGTGTACACTGTTTCCATTTAATTCAGTCTTAGCGATAGAAGTTCTAATTAAATTCACAATCGAACTGCTATACATGTATATAATTTTATTCAGGTGTAACAGCACAGTAGGAGAAGATGATTAAAAGATCCGGCTCGGACAATTGATCTGCTGCACTTAGTCTAACTGCTATATACAAATGTCTCTTTTGGCAAAACATTCGGAGACTGATATTCTGAACTGAAGAATAATAAATGAACAAGACACATGAGAACAAGGGGTCAGAGTAAGGTACAATCCAAGTCAAGTACAATAATGCACTTTGGGAGGCTTAAAAAGCACATTATTCATAAAATGTATTATTAATAAAATGTATTATTTACTAACAATACAAGAAATGTAATCACATGAAAGTAGAATGCTGAATATTGAATGTACATGTAGTCTGAGAGCTGAGTTGTGATGGAAAAATTAAGGGTGGATGCATAGCGGGTGTTTATGAAAAAGAAAAAGCAGAAATTACCATTTTAGTCAAATATTGAGATATAGGCAATGCAACCTGATCATCATGGATTGCTTCAAAGAAAACAGCCTGGCCATTATCACAACTGAGGTTTTTTTTTTACAGTGTGTATAAAAATACTTCAAATACACAGAAATCAACTCATCTGATCCACTTAAGAGCCATTCAGAAAAGCACGATCTGTTTACAAATTGCTAAAAGTGTCGTAGGACAAGCTTCAAGTGCACTTCAGTTCAGACTGATGTTTTCTATGGACAGTTGTGCAAGCACTATGAATAGCTTTAGAGGTTAATAGAACACAAGCAGGAAAAACTAAATTTAGCATGAGCAACTTCAAGCAACGCAATCACAGAGGTTGTTTTTAATACTCTTTATAGAGATGTTACTGGCAGACTCCTCTACATTTGGGCCTTGGTGACAGGCTTCTCAGTATGGAAAGAGACTTACTTAATACAGGTGACTGAGGTTCAGTTTACTGCTTATATTAGCTGACATCTGCCTAATGTAAGATTTCACCATCTTGTCACCATCAGGCCACAAATAAAGAAGATTACCCCAACAAATGACACACAAAATTCACATTTTTAGTAATCAATTTCACGATTTTAATAAACGGGAAAAAAAGTGCCACAGATTAGAACTCCTATTTTACAATAGACCTTTCAACTGGATAATGATCCTGAGCAGACTAGAAGATCCACCAAGAAATGGCTCAAAAAAGACATGTAGGGTTATGGAATGGCCCAGACAAAGTCTGGATTTAAACCCCATTTTAAATGTCGTGGGGGGGTTTGAACCACCAGTCAAATATTTCAGCAAGCTGACTGGTGAACAATTATGCAAAACACATACAATAAGTTATTTTTGCTAAAGGGGACAATAATAGCTTTTGAGACCATGGGTGTACTTACTTTCTTCTCAGAAAAAAATTAAATTTTTTAAATATTTTTCTTCAATAAATAATTTATCATTGTGGGTTTGTTAAATGATACATTGCTCAACTATTTGAAGGCACTGTATTAAAGAGCATCAAATATTTTTCAAACTGTTCATATGTGTAAAATAAAATGTACAAAATTCTTCATGCATTTCTACTTAAAGCAGTTTTTAGCAGGGCAAAGATTTTACAAAAAAAAATGAAGGTCCTTAGAAGAATGACCCTAGCATTTAAGGTTATGTTCAGCACATGTAAAATTGTGGTACAGCATCCTTCAGCCTCAGTTTTGTTTGTTTCTGTCCATCAGGGTTCTCTCAGTATCCAGCGTACGTTATACAAATGTTATACAAATATAGAGCACCTCTGGCCATAAAAAGAGTCACATAGCCACAGGTGTAGAGGCTAATGAATACAGCAAGTTGTAAGAAGTAATTTAGCTATTGACTTTCTCATGTATCAGCCAGCCAATAAATAAATACATAAATACATACATACATACATATATTTCAAACAGACTGCCCAAGTATTTACCCAACAGCAGCTGTTTTTCTAAATTTTTTTCATACATTAAAATAAAGATTAAATAAAAAATAAAGTAAAATAAGATAAAACATGTTTATGTTTACGCTGTAATGACTAGCGTGGCACTGCTGGAGGATCTGACGATAAAATTAAGAGAAGGGAAAAGAAAGCACAAGCAGTGAGTCACAAAAGAATCAGTTCTAGGTCTATCTGGGCAAGCTGAACCTTTCTACGACACGAATATGTCACCATCAGCTAATGTCGTTTTTATGCTGATTAGGCGTCTTTGTTCTTCCTTGAGCACATCCTTGGGCGAAACAGCAAACTCACTGCACTGGATTCCTGTCTCTTCTAGCTCTGTACTTTCTGAAGTACAAAGCATTGTGACATAACTCTACACCTCTAAACACCAGGCAGGACCTAATCCCCAACACTCCCTCCCAATCTTTGACCCTGTAACTGTAATCATTCCTAATTATATCTAAGGGGAAGACCCAAGACAATCTCACACTGGATGAAGCGAAGTCCTAATTAACTGATTTCCCTGGTGGTTTGAGAAACTATAATCTTGTGTTTCGTCTCTCTGAGGCATCAGCCACGCTGTCTGGCTCTGATAGGCATCAGTCAAGAGTGAAAAAGGCAGACGCTGCGTTAGTTCACCTGCAGATCAACAGAGCGCACCAGTAAGGGCTTAGGGGATGAATAGTCGATGTAAGGTTGTTACTGTTGAATTTCCCAAATTCTGAGACGGGCTAAAGGGCAAAACTGATGTTTTGACACAAGCTAATATCATCCAAGCACACTGTACTACAAACCATATAATAAAACCACAAGCAGTCACACGGAGACTGACAGGCATGAAGGCGCGTGACGTAAGTGCCTACTGTGTACGTGCTGAGGAGAATCCACGCTGCGATTGTCTGCGTCACAAGCAAACACACCCAGCTCCTTACATTACAGCACAAGATGCTCCATTCCTCACCGGTCCTCCACACTGTGCCTGCAGCTAAATCAACCATGTGCAAAACACCTCACTTCAACTCAAAAATATGGCAACACTTGGGGTTGTGCAAGATGTGGTGTTTATATAGAACTTGTCCCATTAAACCTTTATCTTCCACTCATCTGGTAATGTGAGATGTTGCTGTTGTCGTGTCATGTTTATAAAATCACTCGTCCTTCTTGTGCAATGTCTCTACTATTGCATGTAAGGGCCGTGAAAAGGTCATGAGTTCTTCCCAGATTCTGGATGCTCCCCAAGTTACCCCCCCCCCCCCCCCATGCATGGCCATCCTGCTTTGAGGGGCCAGCTGTTTCCCATACTTGGAGCAGGAAATGTGAGCGTTACATTCTTTAAGCAGCTAAATGTAAAAACAGCAGTGAATAAGACCAATCACAGTGTCCTGGTCTTTGCATTTGGTTGCTTGAAAAGATTTCTGTTAAACTGAGATATGAGGCAGTTTTGTTGAGGTATTATTTCAGGTTACGGTTATGGTTCATACACACCTATCAGACAAGCAAAAGCTCCACAAGAGAATGCTCAGAAAACGATCGGGAAGAGAGAAAGCACTGCCAAGTGTTAAAATTCATAAATTAGAGAATCTGACATGATAAAGCTGTCTGCGCTGCCTGCAAGCACAGCGCTGAGTAAACAGTAGTTTAGTCTAACCCTCATGTCTTATGAAACACACACACACACACACACACACAGGTCCTGAAGAACCTGCTCAGCCACATGCAGCAAATGTAGGTTACATGTACATAGAGGTCATTTCGATATCATTTCTCTACGATACAGACTTCTTTTTTAAACCCAGTATTCTTCCTTGTTGACCTTTTCTTAAATTCCTCTTTCTCTCTTCCACTGCTTCTTGCTTTCTGTAGCCTCAAGTCTAATTTGCGTTACTGGGACAAGGCCAGAAAACAGCACAAATGAGGGTAAGGCAATGAAATGACTGAGCAGTCTCATAAAACGGCCATGATTGTTCCAGTATGCAAAGTCTCATGACTGCTGTGGGCAAACATTCACGACTTAATGATGATTGATTCTCTACCCTCGTTTGTAGGTGTAGTCTTTCTTTTTCCAATACTCATCCTGCATTTTCCTTTTTAAGGCATAATCAGGACAGAAACAAGAACAGATTGATGTGGATCCCATTTCACATCCTCTTCAATCCCCACCCCTCTTTCATTCTAACAATCCATTGTTTGAGTACAGTGTGCTATGACCTACAAAGTACAAAACGTGCATGACTAAGTTATATTCCGTTTTAAGGGCAGCCACAGCACTGGTCAAACTGGGTTTGAATGCCTGTGTAAGAGACTTTATTTAGGTTGTAGTTTGTTTTATATTCAATATTTAATTCAAGAAAGGATGCCACTTTTAGAGCAGAACATTGTTATGATAAATGTGTATGGAGCTGTGCGTGTGGTGCAAGAAAGATTGACAAGTAAACTACAAGCTACACTGTGTAAAAGGCAGTGAAGACAAATGTATTACATGGACTAACACACTCACCTATTTCAGCAATTTTTCAACAAGTCACAGCTACACTTACATGCAACCACAGTCTGTACGGTACCTGATTTGACCTCCTGTTAATTTTGGCTACGCGTTATATAATCGGCCATGGATCGGGTTATTACATGGGAGGCTGGGTGCCCATAGCTTAGAGGCAGATGATGATACAAAGACCCTCTGATAGGACAGAATTGCAAGGCACTGATATCATTCTCATGTAGGAATTACCTAATGCTCCATATAATTGAGGCCACATGTACATATGCAGTTCCGAGCCAAAGTTGCGGGGTGCACTGTACGACCCGATGGAAGAGTTTACATTTTGTGTTGGATACTGCAGAACCAAAAGCTGATGTCATGCAAGCCCCTTCTTGGGCTGTCCCAGCTCTTGGCACTCTGGGCTGATTAGTGTTACATAACAAAGTTCAAGTAGTGACCAGCCTTATGATTTAAATTACATTAGATAAATAGATTTAAACATGAATCACTGCGTACAGTCCTCTAAAAGATGCTAAAGGGGCAGTCCAGCATTTTTACCCTACTGTCTGATCCGTCCTCAGAACACGATTACCACATTCAGCCATTAAGCTGTTTTTCTGTACTTCCTCCTGTACTGAAAAGAACGGCAAACATTTAGATCAAAAGCCAGTTGTTGAAAGTTGCTGAAAGTTTGCATCAGCTGTGCTCAAGACATTGAGTTTTATACAAGGACTGACTATTATAGAATATATTGTGTATAGTAATCAATCATATTCTAATGATGCAGCAGACGAAGGTTAGCTTGAAATATTCTGAGATATTCCTTTAAAACGACCATTTGCATAAGAAACAATTGATGATCGTGGATCAAACACTTTCCAGATTACAAACAGAAGCATATTTCAACATTTTACTGAGCAATTCTAAAGATGCAAATCTTTAAAAAAAAATTGACATTTTATCAAGAAATCTTTCCTGCTGTTTGTGATATAGGCCTCAAAACTAGATACTGCAGAGGCACCTGTCAAAGCAACACAAGAAACACGGACAAGAGAGACAGAGTTTGACGTCTGCATTGACGTACTTCGGTCTCATAAACACAAACACAAACAGCCTGCTAATATCAGATGGCTGATAATAATGCAAATAATGCCGCTACCAGGATATACAGTCACGAACTCAAAGCTGTAAATAATGCTTTCTTTCTCTCAAATTTAAATTACCTTCCAGAATTAATTACTGGACAACTCTTCTATGTTATTATTATATATAATGTTTATAGTTTTATTCAAAAATAATAATGTTCACATATAAATCTCAATTCTGTATTCACATTTCTATGTTTTGCAATACTCAAGACAAAGAAAAGAGCAAACAGGTTATAGTAGTAAAGCAAAGTAGAGGGGAAAAACAGAGGAAGCGAGATGACATTTTCCTTTAGATTAAAATATCACAAAGATCTGGATATTTATACGCATCTCTTCACAATCTATAATACAATGAGACCAGGTTCACCAGAGTCAATGAACTCAATCCACTTAGCCCAGTTTTTACACAATCTGCCTTTTTGTAATTGCATAGAAAATGTCATTCTCTCTATTGTAAACATGTCTTACATTACATTCAGGGCATCTTGTAGTGAGGGTGATGCAGGTTGCAACCTCTTTCATATATATATATATATATATATATATATATGAATAAATATATGAATATGAGTAAATGCATGTTCTAATGTTTTCAGTGTTGTAGCCTATTGTTCAAAGCTTTTCTGAGCAACTTAGTCAGTAAGGATGTAACGTAAACCAGTTAGAATTATTATTTATTATATATTTATCTATCACTATTATCTAATTAGTTATTTTATTGATCCTGGTATATTAGTGGAGACGGTTCATTTAACTTGTGGTACCTACATACAACCCCTTATAAAATGTTGTGCTGATCATTTTTGTTGTCTTCTGACAACAATTTTTTAATTTAAAAGTATTCCAACGTGTGTGATTTCAAGCATATCCTCTTCTTTCAGTTGTAATGTCTGTGAGAAAAAGGAGTGCAATTTTAGCACTGATATCCCAATTTGAAAGAGTGCAATTTCCCAATCGAAAGCGCAGCAATTTTATTCCTATATTAAATGGACAAGTTTTGATTGGAAGAGTTTAATAATAATGAAATCTATTAATGCAGAGCTTGTGAATTAGCAGTCTGGCAGATTAAATGTATTACATAAGCCTCAAGTCTCAGGAAAATGTGCTGTTTTAATTAGTGAAAAAAAAAAAATCACATTTAAAATGAAAAAAAAAAAAAAGATATTTAGATTTTTTTCCCTCAAATGATTCAGTTCTACAAAATATTGATTAAAAAACCCAACATAAAGAACTAATATGAAGTATTTAAATTATCCACACCAGCCCTAAGGTAAAATAAGCAAAAATGCCTTTATACACAAGTACAAGCAAACATAGCTCTAGTTAAACTTTACCAGGATTTTCCGCTGACTGTGCTGATATTCCTGACACAGGCAATGTCTTGGGAGTGAATTACTCCTTTCCTTGACAGACATAATGAACAACACTAAAATATGCAAGCACAATTGGCAATATGGCAGCAAGATATGGACAAAAGATCAGTATTGCAATTATACAGCTACATATTGCAACTGTGTTGTTTTTAAAATATAAAGGTCGATTTTAGGCTTTCCTCATTAAAAAGGCTTCAAGTATAAGTACTGTTAAAGCTTAATGTACATTCACTCCCCCATCCATACATTCCATATATGGAAACGTAGAGGTTGTTTCTAAATCATAATGTTTGTGAGAACACAAACAACACACACATCGTATTTGCTTATTGTAACCTGTTGTAACCTTATGAAATACAGTGTGTTTTGCAGAGACCAGTACTGCAAAAACAATGTACAGACCATATACTGTGCAGCCTTTTTTGGCACATTTGTTTTATAAGAATTAATACAGGACAGACTCCTGCACCATTGAGTTATTCTTACTTCTGTGATTAATAGCTTCATATGTATGATCTACTGGCCATATGATGTCCTAAAGCAGTGTTTTGTGCACACATCAGCTCCTACACTCTCGATTTCTTAGTCATGCAATTATGATGTCTTAGTCATGAAATGACAATGTTGATTTATACATTTGTGTATGTATGTGTGTGTATGCATATATATATTTATTTATTTATTTATACATTTATCTTTATATTCATTAATATTAATCCATATTACATATTTATAAATTAGACCGTATATATTGTTTATTATATTGCTCTGAGTATTATTCATCGTGTCGTTTTCATTTGTTGTATTGTGTTTTTTACTACTGTTTACACTGTATTGTACTTGAGAGACACCATCGGCCGGAAACAAATTCCTTGTATGTGTTCGCTCACACACTTGGCCAATAAACACAATTCTGATTTTGATTCTGATCAAAAGACACCTCACAGTGGCCGAAGTGAGTACTGCACTTTCACTGGGCAATTATCCCATAAAGCAATGGTGGAAAACTGATGGCCACAGTCCAGCACAGTTTGATGTCGTGCCTGCTCCGACACTTCAACTAAATGTGGCAATTAACTGAGGAGATGAATCATGTGTGCTTGAGCAGGAAAAACACCAAACTGTGGGAAAACCCAGCTTCAGGACTGGAACTTCCCACCACTGCCATAAAAGATGTTTGTGAAAGGTTGTTTCTGTTTCAGTGTGTAAAGTATGGTAGGCAGTAAAAATTAGGCAATGTACCATGAAACAGTTTAACAGCTGTCTTTACCTTCTGCAGTCCTATACACCAATCAGCTATAACATCGTCACCACTAACAGGTCAAGTGAATAACATTATCCAGTTATTTTATTACAGTTTCACATGTCAGGGGGTGTGATATATTAGGCAGCAAATGAACAATCGGTTCTCAATGCTAATGTGCTGGAAACAGAAAAAATGGGCAAGCTAGGATCTGTAGGACCTGTGTCAGATCATCTCCAAAACGCCAGGTCTTGTGGAGTGTTCCAGGTATGCAGTACCTACCAAAAGTGATCCTAGGAAGGACAACTGGTTAATCTTTCAGAGGTTTGGCAGTGTTTTGGCAGCATGAAGGGGACCTCCACAATATTAAGCAGGTGGTGTTAATGTTATGGCAGATTGGTGTATAATATAGTTTTGCACACAGTTTGGGTTCCACAATTTCGCTTTGAGATTATCTCAATATTGGTATTCACATTACTATACAAAAGGCTGCAGTGAGTCTTTTTATGGTGTTTTATGAGCATCGGGCCATTCATGTATGACCAAAAACAGTGTCTCTGAGTGTTTGGATTAATCAAGACATTCATATGCTTCAACAAATGTAAGAATGTAAGAACCAAAGCAAGAAAATTTAAGCTCAAAAATGTAAGTCTGTCCAATAAGTAAGGGATTGAGAGACACTCCTATTGACAATGATTCACTTAGGCTTTAAACTGTCTGGCTAACTGAGAAATGCTGCTTTGTGAAACATTCCCTGTTCTACAAGTGGCCAGACAAACAAGATGATTAAGACAATCCCACCTCCTCGGCTGAGAATGACGGTCATCCTCACCACTCCCTGCCTCCTATAGACACAGAAAAAAAAGCAAAAATGAATTAAGCACATTATGTACATTATGTACAGTTTAGCCATTATTGCATATGGAAAATATAAAAAAACATTTTTTCAACATTTTTCAAAAAAACTATTTGATACTTCAAACCACTCATATATACAACCTAATTCACAAATTAAAATAGACCACTGTCCACAACATGCCCATTAACATCTTGTCCAGCAACAGTTTCCTTATCCCAGAATGTCTTGTATCCAATAAATGATTAATTTTGTGTAGCTTCACACAGCACCAACATAAGCACCATCAACAGTAACTTTCTTCTGTAAGCATTCCATAAGAGAGACAGAATCTCTTTTCTGTACCTAGTTTATACCCAAAGCCAGTTAATCACTGTCAGGAGCGGCTAAGGGAAATGCTACAACAGGACAGAAACACGTAAAATCCAGTGGCCGCAGGCTCCTGCCCTGCTCAGGCCCAGGCTGGCTTTAATCCATGTTGCCTGCTCCAATAATCCCTGACTCCTAGTGCTGTCTCTCAGGGATCAGCTGCCAATCCTCCAGTGTGCCACAGATAGCCACACTGTGACACCAAACTAGGTTAATGGGAGCTAGTCAGGCAGTCTGCTCAGTTCCCATTTCCAAAAGGGCCACACACACTGCAACAGAGTGGAACAAGGAAGCCTAATGCTGTGGCAAATTCCCTACACAGTCTGAGGATGCAGCTGGGACATGCAAGATTCCCATGGTAATAGCTATAAAAAGCTAATCATAACAGTCATACACCTTAAAATATCATAGAAATCCAATAACTCAATGTGTAAAAATGATACTGTTTTGACTAAAGTAGTTGTAGTATTGTTGGATTACATAAACAGCCAATAAAACATTCAGCTGGAACTGTGATTGGTCAAGATGTTCACAGTAAGCAATAAAAGAAATGCCATAATTTGTAGGAGGATTCATTTGCATGTAGCAGGAAAATCAGTATACAGTGCTGAAATAGTGATTAACAAACAACATATCGTGCTGTCCTAATGCAAAGGAGAGCTCACTTGCAGAATCTAAGGCTTAGATGCGCAGATGAAGAGACAATCCTTCAGTTTACTTCCTAATCTCCCATTTCTAATAAGGAATTATGAAAGCACAACTCAGCACAAAACCTGAGCTAGAAGCCCTAAGCTAAGCATACCAATAAGGCACTAATCATTTTCACTGCATGCAGCATTGACTAATGAATTTTACATGTTGGAGCAATGTAGAAGGAAAGAGGTTCACAGTGGGCTTCTATAGGAAAAGCTACAGGCAGCTCACAAGATGATTCACATGTCTGCCTCATCGGGGTCACATGATAGGCAGCTGGTCACATAACATCCAAGGGGGAAAAAAATCAGCCCATTTAGCTCATATAACCTGATTTTTCTATTTGGTGCTTCATCACAGACTTTCACTGAATGGCGAATAGTTTAACCTAGATTTTTAGAGACTAGTGCAGTCTTCTTCTGACAGAGCTGGTTAACCATGTTATAATTATATTGTCAATTTTTTTACATTTTCTGCAAAACGCAGTCACTGAAATGTAAACATGTCATTAAGAGTAGCTGGATGTGAAATGGTGCACTGCAGAAAAAATGATAGGCCCCTGGTTTCTTTAAAATGGTGGTGATAGGAACTAGGGTTCACAATGTCTACAATACAAATACAGTCATTTTACTATGCAGAGTGACCAGTGAACCCACACATGTCTTCTGAGGTTTTATGTGTAATGCTGATCACGGTTAGAATATTTTGAGTTGTTAAAATTATGAGGCAGCTTTTAGAAGCATCAAACATTTCAAATGTCTGGGTCCTGCCTCCGCTACTGTGAACTACTCTGGCTCTGAGTCCTCTGATTAAGTTTTGGATCATTTGAATCAGGTGAACTTTGTTCCAAGCTTCGTCCTTACAAAAACCATGTCACTGGGATTGCTCTGCAACTGAAAATCAGACCATGGCCCCCATCACGATAACATGACCCAACCTGACAGGTGGGCTACAGGCTACCACAATAACCCACTTTTCATGCAACACCAACTTGCGTCATCCACAAAGGTACAGTGAGGACAGTGTCTTGATTGTCTAAAAAGTATAAGTCTCATCACAATTTGAACAGAAACTCAAATAATATAAATTTATTTAAAATGACTACACTCAAGCCCAGGAGGCTTGTCTAATCTCACAGTAAATGTAGTGCTCACTGGTCAGCACACACATGACCTTTCCACAGCTATAATTTTGGGTGATTTTAATTCGTCACATAATTATAAAGGCCATCATGGGCATAATATAATGTTTCAGAACAGAAACACAGACCTGCCCAGCACAGGATATTAGTACACACTGCACTTACTTAACAACCAGGCTACACTGACATGAGGTATCTGACTCATCTTATTAAAGTGAAGTGAATCTTTGTCATTGTGAACACACTCAAGCACCACAACGAAATGTGACCTCTGCATTTAAACCATCGTGTGCACACGTGGAGTAGTGGGTAGCTACCAATAGAGCCCGGCAACCTCAGTAGTGCCCGGGCCGGGACTCAAACCTGCGACCTTCAGGTCCCAAAGGCAGCGTCCTAACCACTAGGCCACCACTGCCCTTATCTTATGTGGTTGACTGTAGAATATCACATTATAAAAACTGGCAGACAAAAAGTCTGTTTTTTCTTTCATCCTGACCTCTGGCATGAATGTGTTGTGTCTCTAAAGGGACATTTAAAAAAAACAGGCTAACATCACACACACACAAAACACATCCCAGCTGCTCGGTTTAGGAGCTTGATGAGCAAAGAATGAAAAAAACCCATTTTAAGTGGGAGGCCCGTTCGTGCGGCGTTATGACCGCTAAAAAAGTACATGTGATTGGTGGCAGCTGTTGTTTTGACAAGCTTCAGCATAGCGGAGTCTGTAGCTTTGCTCAGCTAACTGTATGGGAAGTGAAACAGCGACTCTTTACTGGTGTCACTAAACCAACTGGGGATGTATTTGGATTCTCTGGATAACTAGAAGTTAATAAGTCCAAGCTAGCGTTAGTGTTAAACTCAACTAGCTACAGATGTTCTGTCAAGTAGCAAACTAGGAATGTATGAGCCGACAGGCTAATGCTGGAGCTACCACAGGCTACTGAGAGAGAAGAGTAGCAAAGCCACAGACGGGGTCCGGATCCAGGCAACACATAAGCTACTATTGATTTATGTACTGGACTGACTAAAAATATGGTGGACGTTTGTGACTTTAAAAAGCTACTAACGTTAGTTAGCATAGCTGCGATAAAGCCCACCATTGGGCAGCCAGCCGTGCTAGCGCATGCGCGGACGTCAGCAGCCCCCGGACCCGAGTGTACTACAATTCCATAAACTGGCGGGCGAGCGATTCGGCAAACGTTAATGGCATTTTACTCACCGACACACACGGGCTGGAGGTAGTGCTGGGAGTTGGCGAGCGCTGCACGGTCACCAGCGCCATTCAAGGTTCGAGAAATGCAGGTGTGATTGACAGCGGGGGAAAAACGGACATCGTTTGTTTGGAGAGGAGAGGAAGATGTGCAGAGACTCTGCTGATGTCTCTGACTGAAGGAGCCAGCGCGCATGCCCAGCACCAACTGGCACTCAGCCAGAAAATATTTCAGATTCCAGCAAATCTTCTGAACCAAAGGCACATATTTTTTAGCGCATTTCTCTATAATTATCGTGAAACACATTTTATTTATCTCCTGAAAGGGAAACTAGTTCTTTCCAGCAGCTATATATATATACACATACATACAGGTCCTTCTAAAAAAATTAGCATATATTGATAAAGTTCATTATTTTCTGTAATGTACTGATAAACATTAGACTTTCATATATTTTAGATCCATTACACACAACT